>VZRO01005559.1:50403-77415 GCA_013397915.1 Daphoenositta chrysoptera | reverse complement strand
AGGCGAGGTGTATCAAGGTCCGGAGCTGCAGCAGGAACCCCGGGAAGTCTGGGCAGGCAGGGTGGGTGCGGCTACAGTGTAGCGGAGCAGCAGCAGAGGAACGGTGGGGCAGGGTAGGTGTGGCTCGGCTCCTGGAGGGGCAGGGAAAGGCAGGCTTGGGATCCCGGGGCTCTCCGTCAGGAGAATGGCAGCAGACAGCAGGAACTCGAAAGAGCAACGAATTCCCTCCACCACGAGAGCAGCTCCTCTCCTCTCCTATGCCAGAACAAGAGAGAGCCAGGGGCTCCACCCAACTCCCTTTTACCCAGTTCAAATCTCATGGCATCTCTGCCCTACACGAGAAAAGCCCCAGGTGAAACAGACTGGCCAGTTGTTTGGGGAAAATTCTGTAAGAGAAAAAGAAAAACAAAAGGAGAAATTCCTAAAACCCTAACATCCTTGATGTTCAGTGAGATGGTTGTTAGAGTGCTGCATGGAGTATGGATGTACTGGAGAAGTTGGATTATGAGGTTGGAGCTGAATCAGGTAAAATCCAGGAAATAACTGCAACTGGAATCAGGTTTTTGTGAGATCTCCTGACAGACGGTTTTGGGTACCTCTGGAGTTAATATTTGTGTTAAGGAGACCTTGGAGGATGACTGTGTAAAAAAGTTTGCTGAACCAAACTAACAAAGTAAGAAGTCATGGAAAATGGGGAGTATTTTACAGGAGGATCTAGATGATCTTGAAGGCTGAGTGGGAATGATATGAAAAGCAACCAAAGGCAGGATTTTTGGTCTTGAGAAGTCCTTAAATCACTGAGGTGACACAACTGTGCAGGATAATTACGTCAATCTGCAGCACCAGTCAGGGTTGTGGTAATGCTCCCTCTTGCTAGAAATAACCAAGCCGGCGAGGACTGTATTGTTTTGTTTATCAGGATAGACTGGAATAAGTAAGGGAAGAATGACCAGAAATGGAAATATGATCTCTTAAGGGGAAATTAAAACCCCTCTGTGAGTTTAGCTTGACAAAGGCCTGGTGAGTGAGGGTGGGTCTACTTCAGCACTGAAGCAGACAAAGGATTAAGGTGGCACTGTTTTCCCCACCAGAAACTAAATTGCTCACAAGAAGTACTTCCTGTTCTCACGGGAATTGCTCTGGGCAGTTCATCAGCATCAGACAGTTTTTTGTAGCCTTTTCAGGGCTCAAATTACTGGAGAGGAACAAAGCCCATGCAGCTCCTGGTGCCTGCATTTAGGATGTGCTTTTCATTACAGAGTGTCCTCTGTATCCACTCTCATTCTGTGTCTGGTGTGATGTTTGTAGAAAGGAGCTTTTAAATTTAGGGGCAATAATGATGCAAGAACAGACTGAAACAGATTTACATAGAAAATCAGAGGACAGTCTGTAATCATCAGAGGAATTGATTCTGGAAGAGCTTTGCAGCAGAAGTAATGGAACAAAAGACACAAACTGGTTTTGAGAGGGAGCTTATTTGTTTTCTTGGCAAGGACAGACCAGTGTACAATAACATGTGCAAGAATTATAAGTACTTCCTGACCCTCTTGGGCATAATTGTCCATCTACTGGTAACCAGAGATGATTAATCCTTTTTTCTTTTCCTTTCTTTTTTGACTTGACCACCCAAAATCCACGAAGGTAGCTAACAACTCAAAGTACAAAATATGAATTCCAGACCTCTGAATTTTCTTGAACCTTTGTGTTTTTGTACTCCTTACTTTTTTTCCGTGTTCTTTTATCCTTTTTTTTTGTCCAATAAGAATTTTTCAGTGAATTGTGATGTGTCCCTTTTACATACCACCTACACTGGAGTTACTTAAAAGCAATTTTATTGCTGCCTTTTCTTTTTCTTCTTCCTTCCTCCTCTTAAATCAATGCTTTATAATTTATTGGCCAAAACCTGCCAGGAGCTAGTAGGACCACATGTCACCCTGGTAATTTCCCAGTGGCAAAAAAAAAAAGGCAGCAGCTGTATTTTTCCTGTTTTTCTCTTCCTTCCCCCTCCAAGTTCATTTTTTAATGTAGAAAACAAGAGGGTTGAAAATCAGCAAAAAATTCCCTTGGCCCCATAAAACACTGTTTTCTCCCTGTCCCAAACCAAGAGTGATTAATGCAGTCCGTAGGTACTAGCAAGGTTAGATTTTGTTTTATATGGAGATTTTGTAGATTTTGTAGAAGCAAAGGGATGGAAGATGTTATGATGAAAGCATGTTGTGGGAATGGAGCTCCAGGCAGAGATTGCTGGGAGTGAAGACAAAGAGATGAGTGGCAGGATAGCAGAGCCTGCACCCAAGGCCAAACCAGAGCATCAGGATGAGCTGGTGAGGAAGAAAAGCTGGGGAGCAGCTCCATGGTCTGCTTAAATCAGTGTGTGATCTGTTGCCATGAGGCAACAATCCCACTCTCTTCTCCTTCCCCACCCCTGCCTGGCCCTGGTGGTCCTGCAGCCCCTGGGGGACTGAAAACAGCTGGAGGGAAGAGGATAAGGAGCAGGGCTGTGAACTGGGGGCCAGGACATGGCTGAGAGTGAGGAGGAGGAGACAGCTGGAGACAGGGGGCCTGTCCTGGGTAGGATGGAAGTTGGGCTGGAAGCTGGTGTGTGCTGGCACTAAAAGGGAATCTTGCTCCTGCATTCTTCTTCCAGCTGGGCACCTATGATGCTGCTGCAGGCAACCTGGAGAATACCAGAAATAACTGCAGAGCTCTGGGGGTGACAGGCAGGGGAATGAGAGTCCAGGTAGTAGTGATGGTCTGCTTAATCCTGCTGTGAAGAGAAGGTGCCCTCTGAAGTGTTGTCTTGGGGTGACAAGTCTCTAATGCTGATGGAAACACCGTGGGCAATAAACACAATCTCCAATCCAGAGAAGCCATGGCTGCTGCATCCCTGGAAGGGTTCAAGGCCAGATTGGACGCGGCTTGGAGCAACCTGGCCTAGTGGAAGGTGTCCTTGCCCATGGCAGGGGGTGGAATGAGATGAGCTTCAAGGTCCCATTCAACCCAGACTATCCCATGATCCTGTGATCTATCGGCAGGACTCTGGTCGTATTGGCATCACAGGAAAGAGATGGGATGTATTGCATGACTGGAGTGTTGTGATGGACACAGGCTCTCTGGGAAGGACAGGCCAGGAAGACAAGAAGTTGGGGTGCAAGATGAAAAGAAAAAGGCAGAGCTGGGAGGCTGCGAGATAGTCATCACAGATGGGTGTTGCGATGCCTTTTTAAGTGTGGCATGGTGTAGCAAGCCGCAACCTTCCCAGAGAGCATGGCTGCACTGCCTGTCGGCGATAAAGGAGTCGAGGGAGGGTCCCCACATGGGGTTCCACCGAAGAACTTTATCTTACACGGCACCAAGGTACCCAGAGGCAAAAACCAAGATGCCCCAGGGTCTTGGGTTTTGTATGGGGATGAGGAGGGCGGAGAGAACATGAGGGCCAATGGTCTCAGGGCACAGGGGCAGTACATAGGTGGGGTTAAGGTACAGGGGCCAACAGGGAAAACCCGAAGGAGAGGCCAGGAACGGGGACCAATGGGAGAGTGGGGAAGGGAGAGCAATCTGGAAGGGGAGGCATATAGCATAGAAAAGGGGAGGAGAGATACAAAACCAATAGCAGTAATGAAAGGTGCATACATAATAATGAGGGAGCAAAGGATCTTGGGAGAAGCCAATCTGCTCACCCTAACCCCGAGACATCTCCCAGCTGCTGCTTTTCAGGAGGAGATGAGGAGTTTTGTGCTTTGGTTTTACAGGTGACCACACAGCTGCCCACAGATGGGCAGGAAACAACTTTGCAGGGTGGAGGAAAGAGCAGAAGGCTTTAATTGTCACCATTGTTAGAAAAGAGAGGGTATGTGTGTCGTGTAGCATAAGGGGTCGTATTGGTAACTTGAAACGGTGGATGTGAAAACTAATTTAATCCAGTAAGTGATCATTTTAGCAAGTGGGAGTTCAGATTTCTAGTTGGAACCAGGTGCATACCCAGCCTTCCTCCTCACATTCTTGTGCTGCTTCATCATAGAGTCCTTCCCATGGGAGACAGTCCTTCACGAACAGCTTCGATATAAGTCCTTTCCACAGGCTGCAGTTCTTCAGGATCTGCTTTGGGATGAGTCCTTTCCATGGGGTGCAGTTCTTCAGGAACAGGCTGGACCCCCATGGGGTCACAGGTCCTGCCAGAAAACCTGCTCCAGCGAGGGCTCTCTCCATGGGCTGCAGTGTCCTTCAGGGCACATCCACTATGGTGGTCCTCCGTGGATTAGAGGGGAACAACCTGTGTTGTTCCATACCATGATGGTATGCAGGGGAGCCTGATCTGGCATATGGGCCGTTTCTATCACATCTTCTCACTTCTCTCTCCCAGCCGCTGCACAGCATCTTTTACCTTTACCTAATCTCTTATCTCAGAGGGGCTGCTCAAGAGCTTGCCCTTGGCCAGTGACAGATCCATCACAGAACTCTGTCCAACATGGGGGTAGCTTCTGGTGTCCTCACAGAGGCCACCCCTGCAGAACCTCCCTACCAAAATCTTGCTGCATAAACCTGGTACAGTGGGTCAAAAGAAAAGATGTGGAAACTGAAATTCTTGAAATTACAGCTGAGATCATAAAGAGAAAAGAGGTACAGATTTAGCAAATTCAGAAGTAAGCTGATCTGATGCAGTATTGTCTAAGATCTGTGATGCTAGTGGATTTTTCCATTGCAATTCCACTTTGTTTCTCTAAGCTGTCAAGTTTCTAGATTTACACTGATGCTTTAACCAGGGATTTTTCCAGGTACAAAAAATGGATTTTGTGTTTATTTAACAGCCTTAGTTTCCAGAGACAAGTTTTTATTCGAGTGCCTTACTGAAGCTTAAGCATCCTGGTGTGTTGGGATGATTGAGATGGGTGTATAGGAGTTGGTCTTGGTGAAGGTCTGAGGAGGACAGTGGATTTGGGAGTGTTGAAGAGTTAGTGTGGTTCAGGGATGCAAATACAAAAGGTCTAAGGGAGGAGGTGGGATGCAACAATGAGGCTGAGGATGAATAGATGTGAGAGGGGATTGTAATGAAGGTAGAAGAGAGGATGGATGGGAGAAATTTGGGATTAAAGGGTGCCTTGTGATCATGTCCTTTGGCTGAAGGTCAGGCAGGCTCTTTCAGTGGCATTGGCTCCTTAGCTTGACATAATAGGTGACTATAACCGAAGGAAATAACAATAGCTGCTCTGCTTGGGTATGGCAACATAGGAGTGTTAATTAGGATAAAAGCTCTACAGTAGGACTGGCCATGACCTGTATTTTGTCACTGAAACTTGAACTCACGGGTTTTAGTGTATCAGTTGGCTTCTAGGTTTTTCTTCTTCAAATGAATAATCTTGAGTTTCTGTTGAAGGGTTTTTTTTATCCATGAATTGAACATGTTAATGCAATGATGCCTGTTCATTTAGAGAGAACCTGGGCAGAAGTATAGTTCAGTTATCACAACAGCAGCAGGTTCCGTTCTCTGCTCATTGCTTCTCATCACATTGGTAAAATGTGTAGCAGTGCTGTGACCTGGATGGTTGAAATAAGTCAAAAATAGCCCTCCAAGCATCTGGAGCTTGACTGTAGTGTGGCCCACAGTCATCACGGAGGGATGAGGGAAGGGAAGCGCAGGGGGGCAGAGATGAAGTTATTGGGACCAGCTGTGCTCCCAGAGCCAGCACATTGCACCATTACAGTCAAAGCATCCCTGCTGAGGGTTGCAGGTTGCTGGCACTGATCCCAGCCAGGCAGTAAGGGAGAGCTAATGGGAAGTTAACTTCTAAGTAGTAATTGGTCACTATTTTTTTTTAATAGCAAGAGGATCCTGCTAATCTCTGTCTATGATCCCTTGGCTGCCCCTGCAGCTCTGGCTGAAGCAGAAAAATTATAGCTTGCAAAAGGCTGGATTTGGGAAGAACTGGGGCTTTAGGGCACCACTGGTAGGGGATTTTTAGTTTGAATATGTTAGGGGCAAGCATTCTTTAAAACACTAACAGTCTGCAAATATAATTTCTGTTCCCCTATGACTGTTTACTTTGAGTCCTTAGTAATTTTGTTGTTGTTTTTTGGGTTTTGTTTTACTTTGTTTTGTTTTTGTTTAGAGATAATTTGGTTTGTAAATCTTCCTCTTTCCTAGCCCTGGTACCATGCCATAGGGTTGGTGTCTAAGTGCTTTTAACTGAAGCTCCATGATGACCATGTGAAGATGGACCCTTGTAGTCTGGGGGCAACTCTTAAGTAGATGTGGACTTCATCACCATCATTTAACTCTGGAACAGCAAAGAGACTAAAACTGCTGGAATGTTTCTTTGCTCATGCTAAAGCCAGTTCCCTGTCCACAGGCACTGTCCAGGGCAAAACTGTGTGTTACTATAAATGCCCTGATTTGCAAACACTTCTGTGGCCACTGGGTTGGGTTTAACAGACAAACTTCTTTTAAGTAGTAGTAGTTCAGTCTTCACTGTATCAAGGCATCAGTGAGTATTTAATTTTTTTCCCATTTTGAAGAAGCTAATAAGTAAAAACGGGAATCAACTCAAGTATTCCAAAACTGCTGAGCTTCTGAGCATTTGTCTGTGTGAATGTGACTTGGGGAAGAAAAGCCCAAATGAAATGTGGCAGGTGAACCCGAATTAAAGAAAACTTGTAACAAATAACTCTTAATTAAAGCATAGGCTATGGGAGTGTATGAAAAACACAGACATGACACAACTCAAAATCCTGTCCTGGTAACATGCTTTAGAAATAACTTGACTAATGAATGTCTCAAATTGCTGCCAGACTTCTTTGAAAAGTCATGGAAAACTAGGAGAGAGATAAAAATGTGACATCTGGAACCAAGTTATAATTCCTCATACAAAGCAGAATAGTTGCAAAAGGAAAAACCACTCCGTGTCCAAGACTAAGCATTTGGTGGGGAGCCCAGCATGGCCACAACATTGGCTCCTGACAAGTGCAGCAGCTCCTGGTGCAAAAGGGATGAGCAGAACCTCCTGTAATCCCCCTGGGCAGGATGTCTGGCCTCGTGTCTTCTGCATGCATTGAGAAAAGGATGAGTGTGAGCATGAAGATATCAGTTACGTTTTTTTTTTTTTCTCTTCCTGGAACCTTCCTCAGCTCTAGTATGTTCCTTGCTTGGTTCATTTTATTACCCTCAGTCCTGCATGTTCTTTTGCAGCCAGCCCTTGTGGTCAGCCCTTATCTGTAACATGCTGAGTTACTAGGTTATGATCATCAATCTTTGCTGTTTAACTTTCCCAGATACTTTGAGGTTATTTTGAAGAGCCCAAATGCCAGCAGAACTTCCTGGGGACCTTGCTCTTCAAAGGACTGCTTATTCTTCTTTTCTAACCACTTAGTTATCCAAGCAGAGTCCTTCTCTTATGTGGTGGTACCTTAGTTTCTTCAAAATCCTGTAGTGAAGGATGTTGCAAAGCTGTTTGGGAAATCCAGGTAGCCTGACCTGTTGCAGCTCAGATCTTCCTTACCCGTGTGGTTGTTGACTCCTCTGGAGAGCCTGGATAGTTCCAAGTGGCCAGAAGGGAGAAGCTGCATTGACTTTTCCCAAATCCAGAAGTAATGCTGCTTAAGGATGACAGTTTCCTTATTCCTACTCACTTATCCTTGTGTCTCATCACTCTTCTTTGTTCACTGCCCAACATCTAGACTCTTCCACAAGACAATCTGAACTTGTAGACTTGGGCTGGTTTTTGTCCCTCCTGTGGTGTGTGGTGTCAGTGTGGGAATCCTTCCAGCTCCTTCCGTGGTGTCTGCTGGAGCAATGAATTCATTTAGCCTTATCCTCACTGAGTCTTGTTTTTTATTCCTGTATCGTGTGTCCACACTTTCTGGCAGTCTTCCTGCCACGCCTGAAGTAGATAACCACAATTTTGTTGCTTCTTGCTCACAGTCCCCAAACTTTTCTGCCATATGCTAGCATGGTTTTGGTCCCTGTGGAGCCTTTCACATAACGCAAGAGGTGACAGGAGTTTGCTGCTCCTCTGACATCCCCAGGCAGCAGTGCCCAGGCATGTAGCTCATCAAATACTGAGTGGTTTTGGCATATTTTAGATCCAGCAAAGAAACACGCAGAGTGGTGAAAATTCAGGTTTTCAATGTGTGGTGATTGATTTTGGGAGCAGTGGGTATGATATGCGGGGGAGGAAGAGGTGATGTAAAACTGATGTAAAATCAAAACTAAATTGGCTTTGACAAGGCAGGATCTGGAGAGAGTGTTTCTCACTGAGTTACAAGGGCAAAGGTGCTTTCAGCTTGCGGTTGTGGTGACTCTGCCTTAAATACTAGTTGAGATCACAGCAAAAAGAGTCCTGTTTTAACAATGCCAGGGAGATAAATTTTCCATTGCAAATCTGAAGCCAATTAGAAAAAAATGTCTTTACCACAATAAAACTGGTTTTACTTATTACTTACTGCTCTTACTTGCTATGAATTTATTGCTTATTACTTACTTCTTGTAGCTCTTACTTGGGGATTTGAGTGCGCATTGGAGAATTAAAGGTCCTGCTTAGCTCCTTGCAGAGATATACTGGAGGCTTTTCTATTTCCCATATTCCCAGTCCCATGGCTCATTAGCACTGTTTTTCTTTGCTGAAATTAGGGGACTTCTGCAGCATTTGAAATGCTCTTGAGTTTCCTTTAATTGCATATGGGTGTGTACATAGGGTTTTTCCACTCATTTCTCTCCTTCCTGGAGAAACTGTTTCTCCTCTAAACTTAAGTTGTGACATATCTCGGATCACGTGTCTGAAGCTTTTCATGTGGCAATTCTTCTGGCGATTTCTGCAGTTTTCACTTTTGAGTGCCTAATTTTCTATTCCCTTCCACCCCATGAACCTTTCAGGTTTGTCATAGCTTTGCATTTTATTATAAGTGATGCTTTCTCTTACCTGCAGAGGTTTTGACAGTTCCGTGATGGATGTTATGTAGTGAAGCATCACAGAGGTGCTGCATGAAATAGCAATGATACAGAAAAGGGAGTTGGCCGTTAATTTTATTCTATTTTTTCTCAGATTTAGGGGCTTCTGTTCCATGTTCCCCCCCACCCCCCCCGTCTGCCAGCAGTGAAGTCCACAGAAAATTTTAGTTAAATTACCTGAGCTGATAATCCATAATTACCTGCCTGCTGTTGTTCATTCTTAAGTTAGAGGAGGGATTTTGCATGGCATTATTAATGTCGAAAGAGTTTTTGCTCCTGAGGGGCTCAGCGTGGGCTGGGATAGGTTCCAACTCTACTCCTGCTCAGGCATCCAGTAATGTGCATCCTACAGGGGATGAATAGCTGCTCCTGGGCTTTGAAGGAATACGGAGTTGAGACACCTGTGAAAGGGAGCAGAGATTTGACAGCTGTTAAAAATGGGATGATACATCCACATAAAAACTTTACATGTCAAGTAAATGATGCTTCTGCAAGGCAGTTTTGATAGTAGGCTTGTGTGTAGAAATGGATGTCATTAAGGATGAAGCGGAGAGAGAAAGAGGCTTTGCATTATTTCTAGTCATCAAGAAGTTTCTGTAAGGGAAACATACATAGTTTGTGGTCTTGGAAAGTTCAGATTTCATCTGATACAAAGAAATTTTGCAAGATACAACAGTGGTTTTGATGGGGAAGGTGCACATCAGGACTGCACTGCCTTCAGCAGCAGGGGTTTGGAGTCAGGCTATAATTTTCCTCCCTTTTTATGATTTTTTGGTGTGGGGTGGGGTCTTGTTGAGAAAAGTGCTCTCCTTCTTAAGTCAGGAAATGAAAGTGCTGAGCATTCAGAACATCAGCAGAGCTAAGAGGTGAAAGAGTTTGCTTTCTTTTTTAAGAGGAAAAAAGGAAATAAACCGTAGAGGATGTGGTTTAAATATGGAACTTTTATTTGGAAGGGTTAACTGTGAAAGATGTTGGGAAAAGATGGTAAGGAGACTAGTTAAAGAGCTTTGTGGAGTTGATGCTCCCACTAGAGGAATATGCCTGTGTTTCCTTTAAACCTGGAAGTTTTCTAGGATGAATTTGGGGGGAAAAAAAAAGCCCAAATAGAGAATAACTAACTAATGTAACCTTTCTTCCATCAGACGTGCCAAGTGTGCCAGATGATGCTGCCCAACCAGTGCAGTTACTGTGCCCACCAGAGGATCCACGCTCACAAGTCCCCGTACTGCTGCCCAGAGTGTGGGGCCGTGTGCCGCTCCGCCTACTTCCAGACCCATGTCAAGGAGAACTGCCTGCACTACTCCCGCAAAGTTGGCTTCAGGTGTGTGCAGCTCCACAGGCTCTCTGGGAAGCTGGGATTTACACCTCTGCAATTTGGTTGTGCTTGTGAGTTTATGGCTGTCCCTGCCCTGGCTGTGCTCCCTCCCAGTTTGTTTTGTGTGTCTTCTCACTGGCAGAGCAGAAGACACACACACACAAGAAAAGTCCTTGACTTAGGATAAGGACTTAGCAAAAACCAAAACATCAGTGTGTTATCAACATTATTTTCATTCTGAATCTAAAACACAGCACTGTAGCAGCTACTGAGAAGAAATTAACTCTATTCCAGCTGAAACCAGGACACCCATCCCTGGAAGTGTTCAAGGCCAGGTTGAACAGGGCTTGGAGCAACCTGGTATAGTGGAAAGCGTCCCTGCTCATGGCAGGAAGTAGATGGGATGAGTTTCAAAGTCCCTTTCAACTGAAAACATTATGTGACTATGAAATGTGTCTTACTTACAGCAGAAATGAAAGTGGATGTAACTGGAGCCTGGCGTGGTTTTCTGCTTGACAAAACACATTTGAAATAGGAAATTACTAATTGGATTTAAGGAAGGTTTCTGAGAGCAGACATGATTTTGTGGCATCTTTGAGCTGAAAAGCTCTTGTATTGAATTCGTATTGCAACTGGGTGTCTCAGGATTGATACTTATAGCAAAAAGATTGCAGATCTTAATCCTCTAAATCTCCTTAAGGCTTGAATTTATATTTATGTCAGTTGTAATGGGCTGAGGATGTGTGCCTCTATGAGAAGAGCATAGATTATTTCCTTCTATGCCCCTGCAACTCTCCAAACAGTTCTCTCTTGAGCTGAGACAGGTTGAGGAAGGCTCCCAAGGTTCTGTATGTGGTACAATACCTTTTCTCCAACTAAACTGCTTGGTCTAGTAAGATGTTACTTTTCTCTACAAGCCTTCCCTCCTTGGCTTGTTTACATCACCCAAGCTGCAGTACAGCTCTTAACCCATGATGATTTGCTTGGGACATGAGACTGGGTGAGCTTTTGAGTTTCCTTAAAGTTCTGTTTTTTCTCTTGGTTGCCATAAAATACTCTGAGATTTCAAACAAACGGGGCAATTTCTGCTCTTGGAGCTGTTCTTTTAAGATGTTTGCAGATTCAGGAAGCTGTGCTGTGTGATTTGGTCTGAATCACACCGAGGTTTTCAAGGACTTTTTCTTTCAACCGTGAAGACAAGAGGCACATAACAAACTGATTCTGAGTTTAATTATACACAGATAAGGTTTTTTAATGTGGGATCTGATTTGAGGAGACCCAGCCCTCAACAAAGAATTAATTCCATCACATATTAAATGGCTGTGACACTGGGGCTGTTTGAAAATTAATTAATCTGGGAAGGAGAAAAGCTGGAGGAAAAAATGTTTTCCCTGAGATGGAAAAGTGGGAATGGAGTAGATATCAGAAAATTAACTTGGGTTTGGTGTAGTTCTTGGGACTTCAGGGGCACCTGGGAATCCAGCAATGAGAGCTTCCATCTGTCTACAGATGTTGTTAGCAGATACTCACTCTCTGTGCCAGGGACATTAATGAAGATCTAAACAAAGATCAAACTCACAAATTATACTTATGGATTTTTTAGGTTTACCCAGCTTCTCTAAAAGCTGAATTTCTTTAACTTCTCTTCTAATTCACATCTGCTGAAGCTCATCTGTGGAAGCGGAGTCCACTAGACACGTGAATGTCTGGCTGTGTCATCCTTGTTATCCTGCCTGTCTCTGCTGCAGGGCTGATGTCACTGACATTGCTGAAAACAGAAGAGAAATTTTGGTTGTAGAACCATATCTAGATAATCTGTGGCATCTGCCATGTAGTCACGGAGTGACTTTATTCTTCTCTTTCGCATTTCTTACCTGCAGAGCTGAAAAGCTGAGGAATTCTTTAAATCCCCCCCAGGATGAGCTTGACTTTTGATGCTTCTCTTTATGTCCCTGTTTTTCTTGAAATTCTGGAGCATAGGTTTGGTTTTGGTTTTGTGATAAGTCCTTATTCTGTCTCCTTTTCTGCTAATACCCTAATGCTTTCAATTAAATTTGGGGTATGGTTGTTTTATTTGGAGTTGAGTCATGGCTAGTAATTGTACTGAAAATGCCAGTAGTCTTCCACAGTTAAAAATGAAACTCCACTAGATTGCCCTTAATGCTCCTTTCTTCTTGGCTCCAAGTGTCACCTTCCCCACTTTTTCCAAGCCCCTTCCAGGTGTTCCCACCAATTTGGGAACTCATTTTTCCGCTTGGTGCCATTTGGAGAATTGAGGGGCTGGAAGGTGATGGCATAGGAAGCGTTCAGAGGGTTAAGACAACATCTTGTAGCTGATATCTCCTCTCACAGGATGCTCTCCAAGACTTCTAGCCACCCCTCCTTGCCCTGAGGGATCCAGGAGTGCTGGGGATGATAGCAGGATTTACAATTTGCAGGAATTACATGGCAAGCCTCTTGTCATCCTCCATCCACTTAGTTTGGCTAATTAGTTTATCAGACTTGTCCTTCTGGCACTGGGATTCTTAATTACAAAGTGGCTGTTGTTTAGACTTCCATTTACTGTAAATTAAATTAACCAGTGATCATTTGACCCTGAGTTAGTGCTTGTTTCATTCCTCATTCTTAATTAAGTACATCCCAAAATCAAGTGTCAGGCAGAACCATCTCTTGTTAGTTCAGGGAGTGTTTGCGGAGGAAGCCCGTTGGATATTCCTGGATGTATCGGCCATTCCTTACTGCCAGGATTAGTATTTGTTCTTCCATTTATACTTGGGGAATTTATTCTTCCATAATAATGGGGTTCCTGGTGTTACTGCACTAGAAAATCTCTGTCTCCTGTCTCATGTGGTTGAGGATGAGGCTTGAAGGCAGAGCTAACCCAGCAGAATATTTTCATGCTTCCCCAAAGGTGACACCAGCTTCTGTCAGTGCTTCCCTCTTGAAATTTAGGAAAACAGCAATTCTGTGTTTTCTTAAAAGTCATGGGGAGAGGGTTTGGCTCCTTCAGGCTGGCTTCTGCCTAATGATCTTTTGAAGTGTAACTTCAAAGCCTGGCCTTGTTTCCTAAACGCTGTTGGGAGGCTGGTTCGGAGGGAAGGATATTCCAGCAGCTTGTTTGTTTTTGATACGGGCTTGGAGCTGTTCCAGGACGCGATAGCTGGGGTCCATCTGCACCAGCAGCGCTGCAGCAGTGCCGAGCACGCAGCCCCAAACAGTGCCACGGGCAGACACTGCCTTTAGAATGAAGGGAAAACCTGTTTATAAGGTGAGGAGGTTGTCCCTCGTGCATCTCTCACATCCCACAAGCACAAGGTTGGCCCTTGCATTGCCAGGCTGGGCTCCCCTGCTCTAACATCCATACATGCAGTGTTGGCTTAAGCAGAGTTCCTCTCATGTCATTTTGATGGAATATCATTGGGAGAGGCTGTTCTGGTCCTGTATCAGCAGAGGTGCACCTATGGGATGGCAAACCCTGCGGCTGCTGTGCTCGAGGCAGGTGAGGGCAGGTGGCTGCATCCTCACATGCCCTTCTGAGTTGGAGCGTGGCATCTCTCAGAGCACAGGAGGCGGATCTGGAGAGGAGTATTAAAGTCAAGTGAAGTAAGGCTGCTGGTTGTTGCCATCTTGTGGGAATATTAGGTGTGTGTCTGGAGAAGAGGCGGGCTGGGACCAGCGGGGTGGCCCTGCTCTCCTCTGGGCCTTGTTTTCAGCTGCTGAGAAGAATCCTTTTCTGCTTCTCCCTCTCTGTCTTCCGTGAGCACCCAGACAGCCCTTCCAGACAAGGACACTTGTCCAAGGACACCTTCCAAGACACTTTCTAGGCAGTACCTGTATCTTAATGATTTTAATGAGCTTTATCAGTTCCTTGGGTGTTTCTGTTGCTGTTTTCAGTATCTTTGCTGTTGCTGTTGTGATTTTCTGGAGCTCAGTGGAGTAGCAGTTGCTGAAAATTTCCGACTGGATATTCTTTCTCTTTATTTTGTACTGGGGACTAACTGGTATTTGTGCTGCTTTTTGCCACAGGGAGATCTCATCACATACTTTTACTTTAGTCCTTCACTTGTGCCTGGGCTGGACTTGGCTTTCTTAGGTTTGGGGCTGGCATTCTGTTGAACCACATCTATACTTTTTGGGTTGTTTCAGTCTCTGAAGGTTTCTTTTTAGATCTTGTTTGCCTGTTGCTAACATTTAGCTGTGAGTTCTGCCCAGAATTCCTATAGCATATTCCTCCTTGACTGTTCCACGTTAATATGGAAGAGATTGAACTGATTGAACCAAGGACCCACTGCAGCCTGGTCCTTCCATCTGTGCCGTTCCACAGGTGTGATGGAAGCAATGCTGTGGCTGTAACTCAGCTCTTTGTCATGCCTCCCCCAGGTGCATCCATTGTGGAGTTGTCTTCATGACCCTCGCCATGCTCAAAGTGCACATCCATGAGAAACACTGCGAAGTCTTCCACAAGTGTTCTTTTTGCCCGAAGGCCTTCAAGTCTGCCGACAGCACCATGGCTCACATGGCCAGCCAGCACCCAGCAGAGCCTCACAAGACTACTCAGTAAGTGTTTTGGCTTTATCTCTTCTTCTCCTTCGCTGGGTTGCTCCAGGATTCCCCCTTTCCTTCACAGTTTTTTTTCTATGTTTTGCTTCTGTCCTTGTGTAAGATGATCTGCTGCTTTGTCTGCCAGCAGGGGTCTGTTCCAAACCAGAGCATGCTCTCCTTGGTACAAACACAGTCTCCTGGGTAGGAGGAGAGGACTTTGGGCATACGTTCCATAAAAGGAACTTAATTGTCACCTCTTTGTCCAGCAGGACCCACAGTGGCACCTCGTGGTAGATGGCTCCAGGGCAACTGCTGCATCTGGCACTAGAAGGGAAGAGCAGAGTTACCCCAGGCAGTGTTGCCCCCAAAAATCACTCGAGAGAAGCCTCCTAGTTTTTCCACTCTGTAGCTTTTCCCTCCAAGGCTTGACCTAGTGCCAAAAATCTGTGCTTTAAGGGAGGAACTATGGAAAGGTGGGATTGAAAGCTGTGTGTAGCTGGCTGGTATGCTTTGAGTTTGCTCCCGTCTGTCTGTGCTCACACACACTAGAGTTATGCATATGCATAGAAGCAAACTTATTTTTAGCAAGCTGTGGTATGTGCCTGAGGCATTTTGTTGTTCTTCCCAGTTGAGTTAGTGGTTCAGTTGCCCACGTGGGTGTGTGTTGACAATACATGGAAAGCACAGCCCTCCTCAGAAGTCCATCCCTTTCTGGAGTTGCTGAGATAACTTTTTCCATTGTCTTCTTGAGGCAGAGAGACTGAATTTACTTTCTTTAATTGTTTCAGGGTGATCTACAAATGCTCTTGTGAGATGGTCTTTAACAAGAAGAAGCTGCTCCAAGAGCACTTCCAGCAGAACACCAGCAAGTTGTTAGTGGGAGTGTTTAAGTGCCCACAGTGTCAGCTGGTGTATATGCAGAAGCAGCAGCTAATGCAGCATGTTAAGGTAGGTAACTCCCTCCCTTACTAGTGCAAGATCCTATTTTTTGAGTTCACAGAGAATTTACATCAACCATGAGAGGCAAGTGGTTCAAGAAGTGGAAGATTCTTGAGGAATGTCTTAGTGGAAAATATAGACTACAGTGATTTACAGGATCTGGAAATGTCAGTGGAGTGGTTTGTGTTAGTTGGTCTTAATGCAGGCAGTTCCTCTCATTTAGATGCATTTGAGCTGTATGACAAAAACTTGTTTTTACAGGTAAATCTCTTTGGTTTTTAACTCTCCGTTTTCATAGAACCACAGAACCACAGACTAGTTTGAGTTGGAAGGGACCTTAAAGCCCATCTCATTCTACCCCCTGCAGGGACACCTTCCACTATCCCAGGTTGCTCCAGGCCATGTCCAATGTGGCCTTGAACACTTCCAGGGATGGGGAGTCCCCAGCCTCTTAAACTCAAAGAAAGTAATTAAATTCATGTGGCAGCTTTATCTTTGGTTGGGAGACAGGAACAATTATTCTTTGTGCATGGTGTTACTGAATTTATGTATTCAGTATTAATATATTTATTTATACTCAGTGAGAGCTGAATCTACCATTTTGGGTGCTCACCTGGAGAGCTTTGGCCCCTTTGCAGCTGCCTCAGAGGGAGATTACATGGCATTTAACAGCCTGATTCCCTGCTGCTCTGAACCACACCAGCCTGCAAGAGGGGACTGACAAAGGTAGAAGTGATGACCCTGGAGGGTCTGATTACCCCATAAATGTAAAAGTGCCACATTTTTCTGTTATCTTACTCAGGATATTTTTATGTTCAGTGTTTAACAACACTCCATGGAAATCCTGCTGGAAGATTTCTCAGTGGCATTCTGAAGAAAGAGCTTGCAGTCTGCCTTCCCTTTGATTAGGAAAAAAAGGACCTTTTTTAAAATCAATGACTTTATTTCGTTTATACTTACACTGAGAAAGCCAGAAGATTTGTTAGCTCATTCCTGAAAGCAAAATCCATTCAAAACTTCTTCTTTGCTCTCTACCCCATGTCTTTAACTTGTAAATCTGGAAGTGCTTTGCATGCAGTAATGAATTACAATTTGAAGCCCTCCTGTGAAGTCGATGATTGCTAATATTGTGTATTATAGTTAGGAAAATAGAGTTGAGATTCAGGCTGGGACCTTCAAAGAGGTGTTCATCTCCAGTGCTAAAAAGCTGGAGCTGAGATACACACCCTGTGGTTCGTTGTCAGATCCCACCCCCGGGACCTGCCTGCAGCAGTTTGTGCACTAGCACCCTGAGATCTTCACCACAAAACTTTGTCTCTTAACATCAGAGGTAATTGAAGGCTTTTTGGCTGTGACAGGGTAATAATTGTGCTCCCCCATCTCCTCTGTGGTCACCTTCATGTGGTAGAGGTTTTAGGGGGTGCTGTCTAGTGTGTGCCTACAAGCAAAATAAAGAATCCATGTGCCTCCTCATCTTCCTCAGCTTTAAAGCATTGCAGAACAGGAGTTAGCTCCCTGGTATTGATTGTGCAAAGAAATTACTTCATTTTTCCATAATCCTCATTTGTTTCACTCCATTGGTGTAACACTGGAGTGTAATGGGCACTGAAACACTCCAGAGATTTCCAGGTGGGGAGAAAGGTGTTGTGTCTGTGTTCTTGAGGAGGTGGCAGTGCTGTGGCTTCTGTGTTCATCAGCTGGGCCAGGTGCAAAGCACACAGACTTCTCAGCTGAGACCTTGTCTTTGGAGGTTTGTTTGGTGTCTAACCCGCAGAAAGACTTCCAAATGCCTGGGGCTTCCGTGTGTTGAAACTTTACACATTATTAATTACTGTGCACAATTAAACCTCTAAATTAGCCTTTTGTGTGGATGAACTGTTGTTGTTCCTAGGGGAGTTTCTTGAGGTTTCTTTGTTATGTTGCTGTTTTAGTTGCTTTTGCTTTCCCACAGCTCTTCATTTTTAGATTATTTTCCTTATGTTCAATTTTCTTTGTTAAAATAACTTTTTGGTGGACTTTGGATTTTGGCCTGTTGAATAACCAAAGAGCCTGGAGCCATATTCCTTACAAGGCTGGTTCCTGGCTTTATGCTTGGTCTTATATGTCAGGAGCAAAGTTTTGGACAGTGAAAAATGTAAATATCAATAGATGGAGTGGAATTGAAGGAAACAGATTTGGAGAAACTTAAAAATTTTCTCTTCCCATCCCTTGAGCAAAGATGAAGCAGCTTTGGAGCTCCCAGGATACCAACAAACATTTCGTTCAGAGCTTACCAAAGCTCAGTGTTTTTAAAGCTTAGGCTCTTGAAATAATGACAATTAAAATTTCTCTTCCATTACATCTTCCCTGTTTAACCAGAGTTCCCAGGGCTCATCCAAAATGCTAAACAGGCAGCACCAAGGAGTGGCTGTTGTTATGTAGGAAACAGAAATAGAATCTTCATGTTTTTTCGGAAAATCTCTTTTCAGGGAAAGCACTGCAGCAGCTTCTAGGAGAAATGGGAAAACACACAGGAGCAAGACAACAACACATTGTTTAGCCAGTGGGGATTTAAATTATGTATTTAAATAGTAAATAGTATTCACTTATAAATAAAGGTGTGAGATATGATTTACATGTAAATGTTACATGCCTTTCCACTACTACTGTTATACAGGGTGTTCATGGAGTCCCTCAAAATCCTGAAGAGCTCTCAAACTTCCAGCAGAAGTCTGAGAAGGCTTCAAAGAACCAAGTTCATACCTCACCAAAGGAGCTTTTGGTAGCCAACGGGACTTCCCACTCTCCTCTGACGAGGAAAGACATGAGGGTGGAAGGACACAATCCTGAATCCAAGTCCAGACTGAGAAGAACTGGTTGGACTTGCAAGGAATGTTCGCAGTGGATCCCTGATCGGGAAACCTATGTGTCCCACATGAAGAGAAATCATGGAAGGGTTAGTAAGGACTTGGATGAAACACTTGAGCTAGGGAACTGGGGAGGAGCACCCAGGCTCCTGCATTCCAGGCCTCACTGCAGGGATGTCGTTACAAGAACTGTAAATCTCAATTCTTTGTGGGTTTCATCCAGCTCAAACCTTGCGTTGCCTTGACCTACTTCTGTCAAGCTAATCCTTGTTGCTGGCAGAACATGGGCCAAGATGCTGTGTACAGCCAGGTTTCTCAGTACTTTGGCATGAGGACTTCTTGTTTGATATCCTGAGTCACCCAGCCATGAATGGGAATCTGGATCATGGTGTTTTGAGTCCTTCTAACTTGATTTGGGGAGGGGCTGGGTTGTCCCACTTGGTGATGTCCTCACTTCAAGAGAAGAAGGTTAGGGCAGCCTGAGAATGCTGATTTTCCCATTTGAATTCCACAGAAGTAGGAAATTGGGCAAATATTTTGGTTTAATTTAACAAGTCTAAGAAAATTTTAACTGGAATGCACATGCAGGTTATACAGAGGACTGTAGGAAAATTTTGGAGGAGGCTGGTTACAGGGCTGACTTTCTTAGGGCGATTTAGATATCATACATGGATAACAGGAGGTTAACATCAAAGCCCGTGTGATGCTTTTTAGCAGCTTGCCCTTTTCTTGTGCTGAATTATGAGGAGCAGGAAGTGTAAGTGGGCTTGTACTTCACTGGGGTCCTGCTGCCTTCTGGGGCTGAAGGGACCTTCCACTGAGTGAATTCTGCATGGGGTCCGATAGTGCAATGAACCCACAGGAGAAGCATATATGCAATTCCTAATAAAAAAAAAAACAATAAAATCAAGCATGTGCTTTAAGTAGTCCTGTTTTTATAAGATGAGTGCTGGTATTACCCAGCAGTTGGGCTGAATCTAAGTGGGACCTCAAAATCTCAGTGATCTCTATCAGTGGAATTACATATAATGTAAGGGATTTTTTTGCATCTGAGAGGTAATGTCCAGGTGAAGAGCATGGGAATTAGAATCCAGTCAGTGCCTTCCATGTCCCTGCTGTTCAAAGCTGTTTCTCTTTTCCTGCCAGGCTGTGAAGAGATACCCCTGTCGCCAGTGCGAGCGCTCGTTCAATGCCTCCAACAGCCTGCGCAGACACATCCGCAATAACCACGATACAGCAAAGAAAGTCTACACTTGCTGGTACGTACCCAACGCCACTTTGCAAACTGGTGTTCAGCAGCAGTCTAATCCTTCAAGTTTGGAAGTTGTAATAACTCATGTCTGCTGCTCCTATCTACTCCAGACTGTAAGTTACTGAGAGAGAGTGAGGAGAAGAATGTGTTAAACATGAGAGACTAAGTGGCTAAAATACGACCTTGCTTTTGACTGTGCAGTGAATGTCCTTTGGAAACTTAAGGGGAGGTGTGATTTGAGATCTGCAGGTGCAAAATGAGATTTACAGTGGGCATTGTTGTGAAACAGCCAATAAAATATTGGGCCAGTCTTTCACTGCTTTGTGGTTGGTGTGGTCATGAATCACTCTTGTGCCTTCTCCTTGGGTGCAAAAGGTGTGTAAAATCCTGATGAACCAGATCTTGCCACCACTTTACAAAGGCAGAACTGACTGCACAGGCTGCAAGGCAATGGAGAAGTAATCTTGCTGGAATTGCTTGGGAAGTCACGCCTCAAAGTTGGAAAATGGATCTGGAGACTTCAGACAAGTTATGTAAATCAGTGGTGAATGAAAATCATTCCTGGTGAACATATTTTAACTGTTGATACAATCTCAGTTCAGGACAAAGCCCAGTGTTTATGAATCTGCCTCTGTAACTGCTGCAGAGAAAGTTGTATGCTGAGGGACCGTGCAAAATTATTTCCTATCTTGTTCCGAGACATCCTTTTGAAACAGGATTAAAGCACATTTGGATTGGAAAAGAAGTTTGCAGTGATGTAGCTTGGGGGATTTTTCTAATTTATCTAAAATTTTGGTTTAATGCAAGTGTTTCTGATGTTTGTTGTCACTTCACTGCACTCAAGTTGCTAAAACCTCATCCAAAGAGTACAAGTACATTCCTCAAGTACTGTATTTCTTTGGACTATCTAGTGAGCCACAATAGCTTTTAGTAAATGGATGCAGCATAGGCATTACCACTGGGAATACATTCCTGAGATAGTTTTTCATCCAGGACTTCTAAACTTTCCATTTCTTGTAACTGCTCTGACTTGGAACCTCTGGAGGAGGTGAAATGTTGGCTCCCATTGTGTTTCATTCAGCTTTAAGTTTGTGGGTGATGGTCTTTGGTGTTACACTCACCTAATCTGTGTAAATTTGTTCTCTCTGGATCAATTGTTTTTAAAGTGGAATGTTTCAGGATCAAAATGAGCATAAGATGTTACTGGGAAGAAGGAATTGTGTGGAAATTCCTGACAGCCTAGAATTTGCCAGCCTGCTGTGCATTACCTTGTTACTTTCAAGAACAACACACAGCTGTGGATCCACTGGTTCACCCAAGGGGCCCTGATCATGCCAGCAGAGAAAACACAGCTAGAAAAGCAAGGGAATTGTGGTTGCATTTAATTCTCTAGCTTGTAGTTGCTCTTTCTCAAAATCTGTTTGTTCATAAAGTCTTAACTGGACAGCTGTTGTGCTCTCTTCAGTCATTGTAGTGGCAGACTTACTGAAATCACAGCACTCTGCAGATGAAACCTCTTCCTTGAAATACTGCATCAGCATCTCCAAGAACTGTTTTTTGTTTGGATCGTTGGTCTCTTGTCCTGTCTTCCACTTGATCCCTCTTAGCTTGTCCAGAGCACTGTTCTAAAAATCTTACCATCCAGTCTCTGAATTCCTTCTTGACTCTTTTCAGTGCTCTGTAAGGCATCACATGTCCACTGCTCCTTGTTTCTTTTGGTTCTGGTGTCTCTTTTCCTTCTTCCTGTTTGGCATTTTGTATCACTCTCACCTGTTACTCTCTTCAGGGGTTTTGATGTCTTAACTTTATGTCACCCTCTTCTCCTGGGTTTCCATGTGAAACATGAATAAAAAATCTGTCATGGATCTGATTACTGGCTATTTTTGTGACTCCAGTGTTCTTGCTTCTAGGTGACCTCCCTCTGGCTTCTAACATTCCCAGCTGTGATTTCCCCTTTCTCCCTCTGCCTTGCTTAGGTCTCTGGCTTTGGATAAATTTGTAGGGAGAAACCAGTGATGGAGGACTTGCTTGAACACCCTCCTGCCATGCTTGTCACTGTAGTAATTCAGGTTAGAAAAGCATCTTTCCCTGCTCACATGAAAAGAATTCCAAATAAGGGCAAATTGCAAAATATTGTGATGTATTGTGTATTTTCTTTCATAATTCACTTAGTTATTGTGGTAAGATCTTGTTCTTCTTTTCCAAGTCTTAAGTACAAACTGTCTGAAACACTTGATTTTCAAAATGTTTATTTTTGATAAATACCATTTAATAACCTCTCAGCTTTTCTCCGCAAAGGAGAAGAATTCCATCATCATTAAATATTGATTTATCCTCTGAGCAATTCCTGTTAAAACCCAGAAGTATTCAATGAGCACGTCTGCATTTTCACATAATTGCTGACTATTATTTAATTTCCCTCTAGTTACTGGAAGATCAGTAGGAAACTTCTTCTGTCCTTTTAGAAGATGTCTTTGTTACCCAGAGACACTTCAGCTCCTCTCTGTTGCCCTTAATCCCATGTTGCCTCTGTCTCAAATGCAATTAGGGTATTTCAGGGGACTCTGGTGTCACTTGTCCTTGCTCAGGTCCATGTGTAGCTGACGGACCTTCACTGTGTTGTGCTGGCAGGCACCAGAACAGCACAGATACTCAATTTTGGCTTTCTCAGTTGCTAACAGAACCCTCTGTGCACTTCAGGGGAGCTGGTTTATATGTCTGCAAGGCCTGGTACTTATTCCAGTAGATCTCAGTCATCCAGGAGCAAAGGTACAGATGGCGCATCCCCTTCACAGCTCCTTTTTATAATGTCAGCCAGCTCTGGGGCAGCTCTGGTGTCCTGCCAGGTTCAAACAGGAAGAGTTACATTTAAGTGATGTGTTCATGAGTGCTTCTGCCTAGATTGTTGATATCAAAGTTGGAATTTCAGCTGTTTGGTAAGAATTCTAACTGTTGTGGTACAGTCTGATGGATTTGATGCTGGTTCTCCCTGGTAGTTGGGAGTGCTGGGTGCAGGTCTGGGTTGTGCCACAGGTCTCATAGGTGTCACATGAGTCACCAGCTCCGTCTGTGTAGGTCATTCATGTCAGAGTCTGTTTTTGCTGTTCTCCTGTATGTTTTCCATCCTGCTCGTTTATCCTCTGGCACTTTTCACAGGGGGCCTGACCCCCACTAGTCCCTATATTTATTTAGCACTGTAAAGAAGACATGCCCTACTCTCATTCATGAGCACTGTGACAAACTCCAAACAGTTCTAGATTTCTTTCAGGGTAATGTTTTATTATTAAAATGATGCTTTGCTGTATATTTTGGTAATCTAATGGTGTATTACTCACCAGAGTCTGTCTCCAATGACAGCTCGTGGTTTGGCACAGTACAAAGAGCATGTCCTCTAATAAATTGTCTTCATTTTTTTATTTCCAAGGTACTGCACAGATGAAAATCAGACATTTCCTCAGCCATTCATGCTGGAGAACCACATCAGCCTCATGCACGGCATCAAAAACCCAGACTTATCCCAGATGGCCAAAGCGAAAGCTCCAGAGAGAGACAGAGCAGAAGTAACTGATACCTATTTTCATGGAAAATTAAATGTACAATTAAATGTACCTGGCCAGTAGCTGTTCATTTAGGGTGTTACGTCGAGCTGTGGCCTTGTGCCAGTCAAACCCTCCCATCCATAGGGCAGATTTCCTTCTCTCACTCAATTCCATCCATCCTGATTCCCCCTGGTAGGGTCAGGGTCAGCAGTGCGAGCGCAGCTGAGCTGCGCCAGCACCAGGGCAACATATCCTGCATTTCTCAGAATGTTCTTGCTGTGTTTTACTGGTGTTTATTCAGTCTACTTCGTAACTTAAGTTTGTTATTACCCTTGTTTTCCCCTGGTATCCCATTCATGAGCATGACACATTTTTCTTCTTTCTCCCTTATTTTTTCTGCTAGTTATAAAAGATTTATTTTCTGTTTTAAAATACTTGCTAGATGAGAACCTATGATAACTGCATTTTTCTTAAGTAGGAATATGTAATGTTGTGTAGCATATGTAACTGTTCTACTGATTTTGTTCTGGATTGGTTTGGAGTGGAAGGTTGGCTTTTGGGCTTCTTTGCTCCATTTATTTTAAAAATACACATTTTGCTTATCACTGCAGGGACATATTTAAACAAGCCATCCTCATGGGAGAAGAAACTGGAAGATTCTAAGATAGAGGGGATGAGTTACTGAGAGATGCCACTAAGACAAAGTCTGAGTGGGAGAATGTTCAGAGTTAAATCTGAGAAGCATTGTCTGGGTTAATGACCACCCCTGTGTCCCTCAGCTGTCCCTCTTCTGTGGGCCCCTCCTTCCCCCACCGAAGTCTAAGTTGTTCCCACACCAAACCAAATTTTTGCCCAGAGAGGTCATGGCTGCCCCATCCCTGGAAGTGTCCAATGCCAGGCTGGACAGTGCTTGGAGCAACCTGATCTAGTGGAAAGTGTCCCAGCCCATGGCAGGGGATGGAACTGGAAGAGCTTTCAAGTCCCTTCCAGTTCAAACCATTTCATGATTCCTTGATTCTAAATTATTTCCCCGTCATGTTTCTGCCCAGCCAGCCTCTCCCTGCGTTCCCATCTCATGTTGCAGGACAGCAGTTGAAATCCTGTGCACCAGGTGAGGTGTTTGGGTACAGGTAGGGAAGGGAATGCCCCAGGAATCCCTAGGCATGACTTCACCCTCAGGCATCTTCAGACATGCATGTGGATTTTAGCACTTACTCTTCTGTGGGTTCAAATAATAAAGTAACTTTTTAATCTTATTTTTTTAAGGCAAAATCTCCAAAGAGGATGACACCAGATGAGCTGGGTCAGGGAGAGAGCACTGCAGGTTTGGATGTGCCGCCAGCCAAAAAACTGAAAGCGCCTTGGAAGTGTGCTAAGTGCGGCTTTGTGACGGACGTCCGGACTGAGTTCCAGGAACACATACCTCGGCACAAGACCGACAGCTCCACCTTCCAGTGCTTGTTCTGTGGCCTGTGCTACACCTCCCACATCTCTCTGAACAGACATCTCTTCATTGTTCATAAAGTCAAAGATGAGGAGGATGAGGAGGAAGAAGAGGAGACAGAGGAGGAAGATGAAAGGCAGAAGTTACAAACAGAGATGGGTGAGAATGGACACAAGGACTACAATGGCGAGTTGAACACTTCGGTGGAAGAGGAAAACAAATACAAAGAGTGCAAAAGTGACTCAGCTCTTTGTGAGCGCAGTCAGACGTGTGGCTCAGAAGGCCCCAACAGCACCTCACAGAACAATCATTCAAAGTCTCTTAAGACTTAAAAAAAAAGCCCTTTTGGTTGACTGGGAGTTTTTTGTTGGGGGGTTTCTACTCAAAATACAGGGTGGGGATGGGGCAAATCTTTGAAATATTCTGTTGATTTCTTGGGATGGACATTGCTTTCCGTTAACTCGTATTTGTAAGGGAAATTTAAAACAGAAAAAAACAAAAACCACCCTGTCATTTGCATCCTAAGCACTAACTCTGCCAGCCCAGAGAGGTGAAAAGGGAAAGCAGGGCCAGAATCCTCAGAGGAGCTTGGCCAACTCCTGAGGATCCAGGAGCACTTTGCAGCTGTAGTTTCCTTCAGACAAGCTCTCCTCCTTTGAGTGTGCACTGCCTCAGCCTCTGCCTGGAGCCCCAGCCTTGCCTTCCCAATCTCCCTTTCTTTCTCCTTCTATTTATGGCTTTTTTTTTTCTCTCCCCCTCCTGCCTTTGTGTTACTCATTTTAACTCATAACGCTGGCTCGGCCAAACATGCTTGTCAGGATTGTGCTGGCCAATCTGGGATCTGCGTTACACGGGATGGGTTTGAGCTGTAAGTTGTGCTGATTATTCTTTAGTTGCCCAAATAACAACATTCTTTTCCAAAACACAGTTTAATGAAATGTCTTGGACCTGAATGATCCTCGAAAGAGGATTTTGTAGCCCCAGTCCTCCCTGGTGAGTACAATGTTTAGGAGGGCCTGGTTGCCTCCGGGACGTGTTGGCCATCTGTCTGGGGAGTTGCGCTGCTGGAAGCCATTCCGGGGTGGGTGCTGCCAGGCCTGGTGCTTAGTGGCTCATCCCAGTAGGGGAGCTCAGATTGGCACCATTGCCAGAAGGGGATAACATCCCCCATCCCGATTGTGGGGTCAACTGGAGTGAAATTATTGTGGAACTCCTGATGTATCGGTGCCAGGGCTCCCTGACAGCTCATTTTGAAGGGAGAGGAGCAGAGCACAGCCCGCAGACGCATTGAAACCAGTGGGAGCCACCATCCTGTGGCGCGGCGGGGGCTGGTGCTCCATCAGTAGCTCCATAACTCTCCTGCTGCGGCTTGGCATTGCCCATCCTTTAGGAGATGTTTCTTTCTATGTAGTCACATTGACTCTCTCTCTCCTCCCTCATTCCCTGTCGCACCCATGCTTTGTGTAATATAATTACCTTCTATGCCATTATTTTTTTCATTCTGTTGAGCCAGAACTCCACTCGTTACTGTTTACTCTGACGATGTTTAAATAATTTAAGAACTATTTATCTCCTTGCTTGGGCTTGTCACCATCTGGTCTCACAGTGCTTGGATACGGCCTGTTGGGGCTGTCTGGATGTTGGATCTTGTATTGGTTGGATGAGTAGAGTTTGGATGTGAAGTGTTGGTTGGATGTGGTGTGTTGGTAGGATGGGGGATTGGCTGAGTGGGGTGTCAGATGGGGGTATAGATTAGATGAGATATTGGGTGAATGGGGTGTGAGGTGTAAGGGCTGTCAGGAGGATGGGTGTCGAGTGTTGGTTGGATAGGGGTTTGGTTCGATGGGTGTTGGTTGAATGGGGTGTTCACTGGATAGGGCAGTGATTGGAAGAGGCAGTGATGGAATTGGGCATTAGCTGGATAGCTTTTGGTTGGGTGGGGCATAGCTTGGATGTGGTGTTTCAGTTGGATGGGTGTTTTGTCGATTGTGGGGTGTTGGTTTGAGGGGGTGTTTTGTTGGATGTGGGGTGTACATTGGATGGGGTGTTGAGCTGAATGCGGGTGTCGGGTGCGGGTGAGCCGCGGCTCCGCTCCCGCTGCGGCTCCGCGGCCGGGTGCCCCCGGAGCTCGCCCCAGAGCTCTCCCCCGGAGTCCACCCCGGAGTTCCCCCGACTTCTCCCGGAGCCTCCCCAT
>VZRO01005559.1:0-49699 GCA_013397915.1 Daphoenositta chrysoptera | reverse complement strand
AGGTGCCGGAGGGGCCGGGGGGGGCCGGGGAGGGAAACCGAGCGGGAGGACGGGGCCGGTCCGCCCTGCCGTGCGCTGGCGGCGGGGCCTGACCGACCCCCTTCCCCCCCAGCTGTACTACCAGGTGTTGAACTTCGGCATGATCGTGTCCTCCGCCCTCATGATCTGGAAGGGGCTCATGGTGGTGACGGGCAGCGAGAGCCCTATCGTGGTGGTGCTGAGGTCAGTCCCAGGGTGCGGGAGATTAAACCCCCCGGGGGTTTAACCGGGCTGGGGAATCGCCAGGTCCCCGAGGGCGATCCCCACGGGGATGGGTCACATGGAGGCTCCTGCCACACCCCCGGCGGGCGAGAAGCTCCTTAGGAATCCAGGCTCAGGAATAGCGAGGGAAGATGGAGTGGGTAGAAACAGCGTCTCACCTCGCTTTGTCAGCCGGCTGGGTTGGGCTTAAGAGGGCTGGTAAAAAAGAGGGAGAGGGACTTTAACCCCGAGCAGGTAGTGACGGGGCTTTCTACTGACAGAGGGCAGGGTTAGATGGATCATTGTGAAGAAGTCCTTCCCTGTGAGGGCAACGAAGCCCGGGCACAGAGTGCCCAGAGAAGCTGTGGCTGCCCCATCCCTGGAAGAGTTCCAGGCCAGGGTGGACGGAGCTTGGAGCACCCTGGTCTATAGAAGGTATCCCTGCCTATGGCAGGTGTTGGAATGGGATGATCTTTAAGGTCCCTTCCAACCCATCTACAATGATTCAGTGACTGTCCATTACAGAGGTGGTCCTGAACTTAGGGGTTGTCACTCTGTCACTGGATGTTTTGGGTGTCACACGTTGTCCTTTCAGTAGTGCCCTACAGTGGGTACCACCAGTGTTACTCCCACCCTGCTGCTGCCTGGGACAAATTCCCTGGGCTGCCATTGGATGCTGGCACGGATATTGCACCTGCTCTGTGGCTACACTGGCCTTTTCTGTGTGTTTCTGTGTCAGTGTTCGTGATGCAAAAAATGCTGTAATGCCATGACCAAGTGCCACTTACCAGAACTCCCTCCTGATGTGAAGCACAGGGCAGATGTTTCCTGCTGTTTCTCCCAGTGAGTAAGATGGGGGCTATGAGGTCACATCCCCTCTTCGGTGATGTGATCTGCTGTTCTGAACGGCAGCTGCTGTGCTCTGTGAAGATGAAACACAAATGCACGCAGTACTTAAAGTTCATTGTTCTGTTTTGCATTATTTATGTGGAATTAGGAAGGATAAGTAGTTGCTAACAATTGCCATTTACAGACAGAAGAAAAGTCGTGGTGCCTGAGTCGTGGTGCCTGAAATGAGATCATTAAGCAAAGCAATGAATCACAGTAACAAATTTTTGGCAAGTCCCTGTGTCTGTTTGAGATGGGAATGCAATAGCCTGATGTTTTCAGTGCTTTGCTCCTGAGGATACTCTATTGATCTGCAAAAAAATAAGTGAAATTTAAAAAAAGCTTCCCAGCATTACAGAGCTGCCAACATTGCCCTGCCAATGGTGAGCTCAGAAATCAAAAGATAGTGTTCGTCTTCAGCTTTTTTCTTATTAAGAAAGTTTTTCCCTTTGGATGTGCTTGTAACACAAGGTACTGGCAGTGCACTTTTCACAACAAATCCAACCTGCTGGCAATATGGTGACTGAAAACCTGATTGCAGTAGAGGTTACACAGTTGTATAGTCTCCAAGGTGGTTTTCTCAGAAGCTCTTCATCAAGGTTTCAGCCTAGTCTTGAACACTTCCAGGAATGGGGTATCCACAGCTTCTCTTTCTCATTGAGGTTCTTGTGAGATTTTTCTTAAAGGACCATAAACTCTGAAATCTGGTACTGAGTGTTTAAATAATGTTTAATTATTCCTCTCCTCTCTTTCAGTGGGAGTATGGAGCCTGCTTTCCACAGAGGAGATCTCCTGTTCCTCACGAACCGAATTGAAGATCCAATCAGAGTGGGAGAAATAGTTGTCTTTAGGATAGAAGGAAGGGAAATCCCTATAGTTCATCGCGTCCTGAAAATCCATGAGAAGTATGTTAAGAATCTGAGGGGTTCTACTGCTGATATTTCCCTAACTGGTATTATTCTTCATCTCCTTGGGTAAACAAGTGGGTGGGATGTCAATCATAGATATCAATCATAGATAGGTGCTGTAGCAAGTAACACAAGTTTCAGACAGACAAAATCTGTCCTCCTTGGTTTACTTGTAAAGATCATCCAGCAGAATGCACAAGCTGGGAGTCTGTGCCAGTGCCCTGGACACTCCAAACTGTAGAATCATGGAGTTGTTAGGGTTGGAAGGGACCTTAAAGTCAGTTTCATTCCACCCCCTGCCATGGGCAGGGACACCATCCACCATCCCAGGTTGCTCAAAGCTCTGTCAAATCTGGCCTTGGACACTTTCAGGGGCGGGGCAGCCATGGCTGCTCTGGGCAACCTGTGCCAGGGCCTCCCCACCCTCACAGGGAAGAATTTCATCCTAATATCCCATCTAATGGCAGTGGGAAGCCATTCCCCCTTGTCCTCTTACTTTAGGGCCCTTGTCTGAAGTTCCTCTCCAGCTCTCTTGGAGCCCATTTAGGCACTGGAAGGCTATCACCACTTGTGACATGTCTCCTGTGCCATCCTTTCTGTCCCGAGGTGCTGTGCTGTCTGCTGTAGTATGGCTTTGTTTATGTGTGAAGTGACTGTTGTTTGTGGGGTAATAGCTGTGGTAGAAGGGTATTTTGTGTGTAGCATGTGTTATTTTAGAGCTTGTCTCTGTGGTGGTCCTGGTCTTTGCTGTCATGCAGACTCAGGGTGTTCTGTCTCTCTAGAAAGTTGTGCTGTTATCCTAGGAGTCTTCGTGTACTGTTCACTCTCAGCATTGGGCAGGTTGTGTGTCTGAAGGAATGGAACAGGCACTTGTTTTCCAACCAAGATTTCCACTGCAGTCATGAGCTTTCCTGTTTTGCTGGATGGAACTGTGGCCTCTCCAGGCCAGTCTGGGGAGATACGAGCCAACCGTGTGAGTTGTTTGAGTGAAAACAATCTTGAACTGAATCCCTGATTATTCTAAGGCAGCTCTGAGAGGCAACAGCTGTTTGGGGTCCCAGCATCTGTTTCTGCTGAGTAAATGTTTTCTGGAGTGAGCTGGAGCTGTACCAGGTGGCATCTGAGGATTCCTCTAGTGGAGAGGTCGATGGGATGGAGAGGGTCCCTTTCCTTGTGGAACATCCAGGCCAGTTGTCTGGTCCAACTCAAGGGTGACCAGCACATAAATACACAGCTGGAATCCTGGCTTTGAAGGAAGGGTGCCTCTCCCAGCAGGCAAAGCACATTCTTTGTTGTTCAGATTTATTCTGTACCCAGGACTTGGAACAATCTCAGTTTTCAAAGTGCTGTTCTTTGATACCACTAATTTTAAAACTATGTCAGTTTATGTGCCGAATTTGATACCTAATGTTACACTTTTTGTGATGTTGTGGGAACTCTTTCAAGTGAAATGCAGTTTTCCTCCTCCCCTCTTCTGTGCAGCATTTTCTCTCCAGATGCTGCCCACCCTTCCTTTTTTTGCCTGGCTCTATCTCTAGATATTAGGGTATCCAGCACTCATTTTTGTTTAAAGGTAACAGGGCCATAGTGCCAATCCTGGAATGGTGAAACCATTCTGCAGTATTTTAGTTTTCATTTAACTGAAGCAACCAAACACAAACCTAATCTTTTTATTGGCAGAGATAAACTGAAAAATCCATACTGCAACCTGAACCTGGGAGCTGAAGGCAGGATTTGGGTGTCAGTTGCTTCTTTCACTAATTAAAGAATAATTTTCTAGTGCCAGTTCGGAAGTGAAAAGTCTCTGCAGAAGCTGACAGGACTGTCAAAATGCAGGAAAACAGAAACAGTGTTCTCTATGATTTTGGGGCAACTCAGGCCCCAGTTCACATCAGTATTGGGTCAGTGAGAAAATGTCTGTTACTTGCTGGCCTTTTCTTTTTTTTCAGCCCAAAATTGAATTAATTGTTTATTACTAACACAGAGTCTGCGGTCAAAATCTACTTAGTGGTTTTGGAGCAGGGCAGCCAGACCAGACTTCACTCACCTCAGACGGTAGAGAAGCACACCATGGGCTTCTCATGCCACGTCGTGACAGAGCCTTGACTCTGCTCAATAAGATGCTGCACTCCTACACCTTCACTCTTCAGAGCTAAACTACGTTATCCGCACCTTTGGGAATCTTTATCTCTTCCCAGACAGTGTCTCTAAGCTCCCGGAGTGTTTGTTGTTCCCACACAATAAGCCAGATGTGCTTTGGAGAAAGAGCTGTGTGTTTTTTCCCTTTTTCCTTTCCAAGCTTCTCCTGTCAAGGAACCTGTTGGTGTTCAGGCATGATGCAAACAGCCTGAGCTCCAAAGAGCTGCGTGCTTTCCTGTTCTGCATTCCATCTGTCATTTCTGTGAGAGCTGAGATTCAAGCACTGAGGATGCTCCTGCTCAGCACCTGCCTGCAGGTGCCACAGGAAGGTAACAGTGGCCAATCCCTGAGTAGTGGCATGAGCTACTGTCCAGCATCTGATCGGCAATGGCTGGGAAAGGATCTATAAAGCTTTTTCCTGGTCAAAGCAAAGATACATCTGCTCCAGGATCCCATTTCTGGCAAGCTAATTAATTCATCTCAGGATGAAGTAAAGACAAGAGAGAGTATGTAGTGATAATTTCCCTGCTTTCTGCAGGTTACAATTTCAAGCACAAAGTCGTAGTTCTTATGAATAGCCTAATTTCCTCTTTTACAATCCTCTAGCCAATATGATTTTTTGCCAACCAAAATACCTTTGCAGAGAGAAGTGGTTTAGTTTGCACTGTGGCTATTTCTGCATAGCACCTTCTCTGTCTGGTTTTAACGCATTACTTCTGAGCTCTTTTTGGTACGTTCTGGCTCTTGCATTGGAAGAGACAGTGAAAAGCTATTTGATTGTTGCTGTCATTTGTGGTGGACTGTATCTCCCATCAGTTCTGTCTTTTCCAGGCTGAAGAGTCCTGGTCTGTAGTTTCTTGTATGGAAGTGGTTCCAGACCTTGTTAACTATTTCTCAACCTTTGCCAGTTCTTCTCTCCGTTGCAGAAAAGGATCTGGGGGGCTCAGCACTGCCCAGAGCATTCCAGATGTAGGCACATCGTGAGTTCATGCAGTGTCATCATGGTACTATTTGGTTTTTTTCTGTCCCCCTTTCCTAATTAGTTCTAAGTTTCAGCTTGCTTCTGCCCATTGCTGAGTAGAGCTGTGTGCTTCAATCCCAACCTCTCCTTTTGTGTGGTAGTAGGGAGACCAGAACCCAACATTTGTGTGAAGCAAGAGAAGCATCAACACAAGATGGGTCAAAAGCCAAGAGGCAATAGCTGCACCTGCACTAAAAATGGCTTGTCCTGCTGGTTCTGTTCTGAAACTCTGCTGGAAAGCTTGGCTGGGGCCAGAATTCATTCTTCCCATGGCAGTTTTTTCCAAACCATCTGCTTTCTGCTTCATTTGACAGAATTTCCCTCTTTTATCCTGCTTGAATTGTAGGACGTGGTTTCTTCTAGTGCCCTTGTGTTGGTCTCTCCATGCTTGTCGTAGAACAGCTTTGAACAAGTTTCTGTCCTGCCTTACCTGGCTGTCTTGTCTTTCTCTTGTCTCCAGGCAAAACGGAGACATCAAATTTCTGACAAAGGGAGACAACAATGCCGTGGATGACAGAGGGCTCTACAAACAGGGGCAGCACTGGCTGGAGAAGAAGGACGTAGTAGGACGAGCGAGAGGGTGAGTGAAGTTGAAAATGATGAGGCGTTTCCCACTGCTGTCCCCCAAAGCCATCTGGTAAATCCTCCCTTGTGTTGAGCTGCCCCTGCTGGGTTTTGTAACCTGCCTGAGAGTATGGAGAGTTCAGCTCTTAGTTTCGCTTAAGCAAAGGCATCAAGTTGTGAGCTGCATCCTGAGATGTTGATGCTGGATGGACACGGATGTAAAGGTAGCATGGGCTCAGACTTGATCAGAATTGTCAACAGATTTATCCTGGGAGGCTCAGTGTTTGCAGGCAAGTGAAATCTGAACCAGGCAGAGGCTGAAACACACTCTGGGGCTGGTTGTCACTCAGCCCCACTGCCACAGCCTCACTGCCTAGAAGGAAGAGGTCCCCAGCCCATTGCTTGCAGCCCTCAGGATGCTTGAGTGACTCTCCCTCTGCATCCTGGAATAGTGTTTGTTTTAAGAAAACCTTTATTCTTGTAGATTTGTGCCCTATATTGGAATAGTGACTATCTTAATGAACGATTATCCGAAATTTAAGGTAAGAGCTCTTCCATTTCCTCCCTGCTTTTACCACCCCAGCTAAAATTCCTTCATGAGAACACAGGCAGAACCCTGTGCCCTGCATGTTTGCTGCTGTAGATGTGAGTGTGCACTCCTGTGTCTGTCCTCTTCTCTCTCTTCCAGTATGCAGTCCTCTTTTTACTGGGTTTATTTGTGCTGGTCCATCGAGAGTAGTCCCTTGCACTGAACTACGAGGTGAAGGTGCCATGGATTTTTCTAGATGAACATTTTAAGTAGCTGATGGTCCAATGTGCCAGGAGAAAGAAGAAAACATGCATTTCAAAGCTTCTTGCCAGTTTGGGTTTGTTTTGGTTTTTACTGCGTAAGGACAAATGTTTGTCACAGTATTTCCAATGGTTTGTCACATTTTAGCCTTTTTAGTGAATTTTTATATTAAAAATTTGAGCCAAACTGTTCAGTGCTTGTACTTTGAAGCTGAGCTTCCTCTCCAAGTGCCTCTGGGACCATGTCCGAGCCTGTGCCCCCTCACTGTGCTGACTGGTTTGTCCAATGGTGAGCTGTGGCCATGACGGTTTTTTCCAATTCAGAACTGGAATAAAGATTTTGCCTCTTGCCATGTTCTTTGTTATTGCCCTCATGAGCGCAGTCTCCTTGCCCAGGTTCTGGGGCATACCTGGGCTTTGCTGTTGCACACTCACTTCTAGAGCCACCATCTAACTTGTCCTCTCTTCACAGAGCGGTAGCAGCTGCTGCTCTCATCTCTCTTTGGAGAGTAATCTGTCCTGAGCTGTAGATTGTTCAGTGTTTCTGTGTTTCTGTAAATCACACTGAAATAATCTGCTTAAAGACTGCAAGGTATTTGGGGCAGGAGATGGCAAAGGATTACTTTGTGCATTGTGGCACTAGGTAACAGAAGGATTGAGATAGGAAATACCCACAGCTCTTTTGGCAGGGGTGATTTAGCAGGATGCAATAATAAAAGTTGCTGGATTTTGGTAAAGGGTTTCAGGTCTCCAGCTGGCCACATCTCACAGCTCACCTGAAAGCTACAGACTGCCCTGAGGTCTGAAATAAAAAACCCACTTGTCACCACATGCTGTTCTTTCTGAGCTTCTCATTCAGGCTAGTGATCTGCTGGGTGGAGGTGTTGTCAGAGAGAGCCCAGGGAAGAGGTGCAAGGCAGCGATGCTACATTTTATCAGCTCTTCTCCGTGACTGCTCCAGGATTCCAGAGCAACAGGAATCATTGCAGATGGTCACTGCAGCCACCTACACAGCTTGTATAAAGCAAAAGCAGTCAGGAAAAGCAAGGACAAAGCGCAACGGGGTGTTTATGGCTGTGTGCAGTTTCTTGCATATGTCCCTTATTGGGTTTGTCAGGCCTCTCCCATCTCTGGAGGTTAATTGTGCTGTTTTTCTGGTTTCGATGTTATGTGCTTTGTTCCCTATGTAGGATAAAGCAAACATCACTTGGAGGGCACTGCAGAGTCTATGAACAGGTCCAGCCCCCAGCACTCAGCCACGGGCCTGTGGCTCTGAGTAATCATAACTTCATAATAAAAATGAATAAAATAATAAATAAGTTATAAGTTATAAAATCTCTATCTCTTGCCCCCAGTGTTAGAGCCCGTGAGAGGAGAATGTGGATAGAGTTTTCTCTGTAATTCTTGAGTTAAGGATGGGATGTTCTGTCAAAAGTCAAACCCAGGCCGCAGTGAGAAAACAGAGAGTCTTTGAGAGCTGCTATCACGGCACCTTCCTGAGGGTTGAAGAAGCATTTCTGCCTTTGCAGCTCATGTGGAGCCTGAGTCTGTCCCTGCTTTACCTTGAACATAAACAGCTTTTGTGCATAAATGGGTTTTAAACTTGGGCTCACACAAAGGGCTGAGTTGAGCTCGTCTGAGAGCTGCCAATCAACACCTCCCCATGAGCACTCGCTGGGAGTACTGCTGCTGCTGCTCTCCAAGTCCTCTCCCTTTCACACCTCCAAAATTCTGAGCATGCAAAAGCAGTTGTGTTCCTGTCACTGAATTAATTTAACAAAAAAAAGGGCTAAACCACAAAGGATTATAGAGCAAGGATTAGCTCTCGAACTGCTGAGACTGCAGTTCTTTGGCAGGATGGTGGCAGCTGGTGTCAGGAGTCCCTGGGCTTGGGGACACAGGGCCAACGTGAGCTCTTGCAGGAGGATGTGCCCTGTCCTTGCCTGCTGCTGTGTGAAGGAATTGAACAGAAAGTGCTTAAAAAATGCAGGGTGGTTGGGGCGAGAGGTGACTGCACCCCAGCTTCGGGGGCTCCTCTCCAGGGTCTGCAGGTGCTTGAAGAACAGGAACAATTGCCCTAAACCAGGGGCTGCCATGTGGCATTTGGGAATTCATCTCTGCAGCCCCTGTTCTGCGTGTTTTCAGCTCTGTGCAGCTGAGAATGTGGCTCTGTTACCTGCAGTCGTGAAATGAGGAGTTGACTCTAATTAGGGTGAGAATAAATGACCAGTCAACCCCCTCACAACTCCAACACCCACCACCTCCCGTGCCACCTCCCACATTGCCTCCTGCATTCCAGCAGCACCTTTTCTGCCACAGGGGGATGAAGGAGTGCCGGGGATGAGCCTGCACAGGCTGGAAACTGGGGATGTGGGGGCAGGATGACACAGTTGTTGCTGGCTACCTCCTCGCCAGATTTATTCTCCTTTGCTAAGCAGAAAAGCCACAGAGTGAGCAGGATCTCTGGCTGGTTGGGTGCTGATGCTGAGGTGTTTGGGAGCACTGCTGAGCTCCCACAGAGCCAGGGTGGCTGATGGCAGAACTTGATGTGTTTATGTTTTATTTCAGTTTTATGCTGTTTTTAAAAGTGAAACTGTCTGGGCAGCTTCAGCAAAGCCAGTGACACTGGAGGCTTTGGAAATAGATGGAGATCCTCGTGTCACCACAGGAATGGGATTTGCTTATAAAGTATGTGGGTGTTGAAAGGTCTGGTTTATAAAGGAGAGAAAAAATGAAGGAAAAAAATCTGCCAGGGGTGATTGCTCCTGTCTCTGTTGTGGTTACAGCCAAACAGGGCAAGTTTTCTGGTAGCAATTCCAGTGCTTAATTACTGTTCAGTCACATCCGCAGTTCAGGGCACAGATTCCTTCACAGGCAGGAGCAAAGCCATGCTGGGCTGTGTCTGATCGCTGCTGGAATTCTAGTGGGTGATTTTTTTGTATCAAAGCTGAATGCATAAGCAAGAGTGTGACAGTTGGGAAGTGAGCTGTGAGGGGTGATGTGCTGCAAGCTGGAGCTCCATGAGACAGAGACTGGTTTTGTGTATTTATGATGCTTGAATGCACGGTTATTGGTTAAACAGCAGTGAGCATCATGGTGGTTCATCCAGATCTGTTGCTGCTTATTGCTTTGCAGGGGTTTACAGGGCTCAGGTTTGTCAGATGGTCAGTTCCCCGCTGTCTTTAATGAGATTGAGTAATTTCATGGTGATTTTTGTGCCCTTAACATCAGAACAGGTAAACTGTGTTTTTTTCCAAGGAGCATCTTCAAGATGAAACCTGGTCCATGCATGGTTTGAAAACCACTCTCTGCTGGAGAAATGCACAACACAAACCCAGCATGCAGCTCCCAGGGTGTCCCAAAAGCTGGCCAGGAGAAGGAGAGGAGACAGAGGAGGAGAGAAGGACGAGAGGAGAGGTGCTTAGAGCACGTGCCTTGGAGATGGCTCCTGTGCCAGCGCAGGGGCAGTGCAAAGCAGCTGTTAATATGACCCACATGGCACTAGTGATTCAGTGGCTGAATCAGATGAGGAATGTCCTGGTTCCATCCTCCAGGAAGATGCACCGGGGTGATGCCAGAAGGGCCCAGCCTGTGCCATTCCCACAGTGTCAGCAGTTCAGGGTGGGAGCTGATGTGTGGTGGGTGACTGATCTGACCCTCTCATCGCTGGGAGGAGAGAAACAGCACCCATACTTTGAGCCAGTTGAACAGGCTCCTGCCCCTTTTACCTCTCCCCAGCCTCGTAACACTTCTGTCCCTTGGTCAGCTGCACCCAGATTCTCACCTGTCAGGAGCCACAGGTCTGCATGGGTAGATCCACCAGCCCGAGCATGTTGGATTCAGATGGGGCATAGGGGCTTGCCTGAAAAACCTGCCTTGGTGGCTCTATTTTACCCTAATTGGGTGGCTTTGCTGCAGGTTCCTAGTCTGCCCAGCTGTGAGAGCCCCTCTTCACGTTTGCTTATCCCTCAGTTGCTGTAAAAACCCACCAGCTCCATCACACACAGTCCTGCTTCCCCATGGAGGAGGACCTGCCTCAGTGTGCTGGCCTGCTGGTGGAGCACATTGTGTGTTAAACCTGCTCCAGCTCATGGGGAAATTCATGCACTTGTTCAGTTCTAGCAGGTCCTGTGAATGCCTGATCTAGCAGGGTTCCCTAAACCTTGGGAAATAAACATCTTCACAGAGAGTAACAATCTAAATAGGGATAGACTAGAAATCCACCCTCTGTGATTGAGTACACAGAATCACCCTTTCAGAACAGAACATCTGTGATCCAGGATGGAGCAGATGCTCTCAGTCTCTTGCTCCTTCTGCCCAGCTCCTTATCTTTTAACTATTTTTGCTCCCTCTGTTTGATAATTCAAAATTTCCTGCATCTCTCTCTGCTGAACATTTTGGTATCACCTTTGTTTTCCAACTTGCCCTTTCTCCATAGAAACAGACCTGAAGGAAAAATAATATGGAGGAAATGAACTTCTCTGAGCCTTGATTCATGCAAACTGGGGTGTTGGATTTCTGCTATATAATTCTGGCTGGGACACTTCTGCACTGGGCCTGGATTTGCCTGCAAGAAAACACGATTTTCTTCTCTAAGTCTTCTTGCAGAGCAGTTATTTGTATACGTCCAGCAGGCGTGGAGTGAAAGGGACACCTCAGGGAAAACCACAACTCATTTACAGCTTAAATGAAAATTGAAAATGAGTTGAAAACAAGATGTGCAAGATTTCAAATTTTATCTTTAATAAACAACAGCTGTTGCCTGTGGATGAATGGATGTAACAGTGGGATTTAATCTTTGTAAACAAGAGAAAAATGCATCAAAATAGACCCTTCAGGCATGTGGCTGGACCTGGCTTTGGAAAAGTGGTGAAGAAGAGGCTGAAGCAACTTAACTGCTACTAAGAGTTTTATTGGCACCAGGAGCTCTGTGAAGGAGACAAATAGGGGCATTCAAGGCCTTTGCTCTTTGTATTTGTTTTTTATTAGAGCCATCAGTTTTGGGCACCTATTTGCCTGACCAGGTGGATATTTGCAGGGCCTGGGAAGCCTGGACTCCACAGCATGGAGTCTCTCCCTTGCTAGCCTGGCCACTCTCTGGGGGATGCAGAGTCAACACCAAAGGTACTAAACCATGGGATCTGAGAATGATTTGGGCTGGAAGGGACCTTAAAGCCCAACCAGTCCCACTCCCTGCTGTGGGCAGGGACACCTTCCACTATCCCAGGTTCCTCCAAGCCCTGTCCAGCCTGGCCTGGAACACTTCCTGGGATGGAACAGGCACAGCTTCTCTGGGCACCCTGTGCCAGGGCCCCCCCACCCTCGCAGGGAACAATTCCTTCCCAATATCCCACCTAACCCTGCTCTCTGGCAGTGGGAAGCCATTCCCCCTTATCCTGGTGCTCCATCCCTTGTCCCAAGTCCCTCTCCAGCCCTCCTGGAGCCCCTTTAGGCACTTGCAGGAGCTCTAAGGTTTCCCTGGATCCTTCTCTTCTCCAAGTGAACACCCCCAGCTCTCCAAGCCTGTTTCCAGAGCAGAGGGGCTCCAGCCCTCAGAGCATCTCTGTGGCCATACCTGGACTTGCTCCAACTGGTCCATGTGTTTCTTGTGCTGGGAACTCTGGACCTGGATGCAAAGCACAGAAAAAACAAAAGGGACCTTGCTTTAAAGCCCTTGAACCAGGGTATTTCCAGGTGGGTCTGTTACATTTGTTAGCGAGGCCCTCTTGGCTGTGCAGTTTTTACATCCATTTATTTTGCTTAGTTGTGGTTTCCTTTCTTCACCTGGTGAAATCCTGCTTCATCTTTAGGTGCATTTAGAGGATTTGCAACTGGTCCTGTTTTACAGGTCTGTTATTGCTCATCTTATCCCTACTTGGACAGGAGTTTGATAAGGAACAGGACACAGGGGATAAGGAACAGGGCACTCTAAAGTAGACTTGGAACTTGTTGAAGGAATTCAGAGGCTTATGGGCAAGGTGAACCTACAGGGATCCCACTTGTGTTCCCGAAGGTATTTGTCAAGGTCCCTCAGCAAAGGCTCCTGAAGGAAGGTGGCAGCCCTGGAACAGGTGGTGAGATCCTTACAGGGGAAATCGTTTGCTAAAACATGAAGAACAAAAGGGAGAAGCAAAGAGGGAAGAGACTGGGTAATAAAAAAGATGAAATTTAAATGTGCGTAAATATAAAATGGCGCACAGGGGGAAAAACCAATTTTAACTCTATTTATAAAACAACGGGTTCCAGGTTAAGTGTTACTATCTGAAACATCGGGGTTGTGACAGATTGTGCTGTGGAAATGTCGGTTCTGTGGTCAGCAGCCATCCAGAGTAAATGGTGTGTGTTGATGGCTGGGGGAAAACAGCAAAACAACCCCTGCTCCCTCCCGCTGCAGGCATCTGGGGATGATCCCTGGAGCTTTGAGGTGTTTTGGGTGGGAAGGGACATTCCTGGAGGGTGTGGGGCTGTGCAGGGCTGCTGTTACCCAGCCCCGGAGGGTAAATCCCACGGAGAGGGGAGGGGTAGCTCTGTGCAGACCCTCCTCTGCCTTGAGGACATAACCATCAGCTGCCTGTCATTTTCCAAGGAGTCACCTCTGGGGCTGCCAAGAGCCCCATCTCCTGCATCACCTGTGGAAGTCAATGTGCTGACCTCTGCCAGCAAAATTGATTTATAAAGTAGAATTTCTACAGCTTTTTTTTTTTTATATATATGTAAGCTGGGAAGATTCCCGTGGAGGTTGGTAGCTATTGGGAAGGTGAATCTCTGCTGAGCTGAAGAGAGCAAGTGGTGGAGAAGCACTGCGGTGTCAATTCCTAGCTGGAATGCTGGAAGTCCCAGCAGGCTCCAGGCTGGGTGTCTTGTTCTGACCCACCAAAGCAGGATGAAGGCAGAGGCAGAAAATCTACCACAAACCCCACCAGGCTGGTGACCACGGTCTGGAGTTCAGGTCCTGGTGCCTTTCCCAAGCAGGTCCTGGGTGCCAGTTATTAGGCACCCAGGAAAAATTAGGAACAACTTCTTTGTGAAGACTGGAAAATACAGGGAAAATCTCGTCTCTCTGTTGGTGTCTGGGGCTGGTATTTACCGAGGCTGCTGCGGAGGAAGGAATTGCTGTTCCTGGAGCCCTGCCTGGATCCACAGCACTGGTGCTGCTGCTGCTCAGTGAGTGCTGAGCTCGGGGTCCTTTCACCAGTTGTTTTCCAATAAAGCCCCACTGGCTGCCCTGAATTGTCCTCCCACTTCCAGCCTCCAATACGTCTCTGAGTAGCTGTTCCATTGCTCTTTCCAGGCTTGAAATCAGGGTTATGGGCTCACATCTTCCCACACACACATCATGTGGTCAAGCCTCAGCACTCAGCAATTAATCTGACATCCTCTCAGTTTCTGAGGGTTTGTGGTGACACTGCAAAGGGCAGGAACTCCCTGATTTCCTTTTCCCAGCCTTTCCCAAGCTTGCTTAGCAGTGCCACTGGGATGGAAAATACCTGTGCCTCTGCTCCCACCTTGGCTGAGGTAATGCCAGCTGAAAAAGAAGGAAGATCTGGGTCCATTTGGTTGTGCATTTAATTAGAGCAGTGCAAAAGCGTTCATCCTGTTTGAAACCCTGCAGCTTCCCACTGCTCATCCCCTGTCCCTGGGGCTGCCTATGAGGAGCACTGAAGGAGTGGGACTTAACCCTGTCATGCTTCAGTTGGTGCCATAATTGCCCGGGGCTCTTTCCTCTGCCTTCTGTAATTGGGATCACTTTATCCCTGGCTTCATCCTCCCTAATCCCACAGGTAACCCTTCAGTTTGCACTTTCACAGTGGAGGATTGCTGCTCAGCTTCCCAAAAAACACCCTTTCCCCAGGGTAAGGAGAAGCCAGAGTCAGCTGTGGCAGTGCTGGGCAGCACCAGGAGCTTCCTTTGCATCCATCACCTTCTCTGGACCTCACATCTTCCTCCTCCTGCTGCCCTTCCTACATCCCACGCCTTCTCCAGACACCCAAAATTTCCATCACTTCGGCCACCATGAGTGAATTTAAAACTATTTTGAAGAAAAGGCTTGGGATAATGTCCATCCATTTCAAGCTGTGTTGTGGCAGTGCAATGGCAGTGCAGGACACTGCTAGGGGGACACATGCTGAGAGAGGAAATAGACAAGGGCCAGGGCTGTTTCTGTCTGTCCAGCTGCAGCACTGGCTTGTGGGCGCTAGCAGAGGACATCAGAGCCCAAGTGGTGGTCCCAGCCACCAGCACCACTGGGACCAGGTCTCCTCTCTCTGCTGACTCGATGGGGGAGACGAGGCTGCCGTGATGTGAATGTGAGAGTTGGGGCTGCAGTGCTGCAAATGCCACATCTCGGGTGAGCACTGTATTCATGCAACCCGTGGCCCCCTAAAGGGTCTCCTCCTCGAGTGGCAAACCCAGCACTGCCTGCTTAGTCATTCTCCTGCTGAACGCAGGGAAGGAGTGTGGTGAGAGAGCGGAGTGAGATTCCCCTTTTGAGTCCAGGACTTCCAGCACGCCTGGACACAAGGCTGTCAGAAGTGTCACACCTGATGGGTGAGGGAGAAGAAGGCCCTGTCCATCACAGTGGCACATCTCTGGAACAGTAAGGGAGACCACGCTGACCTGGCCACCCAAGGGGACACTCACACAATTTGGGAGGATGCCTGGCAACACAGGAACACTTTGGGATTTTTTTTTCTTCTCGTAAGCTTAGAGCTGAGTTTGCAGTTTGAACTCTGACCCCTTGCTGCTGAAGGGAATCTGTCACCTCCAGCCCTGTTCTCCTGAACAGTAGCACATGCTGAGAAGGGCATTGCTCATTAATTCCCTCTGCCACTTCCCAGAACTGGGTCATCTCATCCCCACTGACCAGCATCTCCTCCAGCACCAACCAGTGAGGTTGTGGAACTTTAAATCCAGCAGAAGCTGTCAGGGTCTTTAGGATACTAATTGGCTTTCGTGTCTCACCTGGGAATTTCCTCTATCCACATGGATCCAGGAACCACTTGAGCTCCGCCCTGGGCCTGTAGTCTGTCATTGATCTGGGTTGGAGCTCAGCAGTGCCTGACTGAATGACAGGCTTGACCTAGCCCCAGGCCCTCCTCATCACTGTGGATCTGCCAGGACTGTCTTTGACCCTGGATACCCCCACCAGACCTCACCCCAGCCTGCTGTGGTCCAGACCCTGAGAGTATCCCTGTGTAAATATGGAACCTGGAGGAATCCCTGTTGGCTGCAGGCAAGGGACAAGAAGAAACAGAGCACAATGTGTGTCTTGGAGCTCTCTGATCAAATGCTTCCAGTTTCACCTGGAATTCTCTTCACTTGAGCCCTGGGCACACACAGTCTGTGTTCCAGGCCCCCACTGTCTGTGTCCCTGGCATGGCTGGGCACAGCTCCATCCCTTTACTGGAAAAGGAGGAGCTCATGGGGAACATGATAATCCATGGAAGGTTTGGGTGTAAGTAATCAGGAAATAGTGGTCTGCAAAATCTCAGAGGGAGTGGAAAAGGTGAGAAGTGATACCCAGGTTCTGGTGCTCCCTCTGTGCAGTAAGTGGGATCCTCTGGGAGGCTCCTCTGGAAAGTGAAGGAGCTGGGCAGAGCTGGCGGGTTCTTAAGGACAGGATCCTCGGATTGTCCATCCCGATAATCAGGTGCGCAGGTGCACGTATTGTTTGAGCTGAACTGGAAATGAAGCTCATGGCTGAGCTCCAGTGCAAAAAGGCAGCACGGAGAAGGTGGAAGCACGGACATGCCATGACGGAGAGATTTGGGAGTGGGGGTCAGACTCAGCGGTGACTCTGTCACGAGTCCCGCGCCGCCCGAGCGCTAGGCTAACACACGACGGGCACCAGCGGAGGGTCGCGGTGTGCCAGCCCGGGGCGGGGTGTAGCGCGGTCCCGCCCCCGCGGGTATAAGTGGGCGGTGGCGGCGGCGGGCGCGGGTCCCGCGGCGGCGATGGCGGTGCGCTGCCTCCTGCTACTGCTCTGCGGAGCCGCGCTGGGACCTGCCGTCCACCTCGACTTCGCCGAGCACCGCAGCCAGGCCGCCAAGATCAAGGTCAACCCCCGCGGCAACCTCTGGGCCACAGGTAACGGGCGGGGGTGGGGGGGCACAGGGACGCGCGGGGTGTGCGGGGGACTTCCTACACTGTCCTGTGGCTGCCTGTGCGGAGCCCCCTGCTCCCACGAGGGGAGCGGGATGCTGGCAGGACCACGGTGGGCAGGGGGAGACCAGGGCAGGCGTGAAGCCACCTCCACCTGCATCCCTGGGCGGCAGGTCCAGCATCCTCCGGCAAGTGACGAGTGCAGCATCCCCGGGTGTTAGGTCCAGCATCCCTGGGCAGCAGCTCCAACATCCCCAGCAGACTGACTAGTTCGGCATCCTTGGGTAATGTAACCCCAAAGTTACAGGTTACTCTGTAACCCCAGAGATCTTGTCAGCAGGAACAGAGAGGGAAGTTTCCTAAAAATCCCATGCAGAGTGAGGACCTAGGATTTCTGGGTTTGCCTTGACTCAGCTGGTTTGGGCATTAGGTCACTCGGTGCTCCTTGTTGGTTTGTGCTGGTACAGGGTGGCCGGTGACAGCTCAGCCAGAGCCCTGCATCCCCCCAGACACACCGTGTGTGGTGTTGCAGGTCACTTCATGGGGAAGAAGAGCGTCACAGGCTCCCCACACCTGGAGACTCCGGAGGAGCCTGCAGTTCCAATGGTCTTCGGTCCCTCTCTACGAGCCTTGCTGGAGGACATGATGGAACTGCTGACCCGGGAGCTCCTGAAAATCCTCTTGCAAGAAAGACTACTGGATGAGAACCAAGGGAAATATGACCTCACTGACCAGGTGAATATTGACTGAGATGGAGGGAGATGCTCAGAGCAGGAAGGTGGAGGAGCTATGCTGGAGATGGGAGCACCTGCACAGCTGCTAGTGGTGCATTCCCCCCTTTACTCTTCTTTTAACCCTCCTTAAACCACTTCTTAAGGCCAACCATAAAGGGACAGAGGAGAAGTGTCCTGAGGCTTGTGTCTAGCTGGGCAGTGACAAATAGTCCCAGGTGCTTGGGAGGGGTGTGAGGATGAGCAAGTAACACTGTGATGGAGCTGTGACAGTGGTGAGCTCCAGGGGTTGTTAATAAGCATCTGGGTCTTCCTCAGCCAGATGCAGAAGAGGATGGTGTCCCCTTTTCCAAGGACAGGGAAATCCTTTCTGCCTCTTATTTCCACAGAGAGACCAAGAGGGACACAGTATGTGACAGGAAAGGCATCTGTCAAGCAAAGAGCTTTGGCTCTGTGTCACGGTGGTTGGGATCCCTAAGTGCTGAGGGCACAAAGCCTTGCAGAACGGAGGTGTGCGTTGGTCCTGCTGCTGCAGAGCGGGTTTTGGGGAGCAGGGAGAGGGCAGGAGCTCCACTGGTCCCACTGTGTATCATCAGATCCTCAGCCTCCTCACTGTGGCTCTTACCTTGGACCTCACCCAGCTCCTAGTGGAAAACCTGCCCCTGGGAGCACTGCACAGACACAGATCCTCAGGCAGGATGTGGAGATCGAATTGCTCAGTCCAAGGATGGAATTGCTGTGTCCAAAAATGGAATTAGTCTGTGTGGCTCTGCTTGTCTGTTGCCTCCTGCACACTTCCCTGATGCCTCACCCTTTCCACTCACTGCAGGAAGTAACTGGGAGTCTAAAAAGGATGAAATCCTCTTAGGTCAGTCCCACCTGTGCTGTCCCACTGAGCCAGAAGCCTGAGGAGCTATCCAGTAGCACTGCACGCAGGTAAAGCTATTTCTGCTATGCAGGGTTAGGCAGGGCTTGCTCCTCTTTGCGTTTTTTGGGAAGGCACAGTTGGAGCAGAGTTGCAGGGTTGGGAGCCTGAGTGCCACTGATTGTTCAAGCACCTTTTTGACTCCCTTTCAGCAGATCAAGGCAAACTGAGGCTTCCTAGAGAGCCGTTCCCATTGGGTAGAGGGCTTTTCACAGTGAAGATCCAGCTGGGCATGGCTGAAGGCACCAGCCCACCCCCCTCCCTGTGTAGGTGTGCTGTGTTGGGCTGCTGCAGTGTTTGCTTCTCAGATGCAACTGGAAAGATGAGGGCTGTGGAGGTTCTGAACCCTTCGCCATCCTCCCCAAGGAACCTCTGAGCAGTAGGGCACTTGTTGAGAGGATAGGAGAGTTGGCAGATGTGCTGACCTGTCTTGTTTCTGAGTATGTGGTGTGAATTTGGTAAAGGTGCTCCCTGGGACTCTTCCCTGTGTAGGTCACTGCTCACGTTGCAGATGTGCCTGTGTAGAGGCTGCCCCGAGCCCGGGTGCTGTGCCACAGGTTCCAGCTGAGTGCCCAAGCCCCGCCAGCCCTGCCAGTGCTCATTTCCAGTGCTCAGGGGTGGGTACTGGCCAGGTGTGGCTCTGTGCTGCTGGAGGGCGATTTGTCTGTGGCCATGCAGGTGCTGGCCAGTGCCTGCCTTGGTGCCTGGTGCCTCTCTGGGGGAAGGTGGGATGCCTGCCCATGTGTGGCATCACAGCTGAGCTGCTTGATGTGCAGCTGGCTCCTGCTTCTCACTTCCCAAAGCCTAAAGTCTCTCCTTGTCCAGTGCCCTGGTTCCCTTGGTCACCTTCACCTTGCTGGGTGCTGTTTCTGGTTTTGCTCCTTGGGCACCTCTGAGTACCTCACTTCGCCAGCTCCTGCTCTCCCGCTGCTTTCTCCCACCCATCCCCAGGGCATCCTCACCTCTGTGCTGTTGTGGATATAACAGAGCTGCTTCTCCCCAGTGTCTCTGACTGCTGCCCAGGTTATACTGTTCTGTGTGACCTTACTTTTTCTTGCTCTTGTGGTTGTCACAGTGCCAGTCCAAATTCCTGCCACCCTGACAGCCTATCCCCTCAGCGTGACTGTTGTCTGACACTGGGTGTCAGCACCCAGGCTGAACTGACCTGTGTGCCATGTTCCCACCTTCCTCACAGGCTTTTTCATAGCTCTGCCCTTTAAAACTCCCTGTTCATGCCCTGCTCAGGATCTGTTGCTTCCATCTCAACTTTCCAGCTATGTGTGGCAGACAGGGCTTGGCTCTCAGCATGCTGGGGCTTCACAGTGCTGCCATGCTGCTGTGTGTGACAAGGATTGGGCTGGCAGAGAAGGATCCTTCCCATCCTTTGTCATCCCCTTGGGTGTGTGGTATTCATTCCCCAGGATGCAGAGACCATGTGCGTGGAATGGAACAGCTCCAAGGGCATGGGGAGAGCCCTTCTGCCTGAAGGCAGGTGCTGCCCTGTGTAGCTCTGGGACCTGTGGGCAGTGCCAATCTCACAAACCCCTCTGTGACTCTTCCCTGCTGTGTTTTCTGTCTCTTTTTGCCTTCTCACATTCTCTGCTGAATGGGGCTCTCCCCTGGAGCTCAGGCCAGGGGCTGCTGCCTCACTGGGATGAAGTTTCCCTCTGACATCTGACAGTCGTGGTTCAGCTGTTGGAGCACAGATAGGAGGCTTCTGGCTGTGTCCTTCTCATGTGCTGTTCCAAGCCACCCCTGAAAGTGCCATCATGCTTCCAGCATGGGATCCTTGATCTGCCCCGTGGTACCCGGCATGGGTGGTGATGGTGGTGGTTGTGTTCGTGACCCCGTGTCTCACTGTTGTGTCTTGTTTTGTAGGAGACAGGGCTTTTAACGAAGGTGCTGGAGAAGTACTTTTCAAACTGAAGAGGTGCAGCTGGGGAGGATGAGGTCTGCAAGGTCGGCTGTGCATGGTGAACGGAGGAGAGCATCGTCCTTGTGGGTTTCTATAGCAACATCACTTTTATTTATTCTTTCTGTAATATTGTTAATAGTGATGGCGTGTGTGAAAAGCGGAGCCTCCCTGTATAGTTCCTGTACGTTTTGTGTTTTCTTGACGTCTGATGTGCCCCTGTGAATAAAACTGGCTCTTTGCACAGACTCTTCTGTGGAGGTAGGAAGGCAGATCCCTCAGGGCTTGTGCAGGGAGAACGGGGAGTGGGAGCACCTTGGGGCAGGGTGAAGGGAAGCTCCTGCATCTCAACAGCTCAGAGGGGTTGGATTCAGTCCCTGCAGCCTCTGCTCACTGAAGGAGACCCTGACATGACAAAACAGCACACTTGGGTGAGCTGATCACACCACTCACCACTGAAGCATATTCGTGACCCTCTTTGCTGGGAGTGTTACTGGCAAAATCTTGTCCTGGCAGTGGTGGGATTTCTGGCTCAGTCAGAGTCCCAGCCTTGTGGCACCTCAGGGTTAACTACAGGCTTGTTGGGCTTGGCCATCAAACACTCAGTCTGATTATGAGGCTGCTTTGTGATGATGGCTTGGTGCACCCTCACCTCGTGCATGTAGTTAAACATTCACAGGGGCAGAGGTACAGCCCTGAGGCCCTTTGTTGTGCAGGATGGCTGGAGAAGGAAGCTGTGACCTGGCTGAAATGAGTGATGGAGCAGTCCCATGAGCAGACTCTGGTTCTATACCTTTTGAAAGTGCTGCTCACAGATGCACCCTACGGCTGCCAGCCCCTCCTTGGGGTCATGGGGTCATAGAATGGGTTGGGTTAGAAGGGACATTGAAGATCATCTTGTGGCCATATTCCAGGGGCAGGGACATCTTCTACTATCCCAGGTTGTTCCAAGCCCTGTCCAGCTTGGCCTTGGACACTTCCAGGGATGGGGCAGCCACAGCTGCTCTGGACACCCTGTGCCAGGGCTTCCCCACCCTCACAGGGAAGAATTCCTTCCCAATATCCCATCTGACCCTGTCCTCTGACAGGTTGAAGCCATTCCCCTTTGTCCTGTCCCTCCATCCCTTGTCCCAAGTACCTCTCTAGCTGTCTTGGAGCCCCTTTAGGCCCTGGAAGGGGCTCTGAGGTCTCTCCTGAGCCTTCTCTCCCCCCAGCTGAGCAATTGCTACTGTGTCAGCCTTTTCTTGGAGCAGCTCCATGGCCCTGGGGATGTCCCCAGGAAAAGTGTAACCTGGCAGCAGAGCCCAGGGTGATGCCATAAATGAAACCGTAAACTTCCACACTCTGCTCCCCACTATTCTGATAATAAATTCAACCTGACCCTTTGATCCCACAGGACAAGAGCCCTTCTCCCAAGAACAGGAACCTCAGAGCCACGTCACACCAAGCCAAGGGATGATCCAGCATCTGAAGATGCTGATAACTAGTAGAGGGGTTAAAGCCATGGTAGGAGACCTTCCCGCCATGCTCCATAACCCTTCAAGGATAGTTCAGATCCTGTGAAGCCTCCTCTTCCTCACTGGAGCAGTTGCTTGGCTGCAGCCCCTGTAAAGAGCTTCATCTTGAGCTTCCCAGGTTCTACATCCTGCTGGTGAATAGTGCACCTGTAGCACCACCCGTAGCTATTCTCTTTGTGAGTCCTTCATGGTCTCTTACCCACCAGCTTTGCTCAAGAGGTTTCCCACTGTCCTTCAGTCATTCATGCAGGGATCCTACTTCTAACGTCTACCTTTTTCCCCAGACTGGCTGCTGTGTTCTGGGATGTGGGTGACCCCCAGCTCACCTTTTCATTAGCTAGAGCAAAGCTTTGGCTTAAAACTAATTATTAGCAAGAAAAATGATGACACTGTGAATTGTGTTTGACACTGGAGGAAACCAGATGCCACTCAGCCAGCAGTATGAGGGACTGACCGCCTAATGGGGTTCCTGACTTGATGTGTCATGGGACCACACTGTCAAGCTCACTAGAGGGGGAGCAGGTTCCTGGCCATGAGACACCCAGGTGAGATCCTCATTCTCCCACTGACCCAGCCAGAACCTGTCCAGCTCTGTCTGTCCCCAGCCTCCCATCACTCTCCTCTGGGTTGAGATAAAGAAGGGGGAGGTCACTTGGTGACTGCTGCCATGGCCAGAACAGGCTTGCCTTGGGGAATATAAGTTAATTTATTGTCAATTAATTTAATATAAGTATTTGATTCAGGTTTTGGAAAAAAACAAACCCCCCAAGCACTTTCACACCTGGGGAACGTACCTCCCCTCCCCTTTGCCAGGCTCCCTTTCAGCAATCTCCTCCCTGTTGTCACTGCAGGTGACACTGTCCCCTTGTGGAAGCAACAGCTGAAGGCAGGAGGGATGTACCTGTTCTGTCATGGATGAGTCTTCCACAGGCAGTGCCTTCCATGGCAGTGGTCCATTCAAGGAGTGCATGTTCCACTGCAGAGCATCTCTTCATCCTCCTCCTCTGAACTGCTGCACAGACTGGGGCAATGTTGGGCCCCCCAGCCCTGAGTGTCCAGCACCTTGCCTTGGACACCATCCTACAAGCACAGGATGACTCAGGCTGGAGAAAATCGCAGCAGATCTCTAGTCCAGCCATCTGCCCAAAGAAGCATGAGCCCTGATCTCAGACTGGGTTACTCAAGGCTTGAAAACCTCCAGGTGTGAAGACTGGGTCCACTGCTGGGCTGTTTCAATGTTTCTATTTCTCTCTCACAGGCAAACAACTACTCAAGCCCTAAACCCCTAGTCCCTCTTGAATTTAGATTACAAACTGAGAGGGTCAGGAAAGCTTTTGAGGAAGCTCATCACTTTTTGGCAATATGCCAGCTCTGCCCTGTCATCCACTTTCTGACATTTACCTGCTGGCCCACAGCATGCACAGGCTTAGCACAATGTCCTATCACTCACCAGGTCATGTTCTTTGGAAAGTTCCAGGACCAAAGCTTTGTGCCCAAGCTTAGAAAATTAGTAAATTCTTCACTCTGGTTTTTTTCCCAGTTCTGGTTTGTCCCCATTGCTCCTCTGATTTGGGGATGACCCTCCACGCTGCTGCTGGGGCTCAAGTCCTTGCTCAAAGCAGAACTTGCTGTTTCTGTACACCACAAGCAGAGGTGCAACAAGACCCCTCAGGGTCACCAGGACGACTTCCCTGGGGTGCTCAGACCTGTGACAAATTTCCTTGGGAGCCCCGAGAGCTCATGGACAGCTGTGACCATTGCTGTTCCCGGGCTTCCCCCACAACCTGCCATGGCAGGACCCCAGGGATGGGCAAAGAATGTGAAGTGCGGTAAATGGACACAAGTCACCTCCACCATTGACATTTGTGTCTTTGGTTGTGGGACTGACTCAGAGTAGGAGCTGGCTCAGAGGGATGTCAGTGAAAGTCCATTGCCACCACTTGGTGTCATTGTTGTCCCAGGCTTACTGAAGTGCTCCCTGTCATGCTCACTAACAGAGGACACTCTCCTGCTATGTTCTCGCAAAGACATCGGGCCCCAGGCTGGGGTGCTCCCTCCTCTAAAGTGCTTGGAGACCTCTCTTGCACAGAAGACCAACAAGCCACGCAGTGAGGAAGGAAAGGAAAGAGGCAGAAAGGGAAGCAGACTGCCATCAGGGAGCAAAACAGTCTCCTAAATCCCATTGCCATCCCCCATGCTTCTCCAGGGAAAGCTCTTCATATCCTGATATAGACATGAAACCCTGACCTGACCAAGGTAAACCCAGGCCAGGACAACCCGAGGAAGTGGGTTTCCAGAGCTTGGCACTGTATCCAAATGATTTCCAGGGAGCAGGGCATCCTAGCGCAGAGGAGGTGAGGTTAAACACAGTGTACTATCTCAAACCTTATAGAGATTCCAAGTGGCCAACAAATTCCAAAAAGGCCAACAGCCCCTGGCTTGTAGCAAAACTACTGTGGCCACAGCCCAGGGCAGTGCCCATTACCTGTGCTGGGCACTACTGAAGCACCTCCAGTCCTGGGCGGGGGGAGCTCTGGGCCCCTCACTCCAAGAAGGACATTGCGGGGCTGGAGCATGTCCAGAGAAGGGAACAGAGCTGGAGAAGGGCAGGAGTGGCTGGGGGGGCTCAGCCTGGAGAAAAGGAGACTCAGCAGGGACCTTCTGGCTCTGCACAACTCCCTGAGAGGAGGGGGCAGCCGGGGGAGGTCAGGCTCTGCTCCAAGGGAACACGGACAGAAGGAGAGGAAAGAGCCTCAAGCTGTGCCAGGGGAGGTTCAGTTTGGACATCAGGAGAAATTTTTTCACAGGAATGGTCGTAGATATAGAAAGGGGCTGCTCAGGGAGAGGGAGTCCCCATTCCTGGAGGTGTTCAAGGAACAACTCAACGTGCCACTCAGTACTCTGGTCTGGTTGACAAGGTGGGGAGTGGTCACTAGTTGGACTCAGTGGTCTTGAAGGTCTTTTCCAACCTCAGTGGTCCTGTGGTTCTGTGATAAGGGATACAAAGGCCTTTTCCTTATGATATGACCCACAACCTCACTTTTCCCTATCATGCACCAGCCTAGAAAAATCAAACTGGTAAAGACGATGCTGAGAGGATGATGGGACCTTCAAACACTGGGATACACATTTAACAGAGGCCCAACAACTACTCAGTCAGCATCAGGGGATCTGCCTGTTGGGCTGGCCTTGCCCAATCCAAACGTTTAGGTACAGTAGAATGGGATAAAATTCCTGCAGTGCACATGAAGTATATGCTGGAGAAAACAATCTGGGTTATTCCTGCCTCAGGCAAAGGCAAACCTATCTATGGGATTCCTTTTGCTCAAGGACCTGAGTCCACTTTGTGGGTGATGCTGGAGGATGGGAAAGGTTAATGTGTGCCTCAAGACGATTTGATCTGGGGCGAGAACCCCAGATAAATTCAATTGTATGAAGTTAGCTGGTACATAATGCTGTGTATTATCACTTCTGTAAACTCCTCATCCCACCAGGCACTTCATAGCATGGTCTGGATTTGGGGATCTGAACCTGACTCCCCTCTGCTTGTCACATTAACAAAGGATGAAATTTGATGAAACTGGGCAAGTGCAGTGGTGATGGAACAAGAACTGGCTTTAACATGGAACAAACTTTTGATGTCCTGAAAGACAGCTGGAACCCAAGGTCATGGTTGAAATGAACTCAGTGGACTTTTACAGGCATAGTCCATCAACTGAAGGAATGATCTCTGTGTGTGTATCCATCATAACACAAGAAACGTGATGGGGTCTTGGGACGTGTGGAACCTGGCATAGCATCAGCGATATGGGTAAGGGGTGGCTACTGCCCTGGTTTTACTGGGATAGAATTAGTTTTTTTCTCAGTAGCTGGTCCAGAGGTGTGGTTTGGATTCGGGACCAGAATAATGTTGACAACACAGGGATGTTTTGGCTGTTGCTGAGCTTACTCTAAGTCATGGACTTTTCAGTGTCCCACGCTCTGCCAGTGAGGAGTTGCCCAGGAAGCTGAGGGAAGCATGGCCAGGATAGCTGAGGGATATTCCATAACACAGAACATCATATTCACTATATAAACTGGGAGGGATTTGCCAGGAGCCTCCAATCGCTCTCGGGCAGCCTGGGCATTGGTCAGCAGATGGTGAGCATGAACTGTGCATCCCTTGTTTTTCTTGGGTGTTCTTTTAACATTTTGTTTTAATTACAGTTATTATCATTAGCAGTAGCAGTAGTAGTATGAAGTATCACTATTATTAGTAGTATTTTTATATTTTTGTGATCTTTCAATTATCAAACTGTTCTTATCTCAACCCAGAGAAAATTTTTCCTTTTTCTTGTGGTGAAGCCTTTCATTGCATCAGGTCCTTGGCTCTTGGCTAAGGCCTTAAGAAGAGATTCAACTAAAGATGAGCAGAGAATGTGCTCTGGTCGACAGTGCTCAGGCTTGATAGAGTACTTCTGTGGGACCCCCAGCAGTTTGGAATCCATTTCACACCGGAACAACAGTTCTCCAGTTTCACTTGGAAATGAGAAGGGGCCAAACTCCCTGGACACACCAGCCTGTTCTCACTGCTCTGGTCTTTAGAGGAAACTCTTCTCCTGACCCTCTTTCTCAGCCCAGGAAAAATCCCAGCCTTCTGGGATATGAAATGACTCCAGTGTTGCTGGTTCCAAGCAAATCTTCCCCCAAGGGATGTGTTCACCATGGCCCCAAGGAAATGCCTTGCTCTGGACTGGGATGGCCTGTGCTTCAGCAACTACAGCATGGACATCATGGAACAGGGAGCCTTGAAATCCTGAGTGTTCTCCTGCTGTGAATAACCCAAGGAAAGAGGCACAGGTGCTTGGCTGTGTTGGCAGAATCACAGTTCCCTGCCTGCCCAGTCTGGGAGGTCTCAGGGCTGTGTCTGACCCAAAGTCCTCTATATGACCCTGCTCAGGAGATGTTCTTACAGTATGTGTGCACCAAGTGTTGCTCCTTGGAGCAAGAGACAACGATCATCCCAACTACAGACACACAAAAAATCTTCTTTTATGGGCTTTTTTATGGGATGAAAACAGCTCCAGAGCAGCAGAGACAAAACTAGCCATGGGGTTGGATGAGAGCCCTCCTGCCATAGGACTTTATCCACGGGACTCCCAAAATCATCAGGGTGCTGAAGTGCAGTGAGAGCACACAACACAATCTTGCTGCCATTTTCTATTAATTTCTATTAATTTTTAACTTCCATACAGGGCTGAGAAGCAGCCAAGGACTCCAGTAGGAATAAGATATTCATATATTTATTGGTTCTTCAGGCTTATGGAGTATAAAATGCAGTGAGCAGGATACACCTGATGTAGCACTGGGTAATTGCACCAGTTACAGCTCGTGGTGCTCATGGTCCCGCTGTGCTGCAGAGGAAGGTGCCATAAACCACCTCCTACCATGGCCACAATCCAACCTTTGGACTCCTCGTACAATGTTAAGACTATGCCAGGAATCATAGAGCTGCAAGAATTGCCATGAAATTGATGGATTTTTAAAAATATGTGTAGGTCAGTACCACCACACTGAGGTGTTTTCCTGCTGTGGGAAGACAAGCCAAGCAGTAATTCGGGCAAACCTCCTTCCTAAAGGAGTAGGCAGAGGTGGATACAGTAAGACCCCTTCCTACTCCAGGTAGGATATAAAAATTCAGGACTCTCCTTTCATTCCATTTCCTGCTCTCGCTGTTCCCACAGCCTTGTTGACATCCCCCACTCTCTCATGTGCCAAGGAACACCTTTGCCTTCAGGAGTGAATCTGTGCCTGTTCCAAGTGTTTCCAAGGCAAAACCAGCAAAAACTGGTCTGGGGTGATGGCACTGATGAGGGAGCCACCAGCCTCCAGCATGGTCTCAGGAAGCAGCTCCAGCCTGGCCCTGCTGCTGGTGTGGGAGGCAGCAACCTGGTCCAGGACCTGGATCCAGGTGCCATAGGAAGGGGTAAGGGAGCTCCTGGCAGGGCAGGAGGATTTGTGGCAATACTTACCTGGGACTTGGGACAACGGGGACTCTGTTCCTCTTGCCTGGTAACATTTGGGTGGCAGGCCTAGACCTCAAAAGACCATGTCCTTTCATGGAGGGCCAGCTTCCCAGCTCTCTGCCATGTGTCCTTTCCCTGGAAGGATGGGAGACACAAACACTGAAAGGTTTTAGGGAACCAGCTCTGCTGGGATGTCTGTGAGACTGTGGTGGGAGGCACAGGGCCTTCAGTCTCATGTAAATTCTGGTGGGTGACTGCTGAAGGCCTCTGGTTCACTCCCTCACTCACAGCAGGACTGTCACCACAACTGCAAGACACCATCCCAGGGTGATGTTTGGTGGGACAGGACCACTGGGTGGGAAGAGCTCTGAACATCGTCCATCAAAGCTCTTGTGACACCCAGAGCTGGTAGACAACATCCATGAACCTGAGCAACCCCAAATCTGCCTTGGATATCTTCCACCACAATGTTCACTCTGCTGATCTGAGATCTGGAAGCTCACACCCCTCAGGAGGTGGTGTGAAGGGATTCCAAGGCTGGCAGGGAGATAAAAGACAGAGAAGTTTCCATGAAAAAAATGTTTATTGCTTAAAATTGGCCTCTAATGCCAGGGATTACAAAAGAAAGCTTCTCTCTAAGCTGCAGCCAGGGATGAAAGTGCCAATTACCACACAGCGCATCATTAACAAGCCCCAGCAAAGCCGGGAAGAGTTCAGCTCCCTGCTGGTTACATCATACTGGCAGGAAGGGCTGTTATCTGTGGGGACAATGTTCCCCAAGCTGGGACAGGAGAATCCCTGATGAGATGCATCCCAAAGTGAATGCACTTCCCTGAGACTCATGCCAGGGCAGAAGAGCTCTGTCAGATGAGGGAGACACTCTGGAATGAGGCTGGAGGGGCAGTTTGGGAGCAGGCAAACCCATTTGCTCTCTGATGGAGAAGAAACATCCGTAACATAGATGCAAGATGGGAAGTGACATCCTTCCCCTCTCCTCCCACCTCCCAGGGTATAGGGGACCTGCTTAGACCCTCCCATGACCCCTCCCCATATCCCTGTTGCAGGCTGGGATTAGGGCAGCCCAGAAGGAGCACCTGGGGTCTGTGGACAGCAGAGAAGGGCTGGACCTGCAGCCCCTCATCGGAGCTGGGTAGCCCCAGGAAGGCAAGAGAAGGAACAGGACCAGGCCCAGCCCCTTCCCCACCCATGGTCATAGTGCCCATGGGGTCAAACATGGAGTCTCTGGGTGGGATGGAGATATTTGGGAGGGCAATGGGACAGCTGTATTTCTGTCCCCTGGATCTCTGAGAACACATAGGAACCTGTAACACTGGCAGGAGCTGACAGGAGCTGTTTGGGACGGGAAGTAGAGATGATCAAGTAACCAAAGCAAGATGTTCTTCCTGTCATGTGCCACAGAAGGTCCAGGCCATGTCCAGAGATTTGTTCTTCTCCTGCATGATGGCTCTTGGAAGAGGCAGAAGGCAGAACACTCAACAAAATTTCTAGATGAGGATTTCCTTGAAGTGTGGCTGAAACCCCTCCTGTTTCAGCTCCTACCGGGATGATGTGTGGCTCCTGCTGAGCTCTGCCTCCATCTCCCGGCAGTCCTTTCACTTCATCCTGACCTGTCTCCTTCATAAGATATCAAAACCACTGGTCAGTGTAGTGAGTAGCAACACCTTCTCTCAAAACGTGTAACTTCCAAATAGAGCTGGAAAAATAGATCCTTCTTGCAAATCTATCTAGAGCCAAACCAAGGCCACTGCAACCTCTCTGCTCATCAAGGTGGAACTGATCAGAGGGGGTCCTCCTGTCCTTTCCTTCAAGCTGCTCCATCAGGGGCCGTTCAGGATGGGCTTCATCACAACAGAGTCCCAGCTCAACCCCAGCTGCAGCATTGTCCCTGTCAGGGGAGGGGACAGCTATGGGGCAGAGTGACACCTGGACACAAGCACCACATCTGTCTTTCTGGCTCCAATGGGTCAGAAATCTTCCTGGTCCATCCCCAAAATCAGCTTCCTGCCCAGGCATGTACCCGCTCTTTCCTCACTGCACTTCCCAGCTTTGAGAGAGGCAGCTGATCCAGCACTAAGTGTCTGCTTGCACAAGAGGTGATGGGTGCTGCTCCCCTCACCCCCACCTCCCTCTAGTGACCTGGATCAAATGACTCATCCCTAATCGGGGGATCCATCTCTCCAGAGGGAGTGAAGCAGAATCTGCCCAAGGAAGAGGGCTGCCCCAGCAAGGGCAGGGTGCTGATGGTGGGAGAAGAAACTCCCTGGAAAATGTGTAATGTTCCCTCGAAACTGTGTAATGAAATACACACCTTTACTGCCTGCAGAAATACCCAGAAAAATTAAAATTTAAAATTTAAAAAGGTGGAAAAAAAACACAACACACCAACATGAAGTTGTAATAATGGCCTCTTCCTATATGCAGAGTGCTGGGTGAGGGGTAAATCAAGCAGTTTTCTCACACTTCCCTGGATATGATCTCATCAGCAGTCCAGGGAAGGGGAGCATCCCACTGCCATTATCACGCCCCCCTTCCATCACTGCTGGGGATGGATGAGGGAACCAGAGCAGCTGTGGGAGCTCCCCTGATGTCCTTGCACACAAACCCTGTGTTTCTTGGAAGAAGAGGAACTCCCTCCCCCTTGTTTTCATTTTTGGCAATAGAGTATCTCCCCAAAGGACAGGTTTGCAATGCTCATCTGAACAGCCCAAACCCACCGAGCCTCAATCTCTTCTGAAGGCAAACTCCACACATTGGTTTATCCAAGCCAGTGCAGGGCTCATCTCTCTGCTGCCCCTCCCAGCTCCAGGGAGTGCAACCAGGGATGGTTTAGACCCTCATCCCACACATCACTTCATGTGGTTGCATCTTCCCCACCTTGATTAATTTCATCCTGCCGGTTACCAGCCATCTCCTCAGTTATCCTCTCCCACACTGGAGGGAGAGGTGTTTCCATCTTTCCCAACAGGTCCAAAGTCCCACGGATGTCCATGTGATCACCCCTAAGGACTTGCTGTGTTTGCTGTGAAGTCCATGACTCCCTCTTCTTTGCAGAGGCTGACAGAGCTGGAGCTGGTGCCACATCCCCACCAGGCAGCTCCGCAGCACATCTCTGCACACACGTTCCCCAGCCATGTCACCCTTGCCATCCTTTATTTAATTTTTTAAAATAACTCTTGGGAAGGGATTCAGTGTTCAGACTGGGTAGGACCAGTTGGGGACTTGAGGGGAAATGGCAAAATCCTTGCCCAAAAAATGCCTTTATTTCCTGTTGGGCATGAGTAAAAACTTGTTTTTACCTCCCTCTGCCAAAGGCGTGGGCACCCAGCCAGCCCATTCACTGGGATGCAAAAAGAAATACCCAGGGGATGGCTGTGCCAGTTTCAGAGGGAAGACCCCAAACATGGGTCAGGAGAGTGTTTCTGCCATGCTGCTCCCTCTCAGTATCAACACAACCTTCTTCAGCCAACCAAAATGCCAAAGTACAAGAGCAAACCCCAAAAGCTTGAATTTCCATGATCTCCATGCTGTGGCCAGGTTACAAACCTGAGCATGTTCTGTGTAATGGGGCTGGGAGCACATCTAGACCTGTTCCTTTCTGCTTGTCCCCTGTGCCAGTCACTATGTCACCTTGCTCGGTGACCAACAGCTCAGCCAGGACCTTCCCAGGGAAACTCCCCCAAGGATGGAGTCAGGAGCAGGGTCATCAAGGAGGCCACGCAACCACAGCCTGTGCTCGACGATCTCAGCTGGGAACCTTCCCCAGGCAATGCAGGTGAGGGCTTTGAAGACCTCTGCTCTCTCACACCAGGATCCAGAGGGGCCCGGCAGCTCCAGGGTCTTCATGCCATATGGAACTAAACTTTTCACTGTTCTGCAAGAAAAGTTAAGGAGAAGAGGGCAAACTGCTCCCAAGACTGTGCCAGCCCGTGGCTTCCCTGCGTGCCCTGGGGCTCAGCAGGAGTGCCGGAGCGGCTGGTCCGCTGTGGGTTAGGCTTGATGATCCAACCGCCTTTGGAGGAGGGCACTCTCAAAAACACAGGGAGAAACACAGCCGTGACTCCACGCCAGGCTGACTCCTCGCCCGCAACCCTGGCAGGAAGCTCGGGCAGGCGGGCAGGCAGCATCCTGGCTCATCCCGTCTCATCCCGGCGCTACCCGGCCCTTCCCGGAGCATCCCGGCGCACGCTCCCAGCCCGGGACCGGCCGCAGCGGAGGTAGGCTCGGGGTGGGGAAGGGGATGTGGGTGTTTCTGCTGCTGCTGCAGGGATAGCCCCATTCCCGGGGGAGGCTGAGCAGCCTTTTCCCAGCAGGAAAGCGAGTTGGTCAAGTGCTGCGGTAAAAACAACATTTAGTCTCCCAAGCGGCGCCCCACGGTTATCCCCAGCTAGCTTCCGGTGGGGGGGTGGCACACCGCTGCCACGGACAGGCAGTTTCTTGGTCCCCTCCGGGTTATTCCCGTTTCCTTGGACGATGAGGAGTTAACTCCGTCGGGACTTAGCGAGGAGCAGCCCGATGGGGCTCAGCCTGTTTGCGAAGTGATTCACCCAGAGCCCCGAGCACAGCGGGAGCCAGGCTATTGGATAAAGAGCTGAACTAGGGAGGATGGGAGCACAGGGAAGATTTCGGGGATGGAGAAATGCAGAGGAAGGGAGTGAGCGGCCCAGCAGTGTTTGTGTGTCTTGCTGTCCCTCTTTGGGGACAACCTGAGCACTGCAGCAGATGCCCTGGTGGCTCTAACCCGGCTTTGCTCTGGGCTGTACGCTGGGAAGATGGAGGGTTCCTGTGGGAGATGCTTGAGTGCATGTCCAGTGTGGGATTGCACACACAGCCGTGCCCGGGACCAGCAGAGTGCTGGCAAGGGGACAGGAGATGGTTCTGTGGAGAAGGCTGGGTGGAGTGGAAGTGTGGAGGTGATTTTCTCTCCACTGTCTCTCTGGGTGCCAATTTCCAGTCCTTCCAGGCAGCAAGATGACACTGTGGAATGGCTCCTACCCCTTCTACCCTGGAGCCAATGCCTGCTTCCCCTTTGACACCACCTGGGCTGTCATTGTCACCGTCTTCCTCTCCATGCTGGTGACGTTCATCATCATCCTGCCAGGGATCCGGGGCAGGGGGGTAAGTGGAGGGGCAGGGGCAGTTCAGACCTCTGGTCCCTGCCTATGCATCCCGCATTCCTCTTCCTTCCCAGCCTCGATAACAGACTTGGCCAGCAAACCTGCCCACAGGTTCAGGGTGAGGGCTCTGGGATCTCTAGAGCGCCATGGGGCTGAGCTCCAGCCCATCTGAGCATGAACACCCGTCCTGGAGACACCAAACTTTCTGAGGAAGCTAGATCTATCTTGTCTGGATTTCTCTGTGAACAAGTCTGAATGATTTCACCAGAGTTGGAACAGCAGGGTGAGGCTCAAAGATCTCACCCCACCTTCCCAGAAACCTCAATAAAAGAAGGAGGTGTGTACCAGGCATGTCCCAGCACTGCTCGCCACGCTTCTGTGCGGCCAACAGACCCTGCTGTGAGCCACATTGGGTGCTTGTTGTGTGCCTGCTTTTGCAGCAGGGCTGGTTGAGGTGCTCCTGTCCCTCAGGGGACACTCTACAAATGTTCAGTCATTCCTTTTGTCTACAGCTGTGGCCAGCTGTCAAGAGGTCCAAACACATGAGGTTTGGATAAGTGTGGAAATTCCAGCTGAAGACTGTTAGGGGGAATGTCTCCACCCTTCTTCCCAAGAAAGGGGACGTCACAGCTTTCTCCAATGGGTTCTTTTGATCTTCCTCTGTCTGGATCTCCCTGCTGTTTCCCCGCCACCACGACAGGAATGCCCTGGCCACAAGTGTCCCACCCACAAAGCACATGGGGTGACTCCCCAGGGGAGGGACATGTCTGTTTCTCACCACCTAATGTTTCTGAGTTACATGATTGGTGCTGAGGTGCCCATGGCAAAATCTGACTGAGACCTGTCCCTCCACTCTGCTCACCCCTTACAGCGACTCTTCTGGTTCATGCGGTTGGTGTTGGGACTCTTCATGGGAGCAGTGGTCCTCAGTGAGTACTGGGGTCCTGGGGGGAAGCTCATGGATGCTCAAGACATGGAAGGGAAAGGTGGGGGAGGGTGAATAGATTAGCCAAGGGCCAGTCCAGCCTTGTAGGATGAGTTCATGGGGAAGATGGACACATGTCTTATGTCTGGGGCCTGGTTCCAGCAATTGGTGGAAGGTGCAGGCACCCATCTGTCTCCCCTCTGAAGACTGGTGGTCATATTCATGGCAGTCACCAAAAGCCCACCACCAGCTTCCAGGGGGTTCAGGCAAATTGGCAGAGGCGTAGTTGAGAAGCAGTGCCCAGACAGTGCCCACACATCAGCTTCACTGCTGCCAGGGTTAGGATCTGCACCAGGGCTGGGGAGGAACCAACCCAAGTGCGGCTTTCAGGGTCATGGGTCAGGGTTGGTATTGAGGAAGGACATACAGGACTTTGCCCCTTGGGGCTAACAGACTAGTCCTGGCCTTGGGATGAGGTAGGTGATGCTCAGATGATGGTGACTGTCCAGGCAGGAGCTTCCAGCACCAGACATCTTTCTGCCAGGCTGTAACTAACCCCTAAAGTCTTCACAGCTGTACAGTTCACCAGAGACTGGGAGACGGGCTGGGTGCAGGCAAACACCTCCTACAAGTCCTTCAGCCATGTCCAGGTGAACGCGGACATCGGGCTGCACATCGGCCTGGCGGGGGTGAATGTCACACTCAGGGGTGAGTGCATATCCCACTCACTGGGTGCCGATTTGGCACCCATGCACCTGGATACTGGGACTGTGCGCCCTGCACCAGGAAGCCTTGGAGCTGCCTCCAGTGCTGAGAGAGGTCCTTCGTCTTCATTACCTGGCAGGAAACCCAGTGAACCAGATCAACGAGACCATCAACTACAATGAGCACTTTCCCTGGAACTTCGGAGCAGATTATGACCGCAGCTACAGCCAGGGGCTGGAGAAGGGGCTGCCCAGCCCCATTCTCTATGTGGCAGAGAAGTTCAGCACGCAGAGCCCCTGTGCCGTGCACAGGCAGTACCGCATCGCCGGCCACTACGCATCCCTCACCCTGTGGTGAGTTATAGCGAGGGGTCTGCCCTGTCCCATGCAGTGGGGAGCTCAAAGAACCAGGGACAGCAGAGGGAGCTGCATGGAGCCACCCTCATAGCTGTAAGGCCATGCCAAAGCCTTGGCTTTCTGCAGAATCTGGGGTTCTCATGCTTCCAGGCCTGTCGTAGATTCATAGAACTGTGGAATCACAGAGTGATTTGGGTTGGAAGGAACCTTAAAGCTTATGTTGCTTCAACACTTCCCCACTCAAACATTCCTGTACATCAAAGCAGAAATGTTCACAAAAATTTATTCTTTGTTTTTTTCTTGGAATCAGAAAAAATTGTTAGGCTCACCCCCCAGGGAACTAAACCAAGCCCCAAGCACAGAGTAGGGCTGGCAGCTGGGTGCACTCCAGATCCTGAATCAGGTGTAGGCACGGGTCATGGTGCAGTTCTCCAAACAAAGGTGTCCCTTGATGCCATTGTACCTCTGAACACGTGGGAACTGCCTGGAGGTGACCAGTTGTGGACAATAACAAGAATCAGAAAAAAAAGTTACTTTGGAGGGACTGTTAAGATCCGATTATTAGAGGGACGCCTCTGCCCAAATTAAGGTGCAAACGAGACCATATGCTGAAGTCAACGGTATGGATTTTATGTCACAGTAAATGCAAGGTAGACAAAGATAGAAAGAAATAGAAAAGGAAAGGGGGGAGGAGAGAGAGTGAGAGAGAGACAGATTAAGTGAAAAATATAACCACCCATGGAACCAGCCAGTGTCCTATTGATCCTCTTCTGCTGGTCTTCTCAGTGGTGGGGGTCCCACGAAGCTCAGAGTTCAGTGCAGGTTCAGGTTTAGGTGGGAACGCCCAGGTACCGCACCTGCAGGGGGTGACTTTCACATTTCGCAACATTGTGGCTCAGGTGTATTTTTCTGGTGGACGGGCTCAGAGCCTGGGGGTGCTTCGTGGGTCTTTGATGGTTTATGATCCCTTCTAAGACATGACCCTGCCTCTCACACCAGCGTTGAACCAGTCCCTTCAGAAGGGATGAAACCCCTCAGGCCGAGGTGTGAACGGGAGCAATGCCCCGTGTGAACAGGACCTTCCCAGGAAGGGAGGGGGAGTTTTCCTGCTGAGCCAGTTGTGTAAGGGAGGACATAGGCATGATAAAAACCACCACCCTGTCTCTCCAGGGTCTGCTTCTTATCAGCCTTCTCCCTCATCTGGCTCAAAACCCAGAGCTTCTGGCCTGGGTCCTCTGTCTGATGCACATCAGAAGGTTTGCCACCACACACCCATAACCCCTCCTTCCCCCCATCGTGGGTGCAAACCCGGCCCCAGCAAAGCACCTGCTGCCTCTGCAAATGGCCAAATGTTTGAGCCATTAAACATTAACATGTTAGTCTCTCACAGGAACCTCCAGAGATTTCTACTCCAGTCCCACACTCAGAGCAGGGCTGGTGCCAAAGCCATACCAAAGTGCTTGGGAGCTTCAGGAAATTCAACACTGAACATTCCCAGGTGTGGAGATCCCTCTGCACTGCTGTGGATCTGTCCCACAGCTCCAGCACTCATGTCTTACAGAACTGTTTGGGTTGTAAGGGACCTCTTTAGATCAGGCTGTCCAACTATCTGCTGAACCAAGGCCAGCTAGACCTGGTTGCCCAGGGGTTTATCCCTCCACTGGGATATGCAGAGCAGACCCTGAGTAGACACTCTAAGCCTGATGTTTTCTGCTCAGTTTTGTGGTCTTTTTGTAGGCTGGCCTTTTGCACATGGCTCATTTCCATCCTGCTTTTCTCCATGTCCATCCTGCTCTACGGTGGCCACATGCTTCTGCTCACTGCCACTCTGATCCTCTTCTCACTGCTCTTCTTCTTCACCGTGAGAAACACCCCAAAGTGCCCCATCCAGTTCGGCCCAGTTTCCTTGAGAACAGACTATGGTGAATCCTTTTGGCTGACATTAGCAACAGGTGAGTGCTCAGCTTGCTTCTGGGGCATTTCTTGTCCTTCCCTACAGAGATGATGCCCCAACAGCACCTCATCCCTTCTTTCTCCATGTCTGGTCACAGAAAATGGTAATTTTAGGTTAGAAGAATTTTAGATTAGAGTTATCAAGGTTGGGGAGAAAAAGAGATGAGCAGTCAAGAGATTTGAATGTCTGAAGTTACTTGCTGGATAGAGATTCCCTCTGCCTTTCAGGACCTGCCCCACATCCAGGCAGCAGTTGTTTCCTTTGATCAAACCAGAATTTTCCATGTTACAACATCCACTTCCAGGGAGACCAGCCCTTTCCCAGTAGCAGATGGTATCCCTGGATACTCCTCTTTTTCAGGCTAAACAAGCCCAGGTCCTCCAGCCTTTCCCTGTGCACAGGGGGCTTCAGCCCCAACTCTCTGCTCCAGTTTATCGACCTCTCTTTTGTACTGGGGAGCCCAAAGTAATGCTAAAATCGAGATGGTGAAAGAGAAATCAACACCTTCCCCTGACCTGCCAGGTCATGGCATGTGTCCCTGGTGTCCAGCTGAGTCTGGATGGAGCTGGGACCCAGCAGGACTCCTCCAGTGGTGTCACTGTGCATCGCCGTGCATTGCAGGGCTGCTGTGCCTGCTCCTGGGGCTGGGCACCATCATTCTCAACTCCCTGCAGCCAGAGAAGCTGAAGCTCATCTTTAGTCTGGACAAGAGCAGCAAAAAGGAGGTGTGGGACAAGTCCTGCCTGCCAGCCAAGCCCAGCTGCTCTGCACAGGATGTGCTCATGGTCCCCCTGGGCGAGCTCTGCCAGGTAACAGCCACCCAGCTCTGAGGCACAGGGGAGGCAGGGCAAGGCCTGGAGATGCTGTTCCTGAATTCACCAAATCCATCAAGAGGCCGGGTGGGAAGAGACATGACAAGAGCCAAACAATGAAATATCCAAATCTGAAAAAGTGTCTCAAATACAACAGTTTGATTTTTGTTTGTTTGGTTGGTTGGTTTTGCTTTTTTTTTTTTTCTCTGTTTGTTTTACTGCCCTTCCCCTCTGTCCATGCCTGTCTTCCCCAGGATGCAGAGATTAAACCAGAACAAACTGGGGAGAAAGCAAGTAACTGCAGACTCACAGATATGAACCAAGAGGGAAGTAGAGCCCCCACAACAACCCCCTCACCCTGGAGACCCTCGAAAAGTCCTCCTGCCCTTGGATGCTCTTCCCACCTGCAGTCAGGAGGTGCAGATGGAGCTGTGCTCCCCAGGGTGCCCTGTACCCAACAGCTCCTCTTGGTCTGGAGTGAAGAGCAGGGTGGCAAAGAGGAACACGATTGAGTAGGATGCTGGAGGGACCAGGCCAGGGGGGAGGGAATGAGAGGAGGAGGTGGGAACAGAGATGCAACAGTGCCTTGGAGATCAGCTATAACCAATTAGGGAGAGGGGACTAGCACCTCCAGTGTGGGTTCCTCCTGCCACCTGTGGAAATACTCATGCCAGGGGCAAGAGACACTGAAATTCTGCATGCCCGAGGCAGCCACCCACTCGGGGCTGCCGGCAGCCAGCAGGACCCTTGCCCTCACAGGCAGGGAGGGTGCATGCTTCAGCTTTGCCCCCCTTTAACTCTCTCAGACTTTCACAACTCTTTTTTCCATTTTGTGCTTGCTTTTTTCCCCCTCTATCTCAATAAAATAAGTTTGACCTGGCCTTTTGCTTGCCTGTTGACAGAGGTGTCCCTCTGAGCGTTGTTGCTGTGAAATGATAGCCACAGGGAAGGGATAAAGAAAAGGCAGAGACCTTTTGTGGTCCTGAATGGGGCACCTAACTGTGGCCAGCCAGTGCAGGGCAGTGAAGTCAAGTCAGTGCACCCTAAATAGGGTATTGGAATATCCCCAGTAAACAAGCAGGGAGAATATGGGAGGACTTTAGTTCCTGGTGTGCCCCTGAGTGTGTGGGAGGTTTGATGGGAGCAATATCCAGCCCCACAGAGAGGTTTGCAGAGGAAGCACCATAGGCCAGGCCCTCTGGGGAGGAGTAGCTCAGCCATGACATCCTCTCCCATGCCATTCCGGTGGGAAGACCTTTCAATGAGAACCTAGAGGACCCAACAGGGTTTGGAGCTGAACTCGTTCAGCTTGGGAGATCTCAGCCAGGATGTTCCCAATGACACCTATCAGGAGATGCTTCCGCCTGCAGATGGACTAGATACAAGGTGCAACAAATGCCTTTGATTTAGTCAATTGAAGTTCAGGCCTCATAAACCTTTCCCTGGTGTGTTCCTGCCTGGGGAGCAGAGCAGTGACTGCCTGCCAGATGCCATGGTGGTTGCCATGAGTGCCACCAGGGCAGGGGACCACGGTCTTTGAAGAGCCCCAGGCTGTGCTCCCTGAGATGCTCACAGTGTTTTTTCGATTGCTGGCGCTGACTCCGGTTGGATGCCAGATTCCCTGGACACTGGGGGGCCAGAGTCCACATGGGCCAAGAGCCGGGGATTTAGTGGTGATCATTTTACCTCTTGTTGTCCAACAACACCTCAGTCCAGCCAGGAAACTGAGCTGGGAGCTGCGGTGGAGGGAGGAGGTGGGACTTGCAGCAGCACAAGGCAAGGGCTGCTCAACCACAGCTCTTACAGGGCCACTGAAGAAGCTGCTGTGAACTAGTGAGGCAAAATAATCACCCCGAGCAATGGCCCTGGCTGTGCCCCTCCATGTGGTGCCACAGGAAGAACCCCTCCACTGGCACATGTTCTTGCAGGTGGCCAGTGCCCGTGACACAGCCATCTCCATCTGTCCTGACCTGCCCCTGCAGTGCATGGAGCCGTCTCTGCATCCCCCCTTGTGTCACTGCCACAGCTCAGCTGGCCCCGTGCAGGAGCTGCTGCGGAAATCCCAGCCATTCCATGCTTGCTGGGAAGCAGACAAGACACAGAGATCTGGTGTCTTGGTGCTTCAAACAGATCAAATTTTATTTAAGTTTTGTTTATTTGGATTCATGCTCCTGTATGTCTGATAAAGAGGACAAAATTTTCCTTCTGGGGAGGATGTTCTTGGGCAGGAGTCATGCCCTAAAGCAGGAGATGAGGCTGGAGAGAGGCAGAGGCCAAAAGGCTGGGAAAGCCCCCAGACCCCTGTGTCTTCAGGTCATGGGATCTGACCCATACAAGCCCCAACAATTTGTGGTTGGCAGTACCATTTTCCCATCAGTGCCTTCAGACCTGATGTGTCTGGGTGCAAGAAATTCTCAAGGAAGGATCCTCCTTTTCCTAAGGGAGTTTTGCCAGTTTAATCTTACAGCTTTGGTCCCAGCATTCAGCTAGTTAGATTAGATTCCTTTCAAGGCTCTCCTATCTCTTCACAGCTCCTCATGACAGAGATTTCTTAGTGGCTGACCTTAAAATGTGCCAACAAGACTTGGCCCCATGGGAAGAATGCTGCTGCTGGGGGCTTGCCAGAAGTGCAAGACCTTCAGATGTGCCCCACGGCCCCTTCTTAAGAAACCAGACCCCCCCCCACCCCCCCCCCCCCCCCCCCAATGTCCACAGTGTTTCAAAGGATAGGGGTTTTAGTAAAGTTTTATTGAAAATAATTCCTGTGCAGAACAAACCATGTTAGTGACACACAAGTATCATCTGACAGAAACAAGTAATGTACCACAAGGGTCTTCTCTCAGAAAAGTCAAAATACTGAAATTATGTTCTTTACGATTAATTGGAATGAAGGTGCCCAGGTTTTCAGTATTCAGATATAGAATCACAGAATAGTTTGGGTTGGAAGGGACCTTAAGGCTCATCTTGTTCCACCCCCTGCCATGGGCAGGGACATCTTCGACTAGCTCAGGGTGCTCCAAGCCCTGTCCAACCTGGCCTTGGACACTTCCAGGGATCCAGGGGCAGCCACAGCTTCTCTGGGCACCCTGTGCCAGGGCCTCACCACCCTCACAGGGAAGAATTCCTTTCCAGTACCCCATCTATCCCTGCCCCTCTGGCAGTGGGAAGTTATTCCTTCTTGTCCTGTCCCGCCAGCCCTTGTCCCAAGTCCCTCTCCAGCTCTCCTGGAGCCCCTTTAGGCCCTGGAAGGGGCTCTGAGCTCTCCCTGGAGCCTTCTCGAGGTGAGCACCCCCAGCTCTCCCAGCCTGGCTCCAGAGCAGAGGGGCTCCAGCCCTAAGAGCATCTCCATGGCCTCCACTGGACTCGCTCCAACAGCTCCAGGCCCTTCTCTGCAGGCAGCTCTGCAGGTGGGGTCTCACCTGAGTGGGGCAGAGGGTCAGATTCCCCTCCCTCTCCTGCTGTTCCAGCTGGAAAGGGATAGGACAGCTGGACTTCATTCTTCTCTCTCCTTCCTTTCTTATGGCATCTTTTTGGCCCACACTAGGCTATAAGTTTTGTCTAATAAAGGCCAAATTTGGAAGTGAAAAGAACCACATCACCACATCCCCCACAACAAACTCTGCGGTACTTTTACTCAGTCTTTGCTTCTGGAGCAGTTTTTTTTATTCCAGCTCCTGCAGCATCCAGCCTGCAGAAGCTGGATCGGTGCCTGGCTTTCCTAGATACACCTAAAACACAAAATGTCATGTTTGGGAAAGAAATGAGCAGGTTTAATCCCCGGCTTTTGGAGTGGCAGGTGCTCCCAGGGAGAAATGTCACCGACACATGAGCTGTTTCTCAGTTTCAGCAGGAATAGACCATTGGAGAATCCCTGCACTGCACTGTGGCAGGGCATGGAGCAGGAAGGACATTCCTCTGGGACAGGGATCCCCAGGGGACTGTGTAGCTCAAGTCTCTGGAGCTGTGAGCTGCTCCGATGGCAGCCCACCAGCACAGCCTGCCCCTTCCAGAGGGCACCGCCAGGGAGATAGTCTGTGAAGGTACTTCCTAGTGAGGATCTATCCCAGTGCAGACTTCAAAGGCGGTTGGATGGGGCAATGCATCTCTGGGGACATCAAGAAGATGGGTTCTCACCTTTTGGGTCCATCTTCAGGGAAGGAGTGAGAACTTTCTTCTAGATGCTGTTAATTTCAGAGGGCTGAGAAGGAGACAGGCCCTTGTTCACGAAATGAGGGTTGACAAACACCTCAGGCATTTCCTGGTACTCCTCTGCTTTGTCCTCATGGCGATCAAAGAAAGCTTTCAGCAGGTCCAAGCTGAGGTGGTGCATTGCCACAATGGTGATCCCAGCCACAAAACAGAGCAGGCCTGGAAACAAACATGCTCTCTGATTGGGTTCCTGTCACTCCAGCACTGTCCCCACCCTTACATGGTCCCCTGCCAGAGGACAATGCCTTTGCTTATGGAAGGTCTTTCTATTGTATGAGCTGTTCTGAGCATCTCAAAACCCAGGCACAGGTCTGAAAACCCAGGCAAGTGATCCCAATGCCTTTGCACCTCAGGAACTATAAATGCCTCCACTGCCCTTGAGATGGTGTTTCCCCTTTTCCTATCCCTCTTCACATCTCTGTCAGGATCTGCTTTGCCAAGGCACAGGCTGGGGCTCTGGGGAGCTGCACTTCCCACTTGGGAGGGAAGCACTGGGGCTCTTGTACATCCAGAGGGACACAGTGATGTGACCTGGGGCACACTGATGTTCTTACCAATTGCAAGCATAAGCCAGAAAGATCCCCCATAGGCCACGTGCAGGGTCTCGGTCCCAATCTGGATCAGGCACATTGGGGAGTTCCTCACGGTGGAGAAGGAGAGCAGCGAGAAGATCATGAAGGCCCCTGTGACCAGGAGCATGTATCCTCCATAAACAAGGACGGGCATGGAGAAGAGAATGTTGGAGATGATCCATGTGCAAAAGGCTACCCTGGAGACAAGAGAAGACCAACAGACGAGTGGTGCGAGTGCCAGGGATTAGGATGCTCTATGTGAGGATTTCCATGTGGGAGGAGGAATCTGGGCTCCAGAGTGCACTGTACAAGGTGGAGAAGCTCTGTGGGCAGGCAGGAATGATCCCTAATCCCCACGCTGAGCAAGCACAAGTGCAAGGCTCACACTGCTGCACCCAAAAGGCAGAAACAAAGATTTCCTCTTCCCATTGCTCAGCCTGCAGACAGTACCAGCCTAAAGGAGGCAGTGGCAGCCCACTCAGTGTATCTGGACCATTCCAGTTCCCTGCCCTTCCACACGTGGGGCAGTGCAGACCCTGAGAGCAGCACCCAGGGCTGAGACACATGCAGGAGCAGGCAAAGCTAGGCACTTGCTGAGGAGCTGGGCTACAGAGGAAGCCCTCAGCTACAGACCGGGAGGTCTTGTTCCATGGCATCACCAGGCTCCTTCCCTAGTTTCTCTGTCCGTGCTGTCAAACACCAAGCAGGGAGAACAGCACTGCAATGGCTCTTGATGGCTGACAACGTGGTGAAAGGGACCAATTCTCCCCCAGCCCGAGTGGGCAGTGACATATCCCTGACCTTGCTGAAGAGTCAAGATCAACTCCACAATAACAGCAGCAGCATCTTTTCCTCACCTGATCCCAATCTTAGGTACAAAATACAGGTGGTGTTGGGAGAGTTCTTCATGTGTCTATGGGCCCCTCTGGGGCACCACAGACAGCAGCTTCAACTCCATCCGTGGGGATGGACTTCTGCCATCATCACCACATCACAGCAAGGACCTGCATGATGTTCCTCTCTCCTGTGCTCATCCCTGCTGAATTTGTCCAGCAGAGATAACCAGGACTTCCTCTCCGCTCATCCTGAAGTGTCTACAGTGCCTGGCAGGGACCCCTCCATGCACACAGCTTCCCTCCTGGAAGGATGCAATCCCACCCATCCCAAAGGCCTAGGGGAAAGGCAGCCAAGCCCTTCACATCCCTGCATCTCCTGTGCTTGCAGCAGGACAGGAGGGCTCACCAGGACAGGAAGGGCTCACCAGAGCGTGGCTGAGGCATAGTGGCCGGCGATGCGGTACTGCCTGTGCACGGCACAGGGGCTCTGCGTGCTGAACTTCTCTGCCACATAGAGAATGGGGCTGGGCAGCCCCTTCTCCAGCCCCTGGCTGTAGCTGCGGTCATAATCTGCTCCGAAGTTCCAGGGAAAGTGCTCATTGTAGTTGATGGTCTCGTTGATCTGGTTCATCGGGTTTCCTGCAGGAGGGATGAGCTGAGGTCCTGCTGTGCCAGCACCTGGGCACTGCCAGCCAAGAGCATGGGCACAGCAGGGTCCCAGGGGCCTCCAGACAGACCAAGGGCCCCTACAGAGCAGCTGGAGACCTCCTGGGGCCATGGCCACTCCAGAGCTCCAGACGGGAACATCAGACTCACCCCTGAGTGTGACATTCACCCCCGCCAGGCCGATGTGCAGCCCGATGTCCGCGTTCACCTGGACATGGCTGAAGGACTTGTAGGAGGTGTTTGCCTGCACCCAGCCCGTCTCCCAGTCTCCTGTGAACTGGACAACTGCCAGGAAAAATAAATATGGGGTTAAAGCAGGTCCAGTTTCAGGCTTTGCTGTGCTCAAGGGAAGAAACACAGGTGAGCGGCAGCATTCCCACCATGGCACTGGAAGGGAGTGTTAGGAGGGCAGGAGTGCTGACTCAGCCACCAGGACATGCCCCAACCAGCTCCCACACCCTGCAGAGCTCAGGTCGTCCCCTTGCTACGCATCCACTCCCTGGATCTGGGAGCAGCAGAGCTCAGATCTCCAGGGATGAACATCATGACCTGATTTCTCCCTGGACATCCTCTCCAGAACTTCCCTGCAAGCTCCGCACCATGGCAAGCACCACAACACCTAGGGACAAGGCTCAGAGATGAGCCTGTTTGTCAGCCACAGGAACAGGGGTGAGTCTCATTTCACATATTCAGCTCCCTAAATTCCACTGTTAGTGAATAAGAACGGTCATTGTCAAATGGAGGCAGTGGAGAGGGGTGGGAAGTGTCATCACAGCTCGGACAGCCATTCCAGCTGGGAGAAAAACAAAAATTTGAAGCATTTCTGGTAGACGTTTTTTTGGAACAAGGTATCCTTTTCTGAAGCACTTCCACTTTGCAGTGGGCTTCATTTTCCAACAGGAAACTAAAGCTGATGATTTGATGTCAGGGTGAACAAAACTTTCCTGAGAAAATGTTCAGTTGCTGAGTCGACTTGTGAGGGCACTGATGCAGTTGGGAGCTCCACAGGAATGTTTTTTGGCTGCAGGGGGGAGTGTGCCTTGCTGCTGCCAGACAGAAACGCTGACGCTGACTTCAGAACAATTAGTTCCTCCCGTGTGCTCAAGCAGAGCCCGGCTGCAACCTTGTCATGGAGTGGGGCAGGATGGCTCTCCAGGGCTGACCTGGATAGGGGGCTGTGGAGTGAGCCCTGGCCTCCACGCCTCTGCCACCTCCAGCTTGACACCATGTTCCCAGGCCACTCTGGTGGCATCTCCCAGAACACGGAGACATCTCCAGGATGGCAACCGCATGCAGGGATGGTCCAAGTGTCTTGCAGCTTGTCCCAGTCTGGCTAGCTACTTCTAGTGCCTGGCCAAATCAGGGCTGAATCTTTTAGGTTATCATTATCCCTCTCCCTTCATCATCCCTCTCCGAGCAGTCCTGTAATCCATCTTGTCCTTCACAGCAGGAGGGATTCTTTGATTTAGGGTCAGGGCTGTTTTCTCTCGTCACCTGGTATCTTCTATCCCCTCAGTACATCTTTTCTTACCCATCCTGTTGCCCTGTCTGAGTTGGAAATCCCACTGCCTGGTTTCCACCATCAGTTATTACAGAAGATTTTCTGGGTTTTACTAAATTTAATCCTCTCCTTCATCTCCTCTGACCTTGCTCCTTGGGAGGTCTTTACCCCACTACTGCAACCTCTGCCCTGCCCGTGTTTTATTGCAACCTGCTCCCTCCACATCACTGCAAGGCTCCTCACATCCTCCAAGCATGCCTGGCTGCAGCCCCAGGTAGCACAAGAGGGCTCACACAGTGGGGGAAATAATGGCAAATTGGTGAGGTGGATTGTAAACACACTCAACTGATGTGTAGCTGGGGTGTAGATAAATCCATGGATCACAGTAACCACTGTCTAGCCTTGTGTGTCAGAGAAGTGGAACATCTCTGTTTAGACAGCTCAGAAGCACCTATTGAACAGGTTTGAGATCCTGCGCTGCCACAGGTAAGATCAAAGTACATCAGTGAACTACACCTGCACAAATCCCTGAAATACAGGTGAAAACAGCAAGTTTGGTGATCCTCTGGCATGGACCGAGCTCCCTGGTGACGGTCCCCTCCTGGTCCCTGCCTAGTGCTGCTTTCAGGAATCCCCCAGAGGGTGAGGCAATGGAAATAAATCTGCTCTTTGCATTTCATCCACGCTTTTGTGGTTGTTCCTGCACCCTGCCTGTGTCAGGTGACACACATGGTCAGAGGAACCTGGGGCCAGGCAGCCTGATGGAGCTGGGGCTGGTGGAGTTACAGCCAGCAAAGCTCCCAGAAGTGACTCATGGGCACCTTCGAGTGCCCTTAGCCCCTGTACCAGGGAAGGGAAAGCAGTTTTGGGAATATCTTTGCAGAGCAGGGGTAAGGTAGACCCCACAACCAACCGTGGCTGTGACCCCCAGCTCACAATTCCCAGACACAGACCCTGCCCTGCGGTTTAATCCTGCTCCCAGAACCATCCCCGAGGGTTGCGCAGCACTTACCAACAATCACCACTCCCACGAAGAGGCTGAGGAGAACACGGAGAGTCCAGTACAACCTCTGCAGGAAGAGAGGTGGGACATCAGGCAGGGAGGAACAGCTCTGGCTCTCCTCCTGCCTCACCCTAAACCACCTGGGAGGGTCCCAGCATCCAGAACATGGGGGACCAGTTGCCTATCCCCAGGGTCACGCACCGCCCGTCCACGGATGCCTGGGATGATGAGCAGAAAGATGCAAGCCAGCGTCAGGAAGACCACGATGACTATGATGGTCCTGATGTCGAACACAGCAGCCTTCCTCTGCTGCGGGTAGAAGGGGTAGACGCCATCAAAGAGAGTCATCCTGCACCTCCGGAAACCTGTGGGAAAGGAGTGGTCACAGCGGGGACCCTGCACTGCCCTGCCTGGGTGCCTCCAGCCCGTGGTGGCTCAGTTCTGGAACAACCAGCTGAGGGAGGTTCGTTCACCTAAAGAGTCCCCAGAGGGACAAGGAAATGTGACGCTGCAAGCAAGCAGGCGGGTGGAAAACTCCCCGGCAGAGAGCATGCCACCCAAAAGCCCTCAGTGGAGGAGAGGAGGTGCCTGGGGCAGGGCTCCAGCAGCCCAAGGGACTGTGGCAGCCCAAGGAACCACGAGACCCTGTCCTGCTGCAGTGTAAGGAGCAGCCGCAGAGCAGGAACCTGTCGAACAGCTCTTGCCTGGACAGGGCTGGGTCTTTTGCTCCAGCAGGTGCAGCCAGGGCTTTCTGCTTTGGGGTGAACCCTTAGGGGGAGTTCCCCAGCCAGTGACCACTGCAAGAGCATTTTCCTTCAAAATTACAAGGAACCACTGAAAACATGGATTTCACAATAGCAAAATCATTCCCATTCAAGGGCCAGCAGTGCCAAGTGGAACAAAGCCCACTACTCCCATTCCTGCTCATTTCCTCCAAGAAGCTTTTCCTCAAGAGCTGCTAGGCTGGTGAAGGATGAAGAGGAAGAGGGAGGATTGGTCCTGCACTTGGTCCAGAGGGGCCAGAAGCAGCCCCTAGTCCCAGGATGAGGGTCCAAAGCACTTCTCAAGGCTAAAGGAAGCTGAATTACATAAGATGAAAAGGTTCGTCATTCCCACAGACGACTTTGAACTTCTTCTGATAGTCCAGTTCCAGCAATTACACACCTTCTTCCTGTGCCTGAGTTAGATCTTTTCTAATAAAACTGATAATATGCTTAGTCCTCCTGTTTTGCTTATTTGATAGCCTCTCTGCAGCTAACTACACCAGGAAGTTTGCTGTAGTCAGGCAATGACAGAGCTGATTTGATTCATGACCAAACAGCATTTTATTCTATTCCTGTACAGAGGAGGTGATTTTATTCTCATTTTCTGAAAACAGTATTAATCATATTTTTAGGTAAGATCCAACCCAGAGCAATTCAGCCACAAAAAAAAAAAATGGTCCCAAATCCCTAGAAGTGAGTGGGGATCATAGTAACTATCATAAAACAGTTTGCTTGGACAGCTCCATTTCTTTTCAATACATAAAGCAATATTTGATTTGAGAATAATTTTCTGTCCAGTAACCCAGATAATAACAGCAAAGAGCTTAATGGAGGCTGGGATTTTACAACGGGTCTGCACCTGAATTTATCTTGACTCTGCTCCAGACTAACAGAGCTGCCGTGTGCTCTTGCAAATCTTCTTTGGAGCTATTTTGCTGTAAGAGCTTTGCGTTATTTCCTTGGAAAGCCAAACCTGGAGAAGGGCAGCCTTCCAGTGCTATGATTACCTGGCAAGCAGGAGCTGTAGCTGATTCTCAATGCTACCGAAACCCAGCAAAAGTGCCCACAAATCAGTCAGAGCTGCTGCAAGAAAAGAAATAAATGAGCGGTTTAACCTAGGACAGATTAAATCCTAATGGCTTGAATTCCACTTGTTTCCTGGTATCTTTGCCCAGATTTCCTATGAGATACAATGAAGCAAGAAAAGATTTCCAAGTCTGTATTCACCAAAATGCAACTCTTCTCAGCTTAAGAAGTTAAAAACCAGAACATAACATGGAGAATGCTGCCTTGTTAAATCTAAATTTAACTTTCAACCAACACCAAGGGATGTTTGCATTTCTGTATGCTTTGCAACTTCTGGGATTTGTTTTATTGAGAATTTCCAGGGAAACAACCCTTTTGCTGTCTGCCCATCTTTCTCCCTTGATTGCCCTTCACAGAAGACCAGATCTTTGGCATTTTTGCAGCTTTCAAGTGGAAAAGTTTTGCCTACAGTTCACGGCAGGAGAAACTGAACTTGTTGCACCTTGGAAAGCATCCTCCACACTGAAGCATTGCTGTGACCTTAGAGCCCCAGTGGTTCCCTCTGTCACAGCGTATGGAGGCGGGAAAACATCTTTAAGGAAGGATCAGTGATTCAGCGGAAATAGACAATTTATCTTTATGTTTATCTTATGTTTTAAAATATCCTGGAGGAGAGAAAGACGAAGGAGGCCGAAAGTTTGCCCAAATCCCAGAAGTTTATCCTTACAGAAACTCCGCTTCCCTGCTCCAGAATGAATCTAGATAAAAGGATTTTTTTGAAGACTCTGGAAAAACTCCCAGTGGCAGAGCCAGCAGCAGTCCTAGCTGGGTTGCTCAGGGCTGCAGGTTGATATTTTCTGTAGGAAAAAGAGAAATCCTGTCCCCTGGAAACTGAATCATCAGAGGTGCAATTCCCAGGTGGAGAAGGAGGGGCGAGGGGGCAACCTAGTTGCACTTTCTTGACCCTGTAACAGGGTGGAATAGAAGAAATCGAGGATTGACTCCAGATGGGAAGCATCCTCCCCTCGCGGTCCCTGCGAGCCGAGACCCCCGGAGCGCGGAGGGCAGCGCCGGGGGCCGCTCGCAAAGAGAGGGGCCGGGGCGGGCGGCAGGGGCCCGTCCCTCACACCACCCTCCACCTACCTGCTGCTGCTGCTGCTGCTGCTGCTGCAGGCGGCGGCTCGGGCGGCTCTGTCCCACTCCGCGCTCTTATAGGCGGTGGCGGNACCCCCCGGCACCCCCCGCCCCGCTGCACCCCCGCCGCGCCGCGCAGAGGTGAGGCCGCCGCCGCACGCGTGTCACCCCGCGGGGGGACAGCTCTCTGGGGGGCCGGGGACACGCGTGCCACTGCCTAAGAGGGGGATCGGGACACGCTTTTAGCCGTATGCGTGGGGGCTCGAAGGAATCGAAGACGCGAGTGTTCCCGCTTGCGTGGAGAAAAGGGAGATAGAAGGGCTGGGGATACGCATGTCATTGCTTGCGGGGGGGACTGAGC
>VZRO01005558.1:384093-398038 GCA_013397915.1 Daphoenositta chrysoptera | reverse complement strand
TCCCAGATTAGTGGTGTGGGGAAGCAAGCGGGGACACAGCTCCCACCCCGTCGGTCCCTGCTGTGCCTGGGGCTGTTTCTCCAGGTTTTCCGTGTTCCATGGCAGATCTGGCAGTGCGGGGGCTCCCTGGAGATCGTCACCTGCTCCCACGTGGGCCACGTTTTCCGAAAGGCCACCCCCTACACCTTCCCGGGAGGCACCGGCCACGTCATCAACAAGAACAACCGGAGGCTGGCCGAGGTCTGGATGGACGAGTTCAAGGACTTCTTCTACATCATCTCCCCGGGTGAGGCTGCGTTTGGGACCTCATGGTCTGGAAAGCTTCCTGGGAAAAGGGGACTGGAAATGTGTCATGGAGTCGTGGAATTGCTTGGGTTGGAAGAGTTCTCCAAAATCATGGAGTCCAACCATTCCCAGCACTGCCAAGGCCACCGCTGTCCCCAAGTGCCACATCCACAGGGCTTTGGAACCCCTCCGGGATGGGGGCTCCACCTGACAGCCCCTTCCATGAAGGAATTCCCCAATATCCACCCTGCCCCTGCCCTGGCCCAGGCCGAGGCCGTTCCCTCTGCTCCTGTCCCTGTTCCCTGGGAGCAGAGCCCGACCCCCCCGGCTGCCCCCTCCTGTCAGGGACTTGTGCAGAGCCACAAGGGCCCCCTGAGCTCCTTTTCTCCAGGCTGAGCCCCTTCCCAGCTCCCTCAGGAATTCTCCAGCCCCTTCCCAGCTCCGTTCCCTTCCCTGGACATGCTCCAGCCCCTCAGGGTCCTCCTTGTCCTGAGGGGCCCAGGTTATCCCTAAAATCCCCGGGATTTCCCAGAGAGGACATCGATGGGAGGGACAGCAGAGGAGCTCTGGATCCTGGCATGGAGAGCAGGAACCCTTTGGAACCCAACACCGGGAATTATCTTCCCCACTTGGGGTGGAGAGAGGCCATGGACTTTGGAATTTGTCATTGTGGGATAATTTTCCCATTTTGCCATCTTCAAACTTCCTTCCCATAGGAATTCCATGGCAGCAGAGTCAGTTTCAATTTTCCCTGGAAAGTCACTAAGATCTGTGGGAGTTTTGTGCTTCATCTCCTGCATGATTTCCTGGTATTATCCCTCAGCCTGTTCCAGCTGAATTCCTGCTGTTTTCCACAAGCTTCTCCAGGACTTTGGTTTTTCCAGGGGTTCAGGACATCAGGAACCAGCATTTAATCCCAGCTGGAAATTGGAGCTCTGGGCTTCTGCTTGTGGTATCCCACTTCTCCTGTGGCTGCATGGGATATTCCCAATCCTGGAAATCCCTTAACAAGCCAGGAGATTTAAATTTTAAAAAGTCTGTGCTCATTTTAAGTGCCCAATAATGGTGTAAAGAAATATATATATATTTATGGATCTCTCCCTCAAGGATTTTGTCCCAAGAATTTTTAAGGAAACTGTTCCTTTAAAACAGAAAAATCAGGATGAAATGCCAAACTGCTTTTTGTATTTATTGTGAGGTTATTCCTTGCTTTTCCATGAGGAAAAACTGCCTTTCCCTTCTGGAATGAGCCCAAATCAGCTGGAATTTAGTGCTCCTAAATGTTCCCTCTCCTCTACCCAGTTACACATTCCCAGGATTTGATACAAAATTCCAGCAGAGAACCCTTGGAGAAAATTGGATTGCAGGGAAAAGGTGGAATTAGGTCACTGCCAGTGACAAGGGTTTGTAATCCAAAATTTCAGTCATGTGGAAGAGTTTGGGAATAGGTGCTCTCTGTATTCCCTGATCTCTTCCCAAGTTATTAATGAATATCTGTATTAATATATGTATTAATTAATAGATAAATTATAATGAGGTTGTTCCCCAGCATTAGGAAGCAAATGGAGGAGAAAGGGAAATGAAAGGAACATATTAATGGAAATTCTCCATGAAAAAGGGAAATAAAATGAACATTTTAATGGAAATTCTCTATAAAAACAAGTACGAAATAACTGATTTTTTTAAATAGGGCATTCCTAAGTATCAGAAATATTCCTAAATATTTTTAATCTGCTTTTTGATCCTTTTCCCTTCCTATTAATGAGGAAAATGGAGATCTCTGGATAATTCTCCGGGAGAACAAAGGAATTTGCCTGTTGGTAATGAGGGCTCTGTTATCCATGGGCACAGCCTCATCCCCCAGCTCCTCTGGGAGCTGATTCATCCCATTCCCGAGCCGAGATCCCAGGAGAGAGAGCAGCTCCCAGTGGGAAATAGAACTCTCAGCATAATTGGGGGCACACCTCCTAATTATATCCCAAATTAAAAGTCAGGAGCAATCCCATTCCCTGTGAAAATCGAATTCTGCTGGAGGAGAGCCCGGCTCTAGTTTTTGGGATCTTGAGCATATTTTTGACAGGTGCCTTCTCCTGTTTTTGTGTGGATAACAAGGAAATCTTTATTTCTGCTGAGATGAGTCAGAGCTTTTAATAAAGAGTCAGCGTTTTTAATAAATCCAACCTGGGTTTAAAAAAACCAGGAAAAAATCCCAAAGCAGCGAGGAAAACTCCTTTCTTGGGTTTAGTGTAACTCTGCATTTACCAAGGAATTGGAGTTTTCCTTTGCTAGTTTGGAAAATGAAGAAATCAAGGAATTCTGCGGTCTTGCCTTTCCGGATCGATAAACGACCTGGGAAGGAAAAAGCTCATTTTCCAAGCATTTCACTTGGCTCCATTAATTAGCTAATTAATTAATTACCCTGTGTACAGCTCCACAGAGAGGCAGCTGCTCATCCCTCACATCCTGCTGCTCCCAATCCCAGCACACGGATCTGGATCAAGGGGAGCCGGAGGCGGCTCTGGGATTTTCCCAACACTGTTTGATGGTCTCTTCTCTCCCATTCCAGGGCTGGTGAAGGTGGATTATGGAGCTGTTTCCCTCAGGAAGGCCCTGCAGGGGAGGTGGAGGCGGCTCCAGGGTTTTCCCAGGACACTGATATCTGAGGGGCTCTTCTCTCCCATTCCAGGGGTGGTGAAGGTGGATTACGGACATGTTTCCGTCAGGAAAGCCCTGTGGGAGAGCTGGAGGCGGCTCCAGGATTCTCCCCAAACTCCAGTCTCTGACGGGCTCTTCTCTCCCATTCCAGGGGTGGTGAAGGTGGATTACGGAGATGTTTCCCTCAGGAAAGTCCTGTTGGAGAGCTGGAGGTGGCTCCANAATTAATTAATTACCCTGTGCACAGCTCCACAGAGAGGCAGCTGCTCATCCCTCACATCCTGCTGCTCCCAATCCCAGCACACGGATCTGGATCAAGGGGAGCCGGAGGCGGCTCTGGGATTTTCCCAACACTGATGTTGGACGGGCTCTTCTCTCCCATTCCAGGGCTGGTGAAGGTGGATTATGGAGCTGTTTCCCTCAGGAAGGCCCTGCAGGGGAGGTGGAGGCGGCTCCAGGGTTTTCCCAGGACACTGATATCTGAGGGGCTCTTCTCTCCCATTCCAGGGGTGGTGAAGGTGGATTACGGAGATGTTTCCGTCAGGAAGGCCCTGTGGGAGAGCTGGAGGCGGCTCTGGGATTTTCCCAGGACACTGATGTCTGACGGGCTCTCCTCTCCCGTTCCAGGGGTGGTGAAGGTGGATTACGGAGACGTTTCCCTCAGGAAGGCCCTGCGGGAGAGGCTCGGCTGCAAACCCTTCTCCTGGTACCTGGAGAACGTCTACCCCGACTCGCAGATCCCGCGGCGCTACTACTCCCTGGGAGAGGTACGGGCCTGCCGGGGCTGGGATAAACCGGGAAGGGCGGGAAAACGGGAAGGGCGGCAATCCAGGAAAGAAAGGAAACCAGGAAGTAAAAGAAATCAGGAAGTGCAGGAAGCCAGGAGTAGAGGAGACCAGGAATTGCAGGAAACCAGAAGAGGAAACAAGGAAGTAAAGGAAATCAATCCGTGCAGCAAACCAGTGAGTAAAGAAAACCAGTGAGTAAAGAAAACCAGTAAGTCCAGGAAACCAGTTACTACAGCAAACCAGTAAAGTCTGGGAAACCAGGAAAAGCAATAAATAAAGGAAACCGGTGAGTAAGGGAAAACCAGGAACTCCAAAAAACCAGAAAGTAAAGAAAACCACTAAGAACTGGAAACTAATAGTACGGGAAACCAATAACTACAACAAATCAGTAAAAACTGGAAACCAGTAAGAAAGGAACACCAGGAAGTCCAGGAAACCAGTTACTACCACAAAGCAGTAAAGTCTGGGAAACCAGGAAAAGCCATAAATAAAGGAAACCAGTTATAGAGGAAACCAGTAAGAACTGGAAACCAGTAAGCAAAGGAAACCAATCTTACAGGTAACCAGTAACTACAACAAACCAGCAAGCAAAGAAAACCAGTAAGAACTGGAAACCAATAGTACAGGAAACCAGTAAGAACAGGAAACCAGTAAGTACAGGGAACCAGGAGGTGTCCGGAGCCCACGGAGCCATTCCCAAGGGGATGAGGTGGCTTTGGAGCCAGGACTCAGGTGCTGGAGTTCCCTCCTTGTCTCTTAATTCTCCTTATTTCTTATTTCTCTTTATTTCTGTATTGCTTTCAGTCCTTTTTGAGGAGAAGTTGCTGTTCCAAACATATTCCCTCTCCTTAAAAATCTCCCTTTCAATCCAGTGTCTATTCCAAATGTTCGCCAGCCAGATTTATCTCCCAAATGGAGCAGGAGACTGGAAAAATGGAGTTTGGGATTAATATTTTGACACAATGAATATGCAGCCGTTGAGGGGAACCTTCCATCATCATTTATTGCTTAGGGAGAGACTAAAAACGGCTTTTCTGGGATTTTTTTGTGAAGAAATGTTTGTTCACCGAGTGTTTTCCAGCCTGAAGCTGAGGATCATAGACATTCCTGGTAATCCCAAGGTTCTGGGACCACCAGGAGCTGAAATTTCTTTCAAATCCAACAAATCCACCATTAAAAATATTCCATTGGGTTGTTCCTACGCTGCCTTTGCAAAGCTCTGGAATGGGTTGATTGGATGATGATGGAATAACAAAGGATTTGCTGATGGAGTAACACTCAAAGGATTGGATGCTGGAATAACACTCCAAGGAACAAATGGCTTTTTTTTGACATCCAGGGAAGCGATTTCCCATTGAAATTTGCCATTGTAGGCAGGAATAAAAGGCACTGGAGGATTCCCAGTTTAATCCTGCCAAAATAAAAGGAAATGTGGGTTTCCAGTGAGGAAAGGACTTGTCTAAGGAATGTCAAATAAAGTGGGATTGTGCCACGTTGGCAGACTGGAAAATGGGATGAGAAAGGCAGAAAATAGTGATTAAAACACCTGATTTGTGCAGCAGGGCCTCAGTTTCCATGGAAACAGCAGCTCAGGCAGGAGCTGGGAATTAAACCCCTGCTTGGCTGTTCCAGTGGAGCAGGAAAAGGGAATTTTAGCCTTAAAGCAGAGAAATGGGGAAGTTTTAAGGCATTGGAAGGGCATTTTTTTGACATTTTCCTACCTTTCAGCAGAGATTTGGGCAGGATTTGACCCATCCAAGCTGGAGCAGCAGCGTTGGGCCACAAATGATCCGTGTCCTGCCCTGGATGGGCTTGGCCAGGCTCCTCCTTGGAGGAGCTCAAATCCGAGGAAAAATGGTGTAAATCAAATGTGAGCAGCACCAGGCCTCAAAGGGCATTTCCCAAGTGAGGATTTTGGTCTTTTCCAGGATAAACAGGGAGAGAAAGAGTGGAGATTTGGACAGATTTGGGATAATCATCCTGAATTCCCTCATGGCTTGACACGGAATCGAGCTGGGACAGTGAGAGGTGTCCCTGGCCATGGACGAGCCTTGAGGCCGCTTCCAACCCAAACCATTCCCTGGCTCTTTGGGAATGTGATCTGTGTACAAAGTGTGAATTTCGGCACAAATGGGACAGGTCCAGGCTTTGTTTAGGGAATATTTCACCACTTTTCCTTCTCCAGATCAGGAACGTTGAAACCAACCAGTGCTTGGACAACATGGGCCGCAAGGAGAACGAAAAAGTGGGATTTTTCAACTGCCACGGCATGGGAGGGAACCAGGTAAATAAAACCAGGGAAAAGAATCCCTTTGGAATATTTGAAATATCCTTTTCAATTCTGTTTTAGATTTTGTGTGAAAACAGTGTCAAAATAATCAATGAAAGTTCCAAAATATTAAGAATTTTAAGAGCACTTAGACATTTTCTTCTGTTTCTGCTCCAGATTTTGGGGGAATATTGGTGCATATCCATAGGAAGGATCCAAGGAATATATTGAATATAATCCTGCTGTTGTTTAATAATCAATTGAACATTCCAGAAACGAGCATTAGGGAATTAGATAATGAATTTGAATTTATTTTCATGAAAATGAAAGGGACAGGAATCTCCATAAATGTGGCTGGATCTGTCTGTTCTGAATGTGTGTAGGGAAGAGAAATATCCAGGATATTCATGGAAGTTGAGTTCTTTAGTGGAATTCCAGTAGTGGGGGCCTGGGGTGTTCCATTTGGAGGGGCTGGAAAGGGAGTGGAAAAGCAGATGGAATTCTTGGTCTTGTGATCAATGACTCTGGGTTAATTAGAATAAAATTTGCATATTCCAGTGGATATTCAGATTAGCAGGGCTGCTTCACGCGGGTTTGGGGATGTAAATTATAATCAAGGGACTTTTAAATTAATTAAATTAATTCTATTTTAATTAATTACAATTTTTAATTAATTATGAATGTAATTTTCCTGGGGGGTGGTGCCGGCCTGGCACGGTCACCGTTCCCTGGTGGCTCCGCTATTCCAGCCACCCGCTCCCGGCCACCTCCCCGCTGTGGAGGGCTGGGATGCTCCATGTTCCCATCCCTGACCGATCCCGGCGCTTCATCCCCACTCCTGCCGTTCCTCCCGTCACTTCCTCCGCCCTCGCCGGAGCTCGGCCTCACTGCGCCGCTTTTGGGTCGGAAAACCTCTCCGTGGCCCCGCATTCCGCGGGTTTCCCCGCGGGAAGGCTGCCCGGCCGCCCGCAGGGCCGCTCCGCAGCCGCTCCGTGTTCCAGGTGTTCTCCTACACGGCGGAGAAGGAGATCCGCACGGACGACCTGTGCCTGGACGTGTCGCGGCTCAACGGGCCCGTGCTCATGCTCAAGTGCCACCACCTGCGCGGCAACCAGCTCTGGGAGTACGACGCCGAGGTATCCCGGGCCGGGGCGGTTTGGGGACAATCCCGGCATCCCTGAGGCTGGAAAAGCCCCCGGAGGTCACGGAGTCCCAGCTGTGCCCCATCCCCTCCTTGTGCCCAGCCCAGAGCTCTGAGTGCCACCTCCAGGAGTTCCTTGGACACCTCCAGGGATGGGCATTCCAAACCTCCCTGGGCAGCCCCTGCCAATGTTTAACAACCCTTTCCATGGGGAAATTCCTCCTGATGTCCAACCTGAGCCTGGAAAAGCCCTCCAAGGTCATGGAGTCCAAGCTGGGCCCCATCCCTGCCTTGTCCCCAGCCCGGCCACCTCCAGGAATTCCTTGGACACCTCCAGGGATGGGCACTCCAAACCTCCCTGGGCAGATCCAAGGCCTGACCACCCTTTCCATGGAAAAATTCCTGCTGATGTCCATCCTGAGCCTGGAAAAGCCCTCCAAGGTCATGGAGTGCAAGCTGGCCCAGCCCAGCCACCTCCAGGAATTCCTTGGACACCTCCAGGGATGGGCACTCCAAACCTCCCTGGGCAGTTCCAAGGCCTGAGCACCCTTTCCATGGAAAAATTCCTGCTGATGTTCCCCCGTGAGCCTCCCCTGGCCCAGCCTGAGGCTGTTCCCTCCCGTCCACATCTGCCTTCGGTGTGGATTTGCTCCTGAGCTGATTCGGTGATTCCCTGTGGAATTTCCTGTTCTGCATCCCAGGAACACTCAGCATCTCCATGTGATCCTGAACTGGAAATTCCCACCTGGATTTCCCGAGGGGCTTTGCATGCAGTCACCCTTTCCTTGCTGCAGGGCACCGTCCCCTCCTCCCATCCCAGTGGGAGGACTCTGGGAATCCCTGGCACTGCTGATTGCCAAGGGAAAAATCCATCAGCTCATGGAAAAGTGTTCTGGGCTCCTCCTCCCTCCCTGTCCGTGCTGGGAGCAGCGGGAAGGAGCCTCGGGACATCAGAGGGAATTCCAGGGGAAGGCACCGCTAATTCCAGGGTGTTCCCACTTTGTCCCGTGGGATGTCCCACCTGAGCTCCCCTGGCACAGCCTGAGGCCGTTCCTGGTTTTTCCTGGAGTAACCGGGATGTCCCTGTGTGCTGCTCGTGTCTCCTGAGGGAAAACAGCTCCATTAAACACCCAGATTTCTGGCTGTATTTTTATTTTCCACGTAATAATTCCATAAATTTCATTTTTAGCGGGATGAAAAAGTCAGTTCTGGTTTAAAAAACCTCATTTCCAGGAGCTGCTGGAAATTTGTAAATGGAAGAATCATCTGCAGTTTTTTATAGAAATGAAGGAAAAACCAAAATTTATTTAAATTTCGGTTAAGTTTTTCCAGTTTATTTATTCCAGTTACATTAAGTGCTGTTTCATCCCTTTCTGGATCCCAGTCTCCTCCTCAGTTTGGCACTCCCACGATGTGGGAAGTGCTTTTTCCCAGGATTTAAAGGGAGTTCAGGTTGAAGAAATGGGATGAAATTCCCAAATTAACATAAAATAAGTGTAAAATCTCAGGATTTTATGGCCAAAAATCCTTCTTTTTAAGGGAGACAGGAGATGAAAATTAAAGATTCATAGGAAGGCTTGTCCAGCCCTGGCAGCTCCTCATTCCCAGAGGGATTTAGCAGCCATGTGGATGTGGCACCTGGGGACACGGGATAATGGCAGTGCTGGGAATGGTTGGACTGCGGGGTCTTGGAGGGCTTTTCCAACAGAAGCAATTCCATCGTTTTAATTTAAACCCATTTTCTTTCTAATAAGAAGATTCTTTTTCTCCCTGCACACTTTCCAAAGTTAAGGTGGTTTTGGGGATGTTCATTCCAGCAGGAAATCTCTGGGATTTCAGATCTTCCTTCTCTTCATTCCTGAAGAAATGAGGATGAAAATTGATTTTTAATCCATGTTTTATTGGTTTTGATGGATATTAAGGAATGGCCAGGGGCCCAGGACATGGATGTGGTGTCCCAGGTTCCTGATCCATCTCCAAACCCAACATTCCCTTGCTCCCAGTTGTCCCCAGCAGATCCAGGCAGGGCTCTGCTGGGACCCAGGGTGATTTTGTTTGGAGAATTCCTGGGGGATCCTGCTGGATCCAACATTCCTGATGCAGCAGGATCATGGGATCTCCCCTCTGCCTCTGGCTCAAGGTGAAATATTCCTTAAAAAATCTCAGGTTTTCCCATCCTAAAATTGGGATATTCCACGTTTGGCTCAGCAGTTCCTCAAGGGATAAATGGAAAAAATATCAATTTAAAAAATAAATTCTGTTGGATTTTCCCATGGCTGCAAAGCTGGGAAAACACTGATGGATTTGCCGTTGGATTTTTAAATTATTTCCAACATTTCGCAAGAATTTGTTTCACCTTCCTGCCTGGAAACCTGGAATTCTTCCAATAAAATACACACAGGGGATGTGTCGGGTTTTCCCTTAAATTAAGCAGGATTTCCCGGGAATTGTGTAAAACCCGGCTTGGCCATGAGATGGAGCTCCTAAAACAGGAATACTCCATGTTTTTATGGCATCTCCAAAGACTGGCTACTTGTTCTCCTGGAAAACATCCCTCTGCATTCCCTACCCCTGGATTTATTGACCAAATCTCTTTATTATCAACTTTCCTTGGAATATTCAGATTTCAGCTGCCCATTTTCCCTTTATTACCATTAATTATATATTTATTAGTGTATTATTAACCTCCAAACATTCCTAATATCCAGGACTTTTTCCCCTAGAAAACAACTTGGTTGTGATATTCCAATTTTTTTTCCCAGAAAAGCAGTTACAGGATATTGTCTGGATCCCTTATTTTGATTAATGTGCTTTTCCAGTGGGGTTACACTGACTTTTCCTTTCCTTGCTTATTCAGGAATTGCGTGATGGGATTTTTAGGAATTTTTAGGATTTCTGGCTTGGCAATGGACAATAGGGCCACGGCTGGACATGGAACAATCCTAAAAAGGCATCTCCCAAAGGGATTTTCAGGGAATTTTCTATCATTTCCTGCTGTTACTCATTTTTTATAATCTTCTCGTTTAGTTTAATTTGTGCTATTTAAATATTGCATAAATTCCAGCCTCCCACAGCCGGTGATTCCTATTGTGACATCCAGGGAAACCTCTGGATGTGGAGAGGGATGAAATCTTGGCACATGACACGCACGAAGGAATCCAGGGAAAAAATAATGGTGGAAATGTGTCACAGCTGATAGGAAGGAGCTGAATTCCTTGTGGATGGATAGTGATGGCAGAGTTTGTTCCTGACAAATCCCTCAGGGTTTATTCCAAGGCTGCCAGAGCTCCAGGAGTGTTTGGACAATGCTCTCAGGGACAGGATGGGATTGTTGGGATATCCTGGCTTGGGGTTGGATCAGTGATCCCTGTGGATCCCTTCCCGTTCAGAATTCCATGATTTTTTCCTGTATAACTGCCACTGTTTGTCCTTAACGGCGGTGCTGGTGCAAAACTCTGGAATTTCCATCCAGGGAGAGCTGAGGGGCTGCACAAAAAGTGGTTCTTGGATCTCTGACTGCACTTTCCTTTTGTCTTCCCTTCCCTCAGTATTTTGGGAAATGGGAATATAGCTTCGAGGTAAGTCTGGTGCCATCCCTGTGCCACATCCCAGTCCCTGGAATAGCTCCTGCGGCAGTGCCCTCACCCAGTGCTGCTCCATAGCTGCTGCTCCAACATTCCAGAGCTTCCCGCTCCCTGAGCCAGCCTGGGAGAGCTGGGAATGTTCCCCCGGAGAAGGGAAGGATCCAGGGAGAGCTCAGAGCCCCTTGCAGGGCCCAAAGGGGCTCCAGGAGAGCTGGAGAGGGACTGGGGACAAGGGATGGAGGGACAGGACACAGGGAATGGCTTCCCACTGCCAGAGGGCAGGGCTGGGTGGAATATTGGGAAGGAATTCCTGGCTGGGAGGGTGGGGAGGGGCTGGCACAGGTTATTCCATGGCTGCCCCTGGATCCCTGGCAGTGTCCAAGGCTGGGCTGGACAGGGCTGGGAGCACCCTGGGACAGTGGAAGTGTCCCTGCCCATGGAATGGGATGGATTGGGGTGGGATTTGATGTCCTTCCATCCCAAACCATTCCATGAATCCACGTACCAGGAAAAGCTCAGATTCCCACCATCACGTTTATCCCCATGTGAGGAATCTGCTACCTTTGGAGATTTCATATCCTGTAAAAGAAATTTCCAAGTCCTTTATTCGTGGAGCTGTGCTTTCCCTGGAAAGATTGACGGACAGGAGGGCACAGGGAGCGCTGATCCCGAGTGATCCAGCCCTGATGTCCCCGCCGGTGACTCCAAGTGACATTTTAGGGACACTTGTCTGTGATATTTTAGTGGCTCCTTTATCCTCACGTCACTTTTTCCATTCCCAAGCCAAAAACGTGGAAAAGGAGAGGGTGAGGGCTGGGATGTGGGAGGAGCATTCCAGCTGCTCCAGCCCGGGTACCAGAGCCGGGGGTGACAGTGGGAAGAGCTGAGGGGAGTGGAAGCTCCCCTTCGTCTCACCCCACCTGGAACGGGCACCGCAGGGGAAAAGCTGGAATTGTAGTTGGGAAAAGAAGTCACAAATGTTTTATTAATTCTGTTTTTGATTGGGTAATTAAAAACAGAATTAAAATCCAAATGGGATTCAGGGTGCTTTGTGCAGGAAAAACCCCATCTGTGCCCGGATCTTTCCAGTGGGGAATCACAGCAATCCAATGGATTGGAGGGGCAGGATTGGGAGCCACAATCCACTCTGGATCTTGGGAATGGTCTCAAGAGCAGGGAGGAGGTTTTGGGATATTTGTGCAGGAGAAAAGCATTTCTGCCTGGATCTTTCCAGTGGGGGATTGCAGCCATCCAAGGGGTAGGGAGAGCAGGAGTGGGAGCCACAATCCACTCTGGATCTTGGGAATGGTCTCAAGAACAGGGAGAAAGTTTTGGGATATTTCTGCTGGAAAAACCCCAAGTCTGCCCAAATCTTTCCAGTGGGGAATCACAGCCATCCAAGGGGTTGGAGGAGCGGGACTGGGAGCCACAATCCACTCTGGATCTTGGGAATGGTCTCAAGAGCAGGGCGAGGATTTTGTGTGGCGCTAACTCCAGTCCATGAATTCCCCCTGGACATTCCCGTTTGTCCGCGGCGCATTCCCAGCGCGTTCTCCCTTAGCAGTTCCCGGTTCATCCCTGCTGAACCCCGCTTTTCCCGCCGCCGGCGGCGGTTGCCGCTGAGTGTTCCTGCTTTTCCAGAGGCGCGCGTTCCCGCTTTTCCAGAGGCGCACGTTCCTGCACATCATCACGCAGTCGTGCCTGACGCTGGGCCGGATCGAGGACGGCTCCCACGGCCCCACGGTGGAGGCCTGCAACGGGAGCCCCCTGCAGACCTGGATCCTCAGGAATTACTCCCGCCTGGAAGTCTTTAGGAAGATTTACTACAGCCCCACCGATTATTTCCTTTAGGGACGTTGGGATTGGAAGGAAGTCTAGGATGCGGTGGGGTAAGGAATTCCCAGGGAATCTTCCCGCTCTGGTCTCTGCTGGTGGAGCTCGGCGGGATTTCTGTCTTGTTTTATTTTCAGGTGAAATTTTTGTGGTTTTTAACTTTTTCTGTCTTTTGGATGGTTTAAAAAAAATGTTTGTTTTTATATAATTGGTAGATTTTCATGGAGTTTTTCGTGGAATTTTCATGGTTTTTTTTCATTGAGTTTTTAATTGAATTTTATAGAATTTTTCATGGAATTTTCATGGATTTTTTTTCATGGAGTTTTTAATTGAATTTTATAGAATTTTTCGTGGAATTTTCATGGATTTTTTTTCATGGAGTTTTTAATTGAATTTTATAGAATTTTTCGTGGAATTTTCATAGAATTTTCTTTAAATTTTTCATTGAATTTTCATAGAACTTTCAGAGAATTTTCTTACCATTTTTCACAAAATTGTAATAGAAGTCTTTCATAGAATTTTCGTAGAATTTAATAAAATTTTTTAATTGAATTTTTGTAGCATTTTCTTCGAATTTTAATAGAATTTTCATCAAATTTAGTAGTTTTTCATCGAATTTTTCATCGAATTTTCATTGCATTTGATAGAATTTTTCGTATCATTTTCATATAGTTTAATAGAATTTTAAATATAATTTTCTTAGAATTTTCTTATAATTTTTCATGGAATTTTCATAGAATTTGATAGAATTTTTCATATCAAATTATTCGATAAAACAAGACAGAAGATTATTTTTTAGCTGTAGGATAGAACAGATGTTTAATGTTAGTTCTTAGTAATTATTAGTTATTAGTGGCTATTAGTCGTAACTATTATTAGTTTTAGTTAATTTTAGATGAATTAAACTCCCTGGATCTCTTGCTATCACCGTGATTATTCCAACATGCAGGAGGTGAAGATTTGGTTCCTATTCCAAGACATAAAAATTATTCCAATTGCAAAATATTTTCTGAAAAAGGTTCAGCTTTTCCTAGAATTTTCATAGAATTCTCCATAGGATTTTCATGAAATTTTTCAGAAATTTTCCTAGAACTTGATCCATTTCATAGAATTTTTATATAATTGTTTACAGAATTTTCATAGAATTTTTCATGGAATTTGGAGAGAATTTTTCATACTCATTGAAGGAGCACAAGGAGTAAAACCAAATTCCTTCTTGGAATTTCCTAGCAGTTTAGTTGGAACACCAGAAAAAAAGTCTTTTTAAAGATATATATTTTAAAATTTATAGATATATGTATTTATTTTATATTTTTTTATTTATATATAAAAATAAAAATTTAAAAATACATAAACTATAATAGATATAAATTAATAAAAAAAAACACAA
>VZRO01005558.1:356761-374146 GCA_013397915.1 Daphoenositta chrysoptera | reverse complement strand
TATACTATAGAAATATAAATTTATTTAAATAATTTCATCTATTTCAAGCTATAAAAGATCAAAAATGAGACATTTCCAGTCCAGCATTTGAGAATTGCTTATTTTTTTTTGGCTCTGGAAGTGCCACAGGGGGAATTTTAAAAGTTGGAGCTTCAAACTTAGCGTGGCTCCAAAAGAATTCCCTGGATTTGAAATATGGGGAAGGAGAGGTTTGCGTTTGACAGAAAAGCAGTGGCTGGCCAGGAATCCTGGGGAAGAAAAGGGGGAGGGGAAATAAAGGGGAAAAAAGGATAATTTGAAGGAAAAAAGGGAAAAAGCCAAAAAGGAAAGGAAAATGAAAGGGGGGGGAAAAAGGAAAATAAAAGGGAAAAGTAAAAAGAAAAATAAAAGGAAAAAGAGAAAAAGGAAGGGAAAAAAGGAAAATAAAAAAGGGAATAAAGGAAAAACAGAAGAAGAGGGGGAAACAGAAAAAATAAAAGGGAAAATGAAAGAAGGAAAAACATAAAACTGAGGAAAGGAAAATAAAAGGGACCTAAGGGGAGGGGAAAGGAAAAAATAAAAGGAAAATATAAAGAAATAAAAGAAAAAATGAGGGAAAAAAAAGGAAAATATAAGGGAAATAAAAGGGAAAAAAAAGGGAGAGGGAAAACAAAAAAGGGGAAAGGGAAAAAAGGAAAAAGGGTGGGAAGGAAACCAATAAATGGAAAAAAAAGGGAAAATTAAGGGGAAAAAGAGGAAACCAAGGACTGCAGCAGGGAGAGCCATCCCTCTTCCCACGGCACTGCCGAGCCTGGCTGATATTCCCAGCTTTCGGGAGCACAGGGATGCGGAGCGGGAATTCGGGAATTCCTCCCTCGGAGCTCCTGCCGGGGCCAGGTCTCACCTGTGTCCGGTGAGGTTCAGGTCCGGGGGGGCCTGGATGTCCTTTGGGAAGCGCTTTTGTTGTGGAAAAGGTTCTTTTCCTGCAGAACTGCGTGGAATTGGAAATCCCAATCCACGGGGGAATATTCCTGTATTTTTCCTGCTGAGCCCAGACCAGGAGCAAAGCCAACCCCAAAGCCTTGCAGTGGGAAATGAGTGCAAAGCCTCTTTTGCTGCAAGGGGAACTTTGGGGTGGATTTTCGGGATTGGAAAGAGCTTGGATGCCACTCAGAATTCCCGAGTTTCCCCCCCTGAGCAAAGGAGTCACTCAGGGTCATTCCTTTGCGAAATATTCCCTCTGGAATTGCCTGGGGTCGGATTCTTCCCGGGGCTCGGGGAGGTGTAAATTCCTGTCTGGTTTATCTGGATTTCAGCTCTGGAATTCCATGTGAATTCCCTGGGAGCGTGTGCGATCCCAGCTGGATCCGGGAACAGCTGGATTCCTGCAGCTGTCACACGGCAGGGCTGCGAGGGATGCGCTGGTTCCCGGGAATCCCAGGGATCCAGGGGGAGGGGGGCAGTGATGGCGCTGTGGGAATTAACCCGGGGTTAGACTGGATATTAGGGAAGATTTCTCCATGGGAAGGGAGAGGGAGGTCGGGCATTGGCCCCGCTGCCCAGGGCTGGGCTGGAGTCACATTCCTGGAGGGATTTCAGAGCCATGGATGTGGCACTTGGGGACCTGGGGCAGTGCCGGGAACGCCTGGACTCCACCCTGGAGTGCTCTTCCAACCCAAACTTCCTGGATTCCATGATTTCCTTCCCCCCTGCAGCCCATCCTGTTCCCCTGGATTGGCCATGTCCACCACACTGCCCTTGACTCCCGATTCCACTGGCGGAATCCCAGAATCGGGACGGTTTGGGTGGGAAGGGATGGAAATCCATCCCACGGGCAGGGATTCCCGCACCCCAGGCTGCTCCGAGCCTTGTCCCAGCTGCCTCTGGGCACCTGCGGGGACGAGCGGCTCCAAGCTCCCTTCCCTCCGTGTGGCTCGCAGTCCCGGCAGACTCCGGAGGGGGAATTCCTGCCGCTGGACCAGCTGGAGCTGGACGTGGGCTTCAGCACGGGGGCCGACCAGCTCTTCCTGGTGTCGCCGCTCACCATCTGCCACGTCATCGACTCCAAGAGCCCCTTCTACGACCTCTCCCAGCGCAGCATCCACACGGAGCAGTTCGAGATCGTCGTCATCCTGGAGGGCATCGTCGAGACCACGGGTGAGTCCCGGGACCCCGCGGCTGGAATTCCTCGGGAAGCTCCCCGCTCCGCCTGGCTCTCGGCGCGCTTGGAGGTGTTTGAGCCAAAGTTGGGTTCTCTCCTGAGGGGTTTTGGCGCTGGGGCTCTTCCCGAGGGGATGGGTTTGGTGCTCCTGGGATGTGGGGTTGGGAATGTGGAATTCCCGGCTGGGGTGTGGAGATCCCGCATTTCCCGGCCGCTGCCTGGCACAGGGGGTGTTCGGGATGGCTCTGATCCGGTTTTGGGCCGTGTTTTGGTGTCCCGGTGTTCCCAAAGGGCTTTCCCAGGGCAGGAGAGCACATCCCAGAGCCTCAGGGAGGTGAATCCTCCCTAAAAACTCCCTGATGTTTCCCTAAATACTGCCTGAGATTTCCCTAAAAACTCCTTGATATTTCCATGAAACCCATCTGATACTTCCCTAAAAACCCCTGATCTCTCCCTACAAACTCCCTGATATTTCCCTAAAAACTCCTTGATATTTTCATAAAGACTCCTGATATTTCCATAAAAACCTCCTGATACTTCATTAAAAACTCCCTGATATTTCCCTAACCCCCCCCAATATTTCCCTAAAATCTCCCTGATATTCCCTCAAAAACACTCTGATATTTCCCTACAAATTCCCTGATACTTCCTTAAAGTCTCCCTAAAACTGCCCTGATATTTCCCAAAAATCTCCCTGACATTTCCATAAATTTTCCTATTTCCCTAAGACCCCCTGATATTTCCCTAAAAACTCCTTGGTATTTCCCTACATACTTCCTGATATTTCCATAAAACCCCCCTGATACTTCCCTAAAAATTCCCTGATACTTCCTTAAAATCCCCCTGGTATTTCCCTAAAAACTCCTTGATACTTCCCTAAAAAGTCCCTGATATTTCCCTAAAATCCCCCTGCTATTTCCCTAAAAACTCCCTGGAAAAGCTCATGGAGAACTCGCAGGCCTGACCTGCACACCAGACCTTGCATGTCTCTTGTTTTTATTCCTTGAAAAATTCATTCCAAACAAAACGAGGGAAGGAAATCTATTTTGTAAACAACTCCTGAAATTTTAAACCCCGGCTTTGTTTGCCTTTGTTTTGGGGAATATTCCTGACCTGGATATTATACAGGGAATGGGCAAAAAAAAAAAAAAAAAGGGAATTTCTGGGTCTTTTAAGCCTAACTGGGATCAGGTTCCAAACGTTGTGACCTAATTTTGGGAGCTGAGCTGGAAATTGGGCAAAATAGAGCAAAATGTGCTGGGTCCGGGTAAAACAGGAGGGGATGGAAGGGTTGGGAAGGTGGGAAAATCTTCCAGAGGGAGCAGAGGGGAGAGGAGGAGAGGGCAGGGCTGGGTTTGAGGGAAGGGAGAGCTCATCCCGGGATGCCGCGGTTTTTATGGAAGAGGGGAAACCTCAGAGGGTTTAAATCCCGCAGAAATTCCGGATTCACCTCTCACTCCCGGGGTTTTCCCAGCAAACTCTGCATTTCCCCTCCCATCCTTCACCTGAAAGCCCAGACCTCTGGAAAAGCGGAGTTTTTCCTGTGGGAATGTGCAGCGATCCACGTGCAAACACCGTGATCTGTGTTCATAAAGTGCGTTACGGACTGGGAGCAGTGGGATGCAATTCCCGTGGATGGCATCCCTGGATACCTCTGGGAAGGGAAAAATGCAGGGCTTTTGGAGAGGCTGAGTGTGGTACTGGGAATGTGAGCCTGGAACTGGGATGAAGGCCTGGAAGGATCAGCCTCAGCTTTGACAGGACCTGGTAAAAAGTTTAAAAAGATACAAATCCCATATTTTTTCCTTTTTGAAAACAATTTGGAGGGGGTTCAGCTGGGCCACCTTGTCCAGAGCCTGCTCTGGCCAGGAAAGGTTGGAGCAGACGATCCCTGAGGTCGAGCTGGCCTCGGACACTTCCAGGGATGGGGGGATGATAGGGAATAAGGGGGAATTGAAGGCACTGACAGGATCGGGATCCAGGGATGTGCTTCTCCCTCTCTGTTTGATATTTACAATTACCAGGGATTTAGGAATCCAAATACCCCTGCTTTGAGTTGGCTTTGCTGGGGATTTGGATCCTCCTGGTTGGGAGGAATTTGTTCCTTTTTTTTCCTTTAACTTTCCTTTCCTGCTTTAATCATTGAGGAATCCTCTTTATTTTCCCATTTCCCATTTTATTCCCATTCCATTCCTCCCCTGTCTCCCTGTGCTGCCCCTCACAGATTATTACCAGGATCAGAAGGTGTTGAGTGTTTTCCCCTCTAATATTTATAGTTATCAGGGATTTAGGAATCCAGATATCCATGATTTGAGTTGTCTTTCCCATGGATTTGGAGCTTCCAGGTTGGCTCCAGCAGCTGCTTGGGAGGAATTTTTTTCCTTTACCTTTCCTTCCTGCTTTAATCATTGAAGGATCCCATTTTCTTTCCCATTTCCCAGGTTATTCCCATTCCATTCTTCCCCTGTCTCCCTGTGCTGCAAAGCCCTCATAAATTATAGCCAGGATCAGAAGGTGTTGGGTGATTTTCCCTCTAAGATTTATAATAAACAGGGATTTAGGAATCTGAATATCCACATTTTGAGGCACCTCTGTCTTTTCCCATGGATTTGGAGCTCCAGGTTGGCTCCAGCAGCTACTTGGGAGGAATTTTTTCCTTGAACTTCCTTCCCTGCTTTTGACTCTGATCGGCACCAGCACCGAGGGGTTTGGAGTGTGGAAAATTGAGGAAATGTTGAGGAAATATTCCCAATAAATTTGGCTGTGCCTGGCTGCAGGGGCACTGGAGCTTTTTTGGGAGATGCCTGATGAGTTTAGTGGGATCTTCCCGCTCACCACCTGGCTGGTGAAAATCCCCCTTTCCGATGCCTTCCCTCATTAAACCGGATCCAAAGGGTTTCCATCCCGGATTTCTCTGGGATGCCCCCGCCTGGATGGAGCTCATGTGCTGCCTCATCAGTGCACTCTGAATTTTGGGAATTACCAACATTCCTTCCTGCTTTCCTCACCCTCCCTAACGACAGGGTGTTTGGGGGAAGAGATGGAAGCAGATCCAGCATTTTCCTGGAGGGAGGAGGGAAGCTGGGAGCTTCTGATCCTCCCTGGAATTCCCTGGGGGGAGCAGCAGGGCTGAGCTGAGCTCTCCTTCCCTTCCCAGATTCCAGCCAGGCCTTTCCTTTAGGGAAATGTCCCCTCTGAGGGGTTTTTTAGGAGTCACAGGTGGGGTCATGGCCATGATGGAGGTGATTCCTCGGGATAGGACAAGGGGATGGTTTGTAACTGAAAGAGGGAAGATTTGGATGGATATTGGGAAGGAATTCCTGGCTGGGAGGTGGGCAGGCCCTGGCACAGGGTGCCCAGAGCAGCTGGGGCTGCCCCTGGATCCCTGGCAGTGCCCAAGGCCAGGCTGGAGCAGCCTGGGACAGTGGGAGGTGTCCGGGTTATGGAGTGGGATGGGATTTAAGGTCCCTTCGACCCAAACCATTCCAGGATTCCATGACCTGAAATTCCTTCATGCAGAGTGCTCTGAGTTCCTCCCACTCGCAGCCCCAGAGCTGGAGGATGCCCCACTCTGGCACTGGGATTGTTCCCAGTTCTTGGAGCCCTTCCCAGCAGAGATGCTCCCGTGGCTTTCCAGCACCTGGAGCTGCTGCTGATTCCTGAGGGCCAGTGCTGCTCATTCCGGGTTGTTTTGGATCTCTCTCCCACCCCTCCAGTATCAGGATAATGTGGAATCAGGGAGAACGTTCCAAGGGGTTATTTTCCAATTTTTGTCCTCGTTTCCCATTGTTGGGATGGAGAATTGGAAGCTCCGTTGTCAGCAAAGCTTCCTGGTGCCGTTCCTAGGAAGAATTTGACTTTCATGCTGGATTTTCCTGCTGGGATTTGCCTCTGGATGTGTTTGGGATTATGTAACCCTTCATAATTGTGTCTTATCCTGCAATTTATTGATAAGCTGCTAAAATTCCTGGAAAATGCACCAGTAATGGGAATCTGAAGCAGACAAAACCCTGCAGGAATGGTTTGTGCATCCATTTTCCAAACTCATTAAATTTATTTTGGAAACCTCTTCCCGGGATTTGCTGATTAAAGAACTCCAGAGCCTGCCAGGCTTTTTAATTAAAGAATTGGGATGGCATCAAAGGCCTTTTCCTCTGGTTTTCCTTTAAAAACAGGAAAAAACTGGAATTGTGGAACCACAGGAAGGGTTCTCTGAGATCCAGGGAGGTGAGCTTGGAATGCAGCGACTCGAGGGAGTAAAGAGCTGGGACAGATCTGGAAATGAACAGGATTCTGATAATTCCATTTAAAATGGGATTTTTTTGGATGTATGTTCTCAGGGTCAGTGAGAAACCTCAATACAAACTCAGGAACTTTAAAGGTGGAGCATAAAATATTGGAATTCTGGAATGGTTTGGCTTGGAAGGGACCTTTAAAGGACAATTTATTTATGTTNTTGGATCCTCCTGGTTGGGAGGAATTTGTTCCTTTTTTTTCCTTTAACTTTCCTTTCCTGCTTTAATCATTGAGGAATCCTCTTTATTTTCCCATTTCCCATTTTATTCCCATTCCATTCCTCCCCTGTCTCCCTGTGCTGCCCCTCACAGATTATTACCAGGATCAGAAGGTGTTGAGTGTTTTCCCCTCTAATATTTATAGTTATCAGGGATTTAGGAATCCAGATATCCATGATTTGAGTTGTCTTTCCCATGGATTTGGAGCTTCCAGGTTGGCTCCAGCAGCTGCTTGGGAGGAATTTTTTTCCTTTACCTTTCCTTCCTGCTTTAATCATTGAAGGATCCCATTTTCTTTCCCATTTCCCAGGTTATTCCCATTCCATTCTTCCCCTGTCTCCCTGTGCTGCAAAGCCCTCATAAATTATAGCCAGGATCAGAAGGTGTTGGGTGTTTTTCCCTCTAAGATTTATAATAAACAGGGATTTAGGAATCTGAATATCCACATTTTGAGGCACCTCTGTCTTTTCCCATGGATTTGGAGCTCCAGGTTGGCTCCAGCAGCTGCTTGGGAGGAATTTTTTCCTTGAACTTCCTTCCCTGCTTTTGACTCTGATCGGCACCAGCACCCAGGGGTTTGGAGTGTGGAAAATTGAGGAAATGTTGAGGAAATATTCCCAATAAATTTGGCTGTGCCTGGCTGCAGGGGCACTGGAGCTTTTTTGGGAGATGCCTGATGAGTTTAGTGGGATCTTCCTGCTCACCACCTGGCTGGTGAAAATCCCCCTTTCCGATGCCTTCCCTCATTAAACCGGATCCAAAGGGTTTCCATCCCGGATTTCTCTGGGATGCCCCCGCCTGGATGGAGCTCATGTGCTGCCTCATCAGTGCACTCTGAATTTTGGGAATTACCAACATTCCTTCCTGCTTTCCTCACCCTCCCTAACGACAGGGTGTTTGGGGGAAGAGATGGAAGCAGATCCAGCATTTTCCCGGAGGGAGGAGGGAAGCTGGGAGCTTCTGATCCTTCCTGGAATTCCCTGGGGGGAGCAGCAGGGCTGAGCTGAGCTCTCCTTCCCTTCCCAGATTCCAGCCAGGCCTTTCCTTTAGGGAAATGTCCCCTCTGAGGGGTTTTTTAGGAGTCACAGGTGGGGTCATGGCCATGATGGAGGTGATTCCTCGGGATAGGACAAGGGGATGGTTTGTAACTGAAAGAGGGAAGATTTGGATGGATATGGGGAAGGAATTCCTGGCTGGGAGGTGGGCAGGCCCTGGCACAGGGTGCCCAGAGCAGCTGGGGCTGCCCCTGGATCCCTGGCAGTGCCCAAGGCCAGGCTGGAGCAGCCTGGGACAGTGGGAGGTGTCCGGGTTATGGAGTGGGATGGGATTTAAGGTCCCTTCGACCCAAACCATTCCAGGATTCCATGACCTGAAATTCCTTCATGCAGAGTGCTCTGAGTTCCTCCCACTCCCGGCCCCAGAGCTGGAGGATGCCCCACTCTGGCACTGGGATTGTTCCCAGTTCTTGGAGCCCTTCCCAGCAGAGATGCTCCCGTGGCTTTCCAGCACCTGGAGCTGCTGCTGATTCCTGAGGGCCAGTGCTGCTCATTCCGGGTTGTTTTGGATCTCTCTCCCACCCCTCCAGTATCAGGATAATGTGGAACTAGGGAGAACGTTCCAAGGGGTTATTTTCCAATTTTTGTCCTCGTTTCCCATTGTTGGGATGGAGAATTGGAAGCTCCGTTGTCAGCAAAGCTTCCTGGTGCCGTTCCTAGGAAGAATTTGACTTTCATGCTGGATTTTCCTGCTGGGATTTGCCTCTGGATGTGTTTGGGATTATGTAACCCTTCATAATTGTGTCTTATCCTGCAATTTATTGATAAGCTGCTAAAATTCCTGGAAAATGCACCAGTAATGGGAATCTGAAGCAGACAAAACCCTGCAGGAATGGTTTGTGCATCCATTTTCCAAACTCATTAAATTTATTTTGGAAACCTCTTCCCGGGATTTGCTGATTAAAGAACTCCAGAGCCTGCCAGGCTTTTTAATTAAAGAATCGGGATGGCATCAAAGGCCTTTTCCTCTGGTTTTCCTTTAAAAACAGGAAAAAACTGGAATTGTGGAACCACAGGAAGGGTTCTCTGAGATCCAGGGAGGTGAGCTTGGAATGCAGCGACTCGAGGGAGTAAAGAGCTGGGACAGATCTGGAAATGAACAGGATTCTGATAATTCCATTTAAAATGGGATTTTTTTGGATGTATGTTCTCAGGGTCAGTGAGAAACCTCAATACAAACTCAGGAACTTTAAAGGTGGAGCATAAAATATTGGAATTCTGGAATGGTTTGGCTTGGAAGGGACCTTTAAAGGACAATTTATTTATGTTGTTTTATCTTTTCCTTCATATTTTGGGATTTTTTTGGTGTTGGATGGGAGGGCGACAGGAAAAGAGGATTTGGCACTTCACATATTGAAAGTGGCTTTGAAATTGCATTTATTTTATTTTAAATATTTTGAAGCATAGGCTGAGCATGATAAAATATTCCTTTAAAATATTCCTTTAAAACCCTCGGGGCTGAGCACTCCGCAGATCTTTTCCCAGTGCTGCCGTGAGGGAAAATCAGCAGTGGAAAATCCAATATGTTTTGGTCACATGGACAAAACACGTTTGGCCCCGGCAGAGCCAGGATTTCCTGGGACTGGGACCTTCCTCCAGCTTCCCTCTGGCCCCCTGGAGGTGCTGGCCTGGAAAAGGGGGAGAAGGGATTTTTAAAGCTTAAAAAACTTGGAAGGTGCTGGGAAAATGCAGGGAAGTGTCTGGTGGGAGAGGAGAGCTTGGTAACCACAAATCCCTGGAAGTGTCCAATATCTGGTTGGACCCTTGGGATAGCGGGAAGTGTCCCTGTCCATGGCAGGGCTGGAATGGGATGGGATTTAAGGCCTCTCCCAACCCAGAGCAGCCTGGGATTCTGGGATCCATCCCTTACATAACTTTTATTTTGGATAACGCTCCCTCCTCCTGCCTGAGGCAGCAATTCCCCACAGTCCCCCATTTCCCTGCACCAGGCGTTTCCTGCTCACTCCTGTTCTCCCTGAAATCCCTCTGGGGGCCCGGGAGAGCAAACCGGGAGCGATTCTGTCCCGGAGCCGGGCGGGAGCTCCCCTTTCCCCACGGATAATCCCAGTGGCCGCTGATTCAGCGCAAGTCCCGGCTCTGCAGAATTCCCTGCTCACGCCTCGTCAGACCGAATTCCTTCTGCCTGAGCAGCCTCCCTGTGCTGACCCGGTGCTGCCACAGCCTCTGGATCAGCGGGCTCCGCCTGGATCCCATTTTTTCCGTGAATTATTGCCGGACGGCTGAGCAGGAGCGATGATCCCCGGGTGCTTGGGACAGCGCGGGAGCACCAACCCTTGGTCTGTGCTATGGATCTGCACCTGCTGCCAGGACCTGGGGGGATGGAGCAGGGAAAAGAGGAATATCCGGCTCCCCGTGGGATCCTGCTGCGGCTGGAGGCGGGGGTGGGAATGGTGGGTGGGAAAGGGTAAGGGAAAGGGCTTGAATTTTTCATGGAGTGCTGGGATGTGGGGATGCTGCTGGCTAAATATAGAGCCAGACTGCTCCTCCTGGAGAAATTCATGGACAAATAAAACCCTGCAGTGCTCCAGTGATGCTGATTCACGGAATCCTGGAGTGGTTTGGGATGGAAGGACCTTAAATCCCACCCAGTGCCACCCCTGCCATGGGCAGGGACACCTCCCACTGTCACAGGTTGTCCAAGCTGGCCTTGGACACTCCCAGGGATCCAGGGGCAGCAACAGCTTCTCTGGGAATTCTATTCCAGGCCCTCCCCACCCTCCCAGCAAGGAATTCCTTCCCAATATCTCACCTAAATCAACCTTCCTTTAGTTTAAAGCCATTCCCTCCTGTCCCTGTCACGCCGTGGCTCCGTGAATCCTTTATTGCATTGAAATCTGAGCCATTTTTCCTCTGTAGCAGCTTCTTCCCACTCCTCATTTGCCCTCCTGGATATTTCCTGGGATATCTGCCCTCAGTGAGTCCTGGATGCTGCTGGCAGAGGTTTCTGTTTATTATTTATTCATAGTTTCAATACTCTGCAGCAGGGGCCCTGCCTCGGGCAGATGTGCTGCTCGAGAGCTGCCAGGAATGCCCAGCTGGCTTTTCCATGGATACCTGTTCCTTGGCCTGGATACCTTTGTGCTTTTTTTATTCTTTATTTACAGCCCTGCACAATGCGGGGGTTGTTAAATATTCCAGCTCCCTCCCAGCCGGTTCCTCCTGGGCTCGCTCTCCTGAGGGGTCGTGCCTTGGGAATCGCCTTAAGTCGTGCCAGGGAAGGTTCAGGTTGGATATTTGGGAAAATTTCCTGGTGGATAGGGCTGTCCAGGCCTGGCACAGAGTCCCCAGCCCTCGGGAGATTTCAAAGCCCTGTGGATGTGGCACTTGGGGACATGCGGCTGTGGTGGCCTGGGCAGTGCTGGAATGGTTGGAGTCGATCTTGTACAGCTTTTCCAGCCTAAACCATTCCGGAATTCCACGATTCCAGCTGAACTGGCCTTCCCAGTGCAGCTGTTGCAATCCCTGCGCAGCCACACTCGGTGTCTCCTTTTGGAAAGGCACAAACCCCTGAGCTCTCCACATGATTAACTCTGTGTTTCTTCTGCCTTTTGGAGGGTTTTGACCTCCTGGAATTCTCTGGGAAGCGTGTGCGGAGCAGGATGTGCTGTGGGGCGAGGGGCTGTCTGTGGGCAAGGCTTGGAAATCCCTCAGGGATGGGGACTCCAGCCTGTGCCAGGGCTGGGCAGCTCCTTCCATGAAGGAATTCCCAAATATCCACCCTGCCCCTGCCCTGGCCCAGCCCGAGGCCGTTCCCTCTGCTCCTGTCCCTGTTCCCTGGGAGCAGAGCCCGACCCCCCCGGCTGCCCCCTCCTGTCAGGGACTTGTGCAGAGCCACAAGGGCCCCCCTGAGCTCCTTTTCTCCAGCCTGAGCCCCTTCCCAGCTCCCTCAGGAATTCTCCAGCCCCTTCCCAGCTCCGTTCCCTTCCCTGGACTCCTCCAGCCCTCAGGGTCTCCCTTGCTGTGGGGGGAAAATCAAAGATTGGGAGAAGGTGTGAGAGGCAAAAAAAGTGAGGGAGGTTTGGGGAGGGCTCTGCTGAAGAGCTTTTCCCTTCTGGATCCTCCTTTTCTCCAGGCTGAGCCCCTTTCCCAGCTCCCTCAGGAATTCTGCAGCCCGTTCCCAACCTCATTCCCTTCCCTGGACACCCCACACCCCTCTCTTCCATCCCATCCCAGCCCAAACACCCCAGCCCTTCCCACACACCCACCCTCCAGCAGTTCAGAGCTGATTCCCACATCCCAAAGGCTCATCCCAAGGGAGAACCTGAGCCAGGCCTCGCTGCTTTGCCTGCCTGACGCTTTGCAGCCGGATTGATCCCAGCGGGGCACTCCCAGTTTTCGGGTGACACAAACCAGGTGTAGTTTAGGTCTGGTTCTGTGCCTGCTGTTGGTTCTTGGGGTGATTTGAAGGTCAGGTTTCAGAGGAAAGCGCTGGTTTAGCTCCTCGTGTGTTACACAACCGAAGTGTCCGATGGCTCTGGGAACTGAATGATGATAAAAGCGCTTGGCAGGAGCAGGGGGAGAGGCCTGGCGTGGGTGAAGTGCTGGGACATTCCTGGAGAGTCATCCAAAGTGTCAGGAGGAATTGGGAATCTGTCGAGGGGAAAGCTGGACAGAGCCCGGAGGGCTGGGGGCTCCTCCTGCCTCCCTTCCCTGCGGTCTCTGCTGGTTCTGTGGGATTTGGGGAGCAGGGGAGAGGGAAGGGGTGAGGAGGCTGCATCCCTGTGGGAATGGCACTCCTGGGATGCAGCTCTGCCCACTCCTGGCTGATCCCAGCGCCCTCCCTGGGGTGTGGCCACAAAGGCTGCCCCTTGTTTATTTACCAGGGAGCTGCCCCTGGAGGGCAAGATCCTCATCCTTCCTTGTTCTGAATCCATGTGGGAGCCCAAACCAAGCCCTGCAGTGCCCGTGACGGGGTTCCAGGGGTTTGGAGCTGTGTGCGCCATCCCAGCGCTGGGAGAGGCTGCTGGGAACAGCTCCCTCCCGACCTGCAGCATTTGTCACGGGTTCCTCAGCTTGTTTTCCAGCCTCAGGGACTCCCTGGAGCTCCTGGACACATCGTGCAGGACATGAACAAATCCCAAAGCTGCCAGCAGAGCAAACGCAGCCCCGGTGCTGTGAGTGCTGGGGATAAACCCCAGGATTTCACACCCAATCCCGGCAGTGCGTGGGAACGGGGAGATGGGGTTGCCGGGAGCAGGGCATTGGATCAGGGTGTCCAGGTGCCTCTGGAGCCTGTGACCTGCAGGAAAGGGGAATTCTGCCCCTTTGCCCTGCCCAGCTGAGACCCCACCTGCAGAGCTGCCCCAGCCCTGGGGGCCAACAGGGAGGACCTGGAGCTGCTGGAGAGAGTCCAGAGGATCCCCCAGAGCTGCTCCANGCAGGGCTGGGTGGGATATTGGGAAGGAATTCCTGCCTGGGAGGATGCGAGGCTCACAGGGTGCCCAGAGAAGCTGTGGCTGCCCCTGCATTCAGCACTGGCAGGAGAAAAAAACACAAAACAACAAAGAAACAAACAACTGTGCCCTCAGACAGGAAAGTGCTCCATGGAGTCGATTTATCCGGAGATTTACTGATTGTGGAGCAGAGCTGGGTCAGCCTTATCTGTGTGAGGCTGTGGCCAGCGGGATTCAGCCTGGGCTGGAATCACCCTCTGCTTATCCAGCTTCTGGATCTGCTCCGTGCCTCTCCCCTGCCCCTCGTGCTGAAATTCCTGCTGTTGTTATGGATTTATTCCATTTATTGTCTCCAAGGATTCTCTCTGCTCAGGGTTTGTCAGAAATGATAACGATTCAAGGAGCCCCTGCCTGACAAGGACAAGAGGGAATGGCTTTGAGCTGAAGGATTGGGGTTGATTTAGATGGGATATTGGGAAGGAATTCCTGGATGTAAGGGAGGTGAGGGGCTGGGCTGGAATTCCCAGAGAAGCTGTGGCTGCCCCTGGGTCTCTGGCAGTGTCCCAGGCCAGGTTAGAGGGGGACTGGAGCAGCCTGGGACAGTGGGAGGTGTCCCTGCCCATGGCAGGGGTGGGATGGATGGGATTTAAGGTCCCTTCCCACCCAAACCATTCCATGTCCTGTGATTGATGGCAGTGATGACTTTGGGATGCTGCGAGGTCCCATGGCTGCTCTGGGGTGAGTCAGGCACCCCAATCCCGTCAGGAATCAGCTCCTGTTCCATTGGGACAGGTCTAGGCAAAGCTCGCCCAGGGGGGCAGAGATGAATGGAGCCAAAGCCAGGCAGCCTCTGGAGCAGCAATTTTCCTGATGAGATTTCCTCTCTCCTCGTTGCGATATCGATCCGTGGCTGCACCGGATCCGTCAGGACACAGCTCGGAGCTCCGGGATAAATAACCCGGGCCAGGCAGCACTAATTGGGATTAAGGACGTGGGATGGCTCCAAGGCCCCCAGGGAGGGGTCTCTCCATCTCCCTGCTCTCCGTGCTCCTGGCTGTGTCCCGGGTTTGGCTTCTCCAGGAAACCTCCAGGGATTTCACGTGGGCTGGAGGTGGGTGTGGGGCTGCTTGTGGCTTCTGGAGTATTTTTGGGATCGGTGTAATCAAGAATTGGAACGTGTTTAAATTTAAAATCACGTTGTCACCGCGAGGGTGATAAAGATCAGGGAATCACAGAATCATGGAATGGGTTGGCTGGGAAGGGACCTTGAAACTCATCCTGCAGGGACGTTTTCCATTATCCCAGGGTGCTCCAAGCTCCATCCAGCCTGGCCTTGGGCACTGCCAGAGATCCAGGGGCAGCCACAGCTGCTCTGGGCACCCTGTGCCAGGGCCTGCCCACGCTCCCAGCCCAACATCCCTCTGAATCTGGGCTGGGTGACGAGGTGGGGATCAGGCCCTTGGAGGGCTTTTCCAGTCTCAGTGATCCTGGGATTCTGGATGGAGTGGTGGTTCCTGGGTGCTGGGGTTGGTTCAAGCAGCAGCTGAGGGGCTGCACTCCAGTCCCGGATAAAAGCACATCCCGGAGCTCTCCAAACTCCCAAACCCGGATCCCTGTGAACGATTCATCCCTTCGCCCTTTTTATTCCATAGTGTGACTCTTCCCAGCCTTTAGCTGCGCTCACCCAACAGGACACAGCCCGTGGTGCTGAGCACATTCCCAATGTTCCTCTGGAGCCTTTCCTGCTCCTCATTGTGCTGCAGACACTTTAAATTCCCGGGGCATGGAGCTGGGATGGAATTTCCCCCAGTGGAACATTGCTGACTCCGTGCTCAGCGCTCCACGTGATGAAGGAGCTGGGATTTATATTGAATATTCCCTATGATTTCCCTGCCCGTGGCTGCTTTCCCCAGCGCTGCTCAGCAGCCAGGCCTGGGAAAGCTTGGAAAAACTGATGGAGTGCTTTGTACCAGGGACCTCAGCCAGAACAAAACGGGATTTTCCCTTTTTTTTTTTAACCTGGAAGAGGTTAAGGATTTAAAAGCTGCATGGAAAACATGCCTGGAGTTGTGGCTTGATCCATGATGCCTGTGAAAGCATCCCAGCTTTCCACTGCAGATGGGATATTGGGAAGAAATTCCTGGCTGGGAGGGTGGGGAAGCCCTGGAATAGAATTCCCAGAGAAGCTGTGGCTGCCCCTGGCTCCCTGGAAGTGTCCAAGGCTGGGTTGGAGCACCCTGGGATGTTGGAAGTGTCCCTGCCCGTGGCAGGGGGGGATTGGGATGGGATTCAGGATCCCTTCGCACCCAACCCATCCTGGGGTCTGCATTCCCACAGGAATGTGTCTCCAGGTATTCAGGGAATGCCATTCCCTGGGTGCTGGGGCTGGAGAGGCCTCGCTCCGAGGCAGCAGCAGAGCTCACCTGGTAATTAATTCATCAGCAGAGCTCCCTGGAATTAGAGCTGTGCTCCGAGAGCTCCTAATTGGGAGTTAATGGCTCATTAGCGCCGAGCAGATCAGCCTGAGAGCCCCGTAAACACAAACAAAGCAATTAAGGGTTTTCAGGGAGTGGGATCTGCCATCCCAGCGCTGCTCCCGTCCTTGGCAGCGCCGAGCTGGGTCCGGGCCGGCTGCGCTTTGGAGCAGCTGCTTTGGGGCACTCTGGGCTGCTGCTGCCAAGGGAATTCCCTTTGGAATGTCCTTCGGGGGTGCGGGCTGGCCGTGGCTTCCTGCTTTGGAGCCTCCTCCCTGCTCATCCCAAACTGGGCACGTGGGAATGAGATGGGGGTGGGAAAAAATGGGGAAAATGAGCAGCAGTTGCTCCTACCCGGGAAGTTTTAAGAATGGAAATCACAGAATTTCAGGATGGGCTGGGTGGGAAGGAATTTAGAGCCCATCCCAGTCCATCCCTGACACCTTCCACTATCCCAGGATGCTCCAAGCCCCGTCCAGCCTGGCCTGGGACACTTCCAGGGATGGGAAGGGGCTCTAGGAGAGCTGGGGAGGGACTTGGGACAAGAAGTGCTGGGACACAGGGAATGGCTTCCCACTGCCAGAGGGCAGGGATAGTGGGATATTGGGAAGGAATTCCTGGCTGGGAGGGTGGGGAGGCCCTGGAATAGAATTCCCAGAGAAGCTGTGGCTTCCCCTGGATCCCTGGAAGTGCCCAAGGCCAGGCTGGAGCACCCTGGGATAGTGGGAGGTGTCCCTGCCATGGCAGGGGTGGGACGGGATTTAAGGTCCCTTCCCGCCCGAATCAGTCTGGGATCCTGGGAAGGTGTGGAAGCACCTCTGCAGCCCACCAGGATTTTTCCTGGAAGCAAAGCAGTGCCCTGACATTTGGGATGGGCAAAGGCAAAGAGCAGCAGCCACAATTCACAGTGTCACAAATACCAAGCCACTCCTGAAACCTCCAGGAAAAAAAAGGCATCGTTTTCCCTAAAACGGCAAAAATGCTCCAGACTCGGAGGCTTTTAAGCCAGCCTGGGGAGAGCTCAGTCAGCAGGCTCGGGATGGCAGCGAGGCTGGGATGTAAAATTAGAAACCCTCGCGGGCATGTGGGTATTTGTGCAGCTCGGCTGGGATGCGGCGGATTTATCCTCCTGGGAATAACGAGCCTGCTGGATGACATCACATCCCCAGGGATGCGGGCCCAATTAACCTTCCCTGCCCGCCCTCGGGATCGCCCCCTCCCTCCTTCCCTCCCTCCCTCGTGCCCGCGCTGCAGGAAATGATTTCCCTCTGTGCCACCCTCGGATCTAAACCGCGGTGGAGCCGCAGGGAGGGAGCAGCATCCCAGAACTCTGAGCTGTACCTGCCTCGGCTCCAGGAAGTGCCGGGCCTGTGGGATTTGGGGCTCTTTATCCCGGGTGTTTGGGGTGTTTGGTTTCCCCCGGGAGAGGTGTGAGGATGCTGCGGATGCAGGAGCAGCTTGGAGATGTTGAGCACCTGGGGGGATCAGGGAAATGTCACCAAGGGGGAAAATCCAGCATGGAATTGCTGAGGGTGGGGAGATGCTGTCTGGGAAGTTTTTCCAGGGGGAAAAGGTTTTTTTAAGTTTTCCAAGTTGGGAAGGTCCCACTGAGTTCTCTGTTCCCTGCATGGGAAGGGGAGACTGCCCCATCCCTGGGAATGTTCCAGGCAAGGCAGGAACAACCGGTGATAGTGAAAGGTATCCCTGCCCATGGCTGGGGGTGGGATGGGATGAGATTTAATGTCCTTCCCAACCCAAACCACTCTGGGAGTCTGTCATTCCATGCTA
>VZRO01005558.1:342874-356073 GCA_013397915.1 Daphoenositta chrysoptera | reverse complement strand
CTCTCTCCCGGGAATGGCCCCGGCCCTCTCTCCCGGGAATGGCGAGCTCCCGCCGGCGGGCAGGGGACGTTTGTCAGCTCCTCCCGCCGGCTGCGCGGCACGAGCTGTGTTCAGTTCCAGGGATGTGGAGCTCGAGCCGAGCGTGGATCAGGAATACGTGACAGGAGAGGTGGGGACGGGGGCGGGGATGTTCCCGGAGCCAGACGATGGATGCAGGTGAGGAGCGGGGAAAGCTGCTCGAATCCAGCCCCAGCAGCTGTCCGGGGCACAGAGGAGCAGAACGATCCCTCCGAGCAGGCGGTTTGGGGTTGTCGGGGCTGCCAGGGGTTGGCAATGCCCTTTTCCGGGATTTTTCCTGTCCCACAGCAGGAGGTCACTGGCCCCCGTGTCCCCTCTGTGCAGCCCTGGGGTACCCCCGGGAACACGTGAGTGCAGCCCGTGTTCTCAGCAATTTTAACTATTGGGATCCCATGAGGGGATGGTGGATGAGGTTTGCATAGAATCAGGGAATATCCGAGCTGGAAGGGCCCACAGGATCATGGATCCAGCCCCTGTTTCTGCACAGACATCCCAAGAGCCTCACCCCGTGCATCCCTGGCAGCGGTGCCCAAACGCCCCTGGAGCTCTGGCAGCCTCGGGGCTGTGCCCATTCCCTGGGGAGCCTGGGCAGTGCCAGCACCCTCTGGGGGAAGAGCCTTTCCCTGATCTCCATCCCATCCCCCTCTGGCACAGCTCCAGCTGTTTCCCTCTCTCCTGATCGATTTGGGGGGGTCTCTCCTTGAATTCCCTGGCCAGGCTGGGGCTGCAGGTGAGGAGCAGGAATCACAGCAGAGCTTTGTTGGACGCAGTTGTGGGGATGAATTGATGGCCTCAAAATATTTAATATTTTAAAGACACTCAGCAAATCAATCCCTGTGTTAAACCAGCAACGCCAAATCCTGAGAGGTTATTTCCAAACACAGCTCCGTGCTGCCTTCTGTAAAACCATGGAATCCCAGATGGTTTGGGTTGGAGGGACCTTACAGCCCATCCCATCCCACCCCTGCCATGGACAGGGACATCTCCCGCTGTCCCAGGGTGCTCCCAGCCCTGTCTAACCTTGGACACTTCCAGGGATGGGCAATCCACACCTTCCCTGGACAATCAGAGGCGGATCGTCCCCCTCTGGATCACCCTGCCCTTCACACAGATTGTTTTCAGCTCAGAAAGCGGCTGCCGACTTTCTGTTCTATTTAAATCACTCTCCCGAGCACTCTGAGAGCCTTTTTCCATAGGGTGGACGGGCAGGGATGCTGGGATGGAGCAGGTCTCCCTCTGGCAGCACTGAGGGAACATTCCCGGACCCCGGAGCCCAGGAATGCTCTGCCTGCGCGGCCCCGCTGCGCACCCCAATGGATTGTCCCTTTCCATGTGAGGAGAGCTGGGTTTTCCATGCCAGGAAGGCGTCTCTGGCTCCCTCGGGGTGTTCGTGGGGCTGCCAAGCCCTGCAGAGGAGAGCTCTATTTTGGTGCTGATCCATATGGCCGGGTGGGAGTTTGGAGGAGCGGGAGCTGCTGGAGGAGCGGCTGTGAGAGGGGAGGGGAGGGCTGGGCTCAGCCTCCCGATGGAAATGTTCTCCTTTGGAGAGCAGGAATTCCTGTAAATACCTTTGTTTGTCCTTTTTTACTGACTTCCCCCAGGTGTTGCTCTGCGGCACCTCTGAGCTCCACCGGTCTCCTGGGGCTCCACTGAACATTCCTTCCTCCCTGTGGCTCTTCCCCACCATTCCCAGCACTGAGCCACAGATGAATCCCCTCATTTCCAGCTGCACTTGGGAACCCACACTCCATGGAAAGCAGAACCAGCTCGTTTTTTAGGCTGGAAAATCCCTCTCAGCCCGTGGAGTCCCAACATTCCCAGCACTGCCCAGGCCACCACTGCCCCTGTCCCCACATCCACAGAGCTTTGGAGTCCCTCCAGGGATGGGGACAGCCCTTTCCATGAAGGAGTTTCTTCCTGGCACAGATTCCCAGAGCAGCTGTGGCTGCCCCTGGATCCCTGGCAGTGTCCCAGGCCAGGCTGGACATTGGGGCTGGGAGCAGCCTGGGACAGTGGGAGGTGTCCCTGCCATGGCAGGGGTGGAATGGGATGATCCTTAATGTCTCTTCCAACCCAAACCAGTCTGGGATTCTCTGTTTAACGTAAGGAATGTTTTCATAGGACTGTGCTGTCAGGGAAAATCTGGGAATACTTGAGGCTGATGGGAGCTCTGGAGAGTGTCCACTGCGTTTTTCCAGGGCACGGATGGGCAGTGCCAGTTTTTATCCAAACCCCATTTTTTTCCATGTCCCCAGCTCCCTGGGAATATCCCTGTCCCTGGAGCAGGGATGCATTGCCTCTCCCATTGCCATCCCTCCCCGCTCCATCCCTTTCCCCCTGCCCTTCCCGGTGCATCCTGGCAGGGAGCTGCGTGGAGCAGGGAATGAAATCCTTCCCTCCTGGTGCTGCTGAGTCAATCCCGGCCGGCGGGGGTGGGAGGGGAATGATGCAAACCTGGGAATGAGGCAGATGGCTCTGGGAAAGGAACCTGCTCCAAGGAAGGAGCTGGAGGGGCTGGGATCAGCCCTGACGCATTCCAGCCGTAGGGAAAGGAACGGAGCAGAGCCTGGGGTGGGGATTAAAAAATCAGGAGAGGATAAAAATAGCACGGCAGATTCCCAGCCAGGATTAATTATTGCATGGAATGTGTGAATGCTGGGGGGTTTGATCCAGATAACTGCTCCTGCCTCTGCTTTTCCAAAAGGATGGAAAACCCTGCTCCAGGCCTGGCAGGGCAGCCCTGGAGGCTGCCAAACTTTGATTTTTCCCCATTTTTTTGGATACAAAAAGGGAGGTTCCTCAGTTGCCAGCAGCCTGTTGCGTCGTAGGATGTGGGAGCAGGGGCATGTTCCTGTGCTGCTTCCATGGGATTTTGGAAACCTGCCATGATCTGGGCTAAGGATGGTCCTGGCAAACACCAGGATGAGGTGCTGAGGGTGCCAGGGAAATCTGAGGGTGTGAGGGATTGAAAAGTGCCCCTGGAAGAGGCCTGGGTGATAAGGGAAATACCTCTGGTGTCATGGATGTGTTTAAATGTCAGGAATGCTCCGTGAGAACAGTGGGAATAAAGCAGGAGGTGTTCATGGAGTGGGGATAAACAACAGGTCTGGACTGGAGAGCAGAGCAGGGGCCTGGGGTGGCTCCTCAGGGTGAGCAGAAATGAGGTGTTTGGGATAAAACTGATGTGTGACTGACAGGAGTGATCCTGGAGCCATGGGATCATGGGATCATGGAATGGTTGGGTTGGAAGGGATCCTAGAGATCATCTTGGTTCCCTTTTGCACACAGACTTGGTGTGGTAAATCTCCGTGTGTTGGAATTCCCAGGGATTAAAATTAATGGGAGATTAATGCCCCTGGATCCCTGGCAGTGCCCAAGGCCAGGCTGGAGGGGGCTTGGAGCACCCTGGGACAGTGGGAGGTGTCCCTGCCCCTGGGTTGGAACGAGATGACCTTTAATGTCCCTTCCAGCCCAAATAATTCTGGGATTCTGTGGTATTTTCATGGATTCATAAAGGGGTTTTTATGGCTGGTGCCTTTAGCACACGTTTTGCCTCTCACATTTCAGGGAATGCTGGGGTTTTTTTCTCTTTAACCAAAATGGGATTTTATGGAAAAATTGCCTCCCCACCCTCCCAGGGATGAATTCCCTGCCAGGAATTCCTTCCCAATATCCCACCCAGCCCTGCCCTCTGGCAGTGGAAGCCATTCCCTGTGTCCTGTCCCTCCATCCCTTGTCCCCAGTCCCTCTCCAGCTCTCCTGGAGCCCCTTTGGGCCCTGCCAGGGGCTCTGAGCTCTCCCTGTGTCCTTCCCTTCCCCAGGGGATCATTCCCAGCTCCCTGGCCATGGATTGCCAGAACGTTCTGGAGCACTTTGAGCCATCGTCACTTTAATCAAGGAGCAGCCTTGGAGCGGTGCTGGGAAGTGTTTCTGCCAGAAATAGCTGTTCCTGCCGGGAGATGGAGGTGGAGGAGCCGCAGCCCCACGCTCTGTCTGCGGAGGAGCCCTCCCGGCGGGCTGTGCATTTCCCAGTCTGGCAGCCGAACTTCCATGGAAAAACAGCGTGGCAGTGGAGGGGGAGAGCCCGAGAGCTGAAACCCTCCTGGTTTGGGGGCTGACCCCACTTTGCGTCCCCATTTTTGGGGCTGATTGCAGATCTCAGCTGTCAGTCACCATTCCAGATGGGAACATCAGGGTATCCCACTGTTTCTTGGATAAACGGGATAAACCAGCTGCTGTCCCTGTGTTTGGAGTGAAGCTGTGGCTGCCCCATCCCTGGAAGTGTCCCAGGCCAGGCTGGACAGGGCTTGGAGCAACCTGGGATGGTGGAAGGTGTCCCTGCTCATGGAGGGGTGGGATGGGATGATCCTTAATTTCCCTTCTGACCCAAACCATTCCAGGATTATTTCCTCTGCAGTCCTGGAAGAGGAGAGGTTGTTGTGGGAATCCTTTTCCCTGCAAATCCTCCCTCGGCCCTACAAGAGCAGGGGGTGAACATTGTATGTTTTTAAATCAAGCCCTAATCAGGCTTTACTCTTCCCCTCGTAGGCCTTAAACTGCAATTCTGAATTAGTTCAATTATTAGAAACTCATCCATCATTGCTGTGTCATTCACCTTTAACAGGTATTCTGGAGGTTTTCCAGGTAAGTTGCAGGTTTAAGGCAGATCAACCCCACAGAATGCACAGGGAGGGGCCCCTGGCTCAGGTCCAGGAGTTTTAACCTGCAGGGCCCAAGCTCTTCCTAAGAAAAAAGTTAAAAACCTGACAAAAAGGAGATTTGTGCATTTTGGCCTGAAATTCCTGCTGGAGATTCCTCTTCCTCCCAGTCCTAGGACACGGAGATGCCCTTTTTGTGGCCATTGGGACCCCGTGCTGCTGAGTCCATAATTCCCAGTTAATTCCCTCTTTCCCGACTGATTCAGATGAACTTTTCCACATTGGGAAGGACACCTGGTGTCCCTGTGTCCAGCCCTTGGCCAGCAAACTGCATTCCAACAGCTGGAGTGGAATTTCTGGCATTACTTGGGAGAGGGACAAGAGCCACAGAACCTTTGGGTGCCAAAATTGCTTCTGAGGCCTCTCCAGGGCAGGGGGGGCTGTTAAAAGCTGATTAATGATCCGTGATTTCCCAGGCAGCAGCCAAACTCGGGGATCAGATGGGATAAATAACGACAGGGCTGGGATTCTTTTCAAGGCAATTTATGAGGAGCTCTAGAAAACAGCCGGCTCCATCTGGGTCCTTTGGAAATTTGGAAGTAATTGAAGGATTATTAGAGGGTGGAATTAGTCAAAGCATTTATTTACGGATTTTTTTTTGGCCTCCATCTGCCCCCTCATAGGTCCGGGGATGCATCTCTGAGATGAGCTGGGCTGACAGCGAGCCACAGAATCATGGAATGGCTTGGACTGGAAGGAAAATTAAGGATCATCCTTAATTGGATGGCTGGGACACCTTCCACTATCCCAGGCTGCTCCAAGCCCCATCCAAGTGGCCTTGGACAGTTCCAGGGATGGGGCAGCCACAGCTCCTCTGGATTCCCCATATGCAAAAAAGCATTCCCTGTTTTTGAAGCGATGGAGAGGGGTTTTATTGGATATTTTGGGGTATTTCTGCTGGAAACTGGGATTGTTGTACCTGTTCAGATGGGATTTTTGTGCAGGCAGAGCTTTGCTGGTTCCCAGCTCGCAGAGCCTGAGGGAGGCTGAGCTGGGAGCAGGGAACAAAACGCTCCGAAGCCTTTTCCTTTGACAAACGGCTGCTTAATTCCATAATAAATAATTCCACTGCAGGCAGCCTGTTTGCTTCCAAGCCGGAGCTGGGAATTTATCCTGCAAATGAGTATTAATCACGTGGAGAACTTGGGAAGATGGGAGCAGGCCCGTGATCGGGGTGGAGGCGTCGGAGGCAGCGCGGGCTGCGGGCCCTGCTTGGGGGAAACTCGTGAGGGGAAAAAAGCTCAAAAAGTGAAAAACTTTCCATGCCAACAGCAGGAATGGAAAACTGGGAGCCAGGAGTGATATCCATGAGCAAAATTCATGGAAAATAATCCTGGGGTAGTTATCAACAAGGGGTGGCAGAGGTGGGGTGCATGCAATTGATCCTGCTCTTTCTGTGGGAAAACATGGAAATACTCATGGATTTGGGGCTTGGTGTTTTCTAGGAGGTGTGGAGGGGACACAGGTCCTGGTGTGGGATGGAGCCCCTCGGCTCTGGAGCCAGGCTGGGAGAGCTGGGAATGTTCGCCTGGAGAAGGGAAGGATCCAGGGAGAGCTCAGAGCCCCTGGCAGGGCCCAAAGGGGCTCCAGGAGAGCTGGAGAGGGACTGGGGACAAGGGATGGAGGGACAGGACACAGGGAATGGCTTCCACTGCCAGAGGGCAGGGACGGGTGGGATATTGGGAAGGAACTCCTGGCTGGGAGGGTGGGGAGCTGCTGGGCTGGAATTCCCAGAGCAGCTGTGGCTGCCCCTGGATCCCTGGCAGTGCCCAAGGCCAGGCTGGACGGGGCTTGGAGCAGCCTGGGACAGTGGGAGGTGTCCCTGTCCCTGGCAGGGGTGGGATGGGATGAACTTTAAGGTCCCTTCCCACCCAGACCATCCTGGGATTCTGTTGTTGCTGGAATACAAGTCTGGAATGGCAGAACAGCACTGTGAGCTCAGAGCTGGGGCTGAGGCTTTGCAGAGAGAACGGAGCACAAAGGAAAAGCTGGAAAACACAGCAGAGCTGGGAGAAAAGCTGGGAATCGATTTCTTGTGCTGGCCATGGTCGCACCTCTCAGCACTGTCTGGTGGCTGATGTGTATTCCCAAGAATGTTTGGAATATTGGCTGTTGCTCTTCATCCTGAGAGGTTCTTAAATAATTTGTGCCCTCGGGTTTGTTGGGGAAGGAGATAAATGGATTTGAAAGACGAGCTATATTCCTGCAAATATTTATCCCTGCAGTGAGCTGGTGTGGGGATGAGACTAAATCTGCTGCTGATTTTCCTGAGATTCAGCTGATACATTTTTCCATGGTAATAGTGGGTATAAAATTCCTCCTTGGAAAGCCTGCTGGGAGAGGCAGGACCTTGGAGCAGGAGGTGGGAATAGCCCTTGGGAACAGCCCCCAGCATTGCCATGGGATTGCCTGGGATGGGGATGCAGAAGGGGATGGGGATTCAGAGGTGGATATGGATTCAGATGTGGATACAGATGCAGATACGGATTCAGATGCCGAATCCCACATTCAATCCCTGAGGAGGTCCCAGTGGGAGTCAGGGCTGAGGGACAGAAGGGGAAGCTCTGGGATGTGCTGGTGAAGCTGCCCCTGAGCAGCTGCCGAGCGAAGGCCGCAGGTGGAAGAAGAACTCACTCAAATTGCCGTTTTCCTCAGAACTGCAGGTTTTTCCTAAACTCTTCAGCTTCCACTCCACTTAGTAAACAGAAGCACCTGGGGTCTGGGTGAAAATACTCTGGGAAGTACAAAATATGTCCCGGATGAGGCTGTGGGATGGGTCTGGGTGTGCTCCTGCAGGTGTGAGGCCTCCCCGGCAGTGGGAGCAGCATCCAGTGCCAAAAACCTGGATTCATATTTTCTCCCAAGGGATAAAGTGGGAAACAGAGTTTTGTCTTGTGATCAGCAGCAAAACTAATCCCATCAGCAGTAGCACGAAGTGGGATAAACTGGAATTTTCCTGGCTGTGTGTCACATTCCATCCCACTCCCCCTCACTGCAGCCCCGCTGTTGTTTTTCCTGTGCCTTCCCAAGTTCCTTTCCTTTTCTCCTGGCTCCCAGGCATCCTGGTGAGCCAGGCAGGGGATGTGTTTGCAGAGGTGGATGGAGCTTCCTGAAATCCAAATGTCACATTTCCACTTGGCTGCGTGAGGAGCAAATGGCAGCATAATTCTATTTACAGATTGCTACAGAGAGGGGTTAAAAATAATAATAATAAAAATTATAAAAAGCAGGATATCTTCTGGAAGTGTCCACCAATCCAGGAGCATCATCTCCCTCTGCCAAGGGTCACCAGGGTGGCCAAGTCTGGTGCTTGAGGGGACTTTTCTCCACGGTGGGAGGAAGAGGAAGGGCAGTGTTGTGCCTCTTAGTCATGGTTTTTATTCCCTGATAATTTTTTGGAGCTGGATCCCAGCCTGGCAGCGATGGATCCAGGAGCAGATTGCTGGTGAAGCCTTTAAAGATGAATAAATGTATTTTCTAGGACTTGCTGCTCACTGATGGGTTGGAATGTGCTGATGAGGGACTGGTTTTGTGTGCGTTCATGGATATGAGGGAAATACGGAATAACTTAGGAATACTTTAGGATCTGGCAAGTCCCATTTGCCATTGCAGCTCCTGCTGGTTCTGTCCCAGGGCTCTCAGGCAGCCCTGGTGTCCCTTTGGCAGCAGCCCCGTCACAAAGGGTCGGTAAATGTAGGTGGGAATTCTCAGTTCCACCCCTTCCGCTGGTGTTGGCTCCTTTCCCCTTGGGAATGGCAATTTAACAGCTGTAGAATCCTAAAATCACAGAATCCTTAAGGGTGGAAAAGACCTTTAAGGTCACCAAGTCCAACTACCAAGCAGCACCGCTGCCCCAAGTGCAACATCCCCAGGGCTTTGAAATCCCTCCAGGGATGGGGACTCCACCACTGCCTTGGACAACCCTTCCCATGAAGGAATTTTCCCTAACATCCAACTAAACCTCCCCTGGTGCATTATTTCCCCCAAACAAAGGCAGGACAGTGCTTTTTACAAATACATTTAAACCCCTAAAATCCATTTCATGGAATTGCTCAGGGATTTCTGTGCATCCCCAATTTCCTGGAACTGGTGGAAGTTTTCCTCCCTTCTCCTTGCAGGGATGACGTGCCAAGCCAGGACATCCTACACAGAGGACGAGGTGCTCTGGGGCCATCGCTTCTTCCCGGTGATCTCCTTGGAAGAAGGGTTCTTCAAGGTGGATTATTCCCAGTTCCACGCCACGTTCGAGGTGCCCACCCCGCCCTACAGCGTGAAGGAGCAGGAGGAGATGCTCCTCATGTCCTCACCCCTGATCCCGCCCGCCGTCAGCAACAGCAAGGAGAGGAACAACTCCGTGGAGTGCCTGGATGGGCTCGACGAGGTGGGCACAAAGCTGCCCTCAAAACTGCAGAAAATCACCGGGAGGGACGACTTCCCGAAAAAACTGCTCAGGATGAGCTCCACCACCTCAGAGAAGGCCTACAGCATGGGCGACCTGCCCATGAAACTCCAGCGCATCAGCTCGGTGCCCGGCAACTCCGAGGAGAAACTGGGCTCTAAGACCACGAAGATGATGTCGGATCCCATGAGCCAGTCGGTGGCAGAGCTGCCCCCCAAGCTGCAGAAGCTCTCGGGGGGCGGCGGGAGGATGGAGGGGAACCTCCCGCCCAAACTGCGCAAAATGAATTCCGACCGCTTCACATAACGCGCCGGGCCGGGCGTCCCACACGGCTGGGACTGCGGAGGGCAGCGGGGCCGCCGGGGGACCGGGAGGGACTCCGGAGGGACTCCGGGACGGACTCTGGGATGGGCTCCAGGATGGACTCCGGGATGGATTCCGGGATGGACTCGGTGCTCTGGGAGGCGGGAGCATCCCGCGGGATTCCGAGCGAGGGCCGCGTCCTTGGCATGTACTACCCAGCGCATGCAATAATAGTGTGCAATCTCTGCATCTAGTCCATGGCATGACTCCTCCCATATTTATACTCTGTCTCCCGAAAAACACGCAGAGGGGCCTTCCTTCCCCTGTATTCCCGAGGGAATAGGGACAACACGGAGTGGGGAACTTTCAGGGTAAGTTTAACTTGAGTTGAAAGCGTTTGGGGTTTCTTTCCGCTGTGGGTCGTGGTTTGCTCACCCAAGTTGTTGCTGCATGTGGTTTTTTTTTCTCCAAGGAGGTGTTTTAGTTCACCCCTCACACCAGATCTGCTCGCCTTAAATCCACTGCTGGTTTCTAGTTTGCTTTCAGGTTTTTTTTGGGGGGCTATTCCCTGTGTCAAAGCCACCGGGAAAAATACCAGGGAAAAAAAAAAATCTGTATTTCGTCAGGCTTTGTTTAGAGTAGAAACTTGTGTTCCTAAGCCTGGGCAAAGTGATAAATAAATGACTCAAGTTCACACTTTAGGTACAATTAGTAACTTTTAAAAGATCTTTGTGATTTATAATATGTGTGGAAGAAAATCAGCAGGACGTGCTGGATTTCTCCTGTTGCTGAAACAGCCAACCATGACAGCAGCTGAATGTGCCCATGGTGCCAAGCAGGCTCTTCTGCTGGGTGAGCTGCACCCCAGAGGCAGAGCCCCGCTCCCCCCGACCCCCTGGGCCTGGGTTTCCCTCCCAGGCAGGGACGGAGGTCCCGAGGGGGGCTCGCTCCTCGCTGCGTCTGCCGCGGTGGGAATTCTGTTTGACCTTGTTGTGCTCCCAAGGTGACCCTGGGGGCTTCAGAACGACTCGAACGTTGTAGGAATGGTGAAACGTTGGGGTTGATTCCTCTGTGGTTGTGTTTGGGCTTCCTTTGCCCGCCCGGTTTGGGATCAAGCCAGGCTGGGCTCCGGGGCAGGCCCTGTGCTGAGGCCTTGAGGTGGGGGAGCACCTCCCCAAAATCCCAAGGGTTGCGGTGTCCCCTGGGCTGTGCTTTGGGGCCTTCCAGGAGGCTCCCTCTCGGAGGAGGCGTGGGATAAGTGGGGCGGTGGGCAGTGCCACGGGTGGGTGGGGAAGTCCCCCCAGCGGGAGCAGGCTCCCAGTGCCACCCGGCGCGGGAGCCCTCGGGGTCACGTCCGGGTGCCCCCAGGAGCGGGCAGGGGGGCACCAGGGGTGGGCACCCCCGGCCCTGGGCTCCGGCCCGTCCCGCAGCCAGGCCCACCCTGCCGGGTAATTAACAACGGGGCTGGTGGGCTTTGAGGGAAAAATGGGATTTTGTTACAGACGCTGGCATGGAACAGGGGCTCGGAAGCTCAGCACTGCTGGAGCTGGCTCAGCCACCAGTTTCCCTGGAAGTTTCAATGTCTGACTGTCACTGTATTCCCCAGGACTTTGTACAATTCCCAGAGCTCCTTTCCATGGTTTATCCTGGTTTCTGGGTGGCACTGCACGTTCTTCTAATTCTAATTCTAATTCTTATTATTTTCTGATTCTATTCTAATTTATTATTTTTCCTTATTCTTATTTTCTTATTCTATTCTAATTCTATTATTTTTCCTTATTCTATTCTTACTCCTATTCCTCTTACTCATATTTTATTGTAATTCTTATTATTATTCTCTTATTCTATTCTAATTCAGTTCTAATATTTTTCTTTATTCTATTATTATTCTTAACCTGTTACTGTTCTATTCTTTAGGGTTTATTTTATTTCTATTCCATTCTAATTCTGTTCTATTTTATCCTGTTTTCTATCCTACTTTGTTCTATTTTCATTCTCTCATTCGATTCTATTTTCTATTCTGATTCTTGATCTATTTTTATTCTTATTCTCTTCTTAATATATTCTATTTCCTATTCTTGTTCTTGAGCTAGTCTTGTTCTAGTCCATATTTTTTTGTAATTTTAGTTTTAATTCTATTCTATTCTATTCTATTCTATTCTATTCTATTCTATTCTATTCTATTCTATTCTATTCTATTCTATTCTATTCTATTCTATTCTATTCTATTCTATTCTATTCTATTCTATTCTATTCTATTCTTTATTCTATTTTCCGTATCCTATCCCATCCCATTTTATTCCATTGTATTTCCTGACCCTGGCACAGCAGCCCAGGTGCAGTTTGGGGTCCCCCAGGGGTATCCCCATGAATCAAATGGAAAATGTTCCAGGGAGAAGAGCTGGAGCTGGAAAAAACCCTCCAAAAACCCCCTGGAAGTGGGGGAGATGCTGGAGAAGGAGCCTCACTTAGATCCAGTTAATGCCATAGAAATAGGAAGTTGGGATTAACTGGAAAATTCAGATTGCAAAATGAAAATGTGCCAAAAAAAGCAAATATTAACAGAATTATTGCTGTGGTAAAAACCACTCTGGTCAGAGTGCTGGAATGGCCGGGACTGTTGGATTTGAAATCCATCCCTGCTGGATGCAGAATTCCCGAGGTTTGTGGCCGGGATTGAGGTGACAATGACGTGTCTGGAATAAGGCAAGGTACAAACACAGACACCTGTCCATAATTATTTATTTTAGGGACTTCCTCGTGGTAATATTTCATATTTATGGTGTGCTCACTTTATTTTAATTAATTAATGAACATCTGAACCCAGCCCTGCCGCTTCTGCTCATTAAAGAGAACTGTAATTAACGATGATTGATTGATTGATTGATTGCACAGCCGGTCTGTGTTCTCTCCTGCTGAATTCCCGCTTGGATTCTCCTGGAAATTGTAAATATTTCAATCAAAATAAAAGAAATAAACGAAATGGACGCGTTTTTGGGCATGCAGTGTCTCCCTGGATCAGCGGTCACCTTTGGGTGGGGTTCTGCCGCAGAAGCAAATCCTGGGTTAAGGCTGCAAAGCCGGGCTTTATTAAGCTTTGTTAAACTGGCCCAAATCGGGGCCGTCTCGAGCTGCTTTTTGTCACTTTAATAAAATTATCAACAATAAACTCTTCAATTTCCTCCTCTCGCCTTTGGTGGGGGGTGAAAATGACTTCCTTTGCTCTGAGAAGCAGCAAAAATAAAAATTGGGTTGGGTTGAGCTGCGTTTCAAGGTCTTTATATCCACTTAGGAAAGGCCTTTTCCCTGTCCGTGGAAAAGTGGGAATTTCTATTGTTATCCTCCAAATCCAGCGCCAGGATTGAAAGCTCCAGGAACTGTCAGAGCTCCCCCCGAGCTTCCTCTTTGGGTTTTAGTGTCAATTTCGTGTCAAATTTGGGGTTTGACTCTAAATTTTAGTGCTGGGCACCAGCAACTGGGGAGCAAAATAATAATAAAGAAATAAGTAATAACAGAAAATATGTCATTGATAGAATATAATAATATCACAATGTAAATGTAAGTACAGTAATAATAATAAAAATAATTCTAAAGAATAAGTAATAATATAAAATATATAATTAATATAATGTCACTATATAAATACAAATATTGTAATAATACGAAATAATAAAAATAAAAATTAATAGAAATAATAATAT
>VZRO01005558.1:330780-342149 GCA_013397915.1 Daphoenositta chrysoptera | reverse complement strand
AATTTTTTAACTATATTCTTTTTTTGATTAAATAAACCAAAGTGGTTTGTTTTCCTGTCCATCCATACATCAGGTTTTTTTTTTGAAGCACGTGGGTGGAAAATGCCAACAAATTTACTCCAAGATATTCTTGGCAATGCATTGTTCCTCTGAAAAAGGATATTCAGAATATAATAAACATTTAAAAATTGCTATTACTAAAAAATAGCAATGGTTGTGCTACTAAAATATTAATTATTGGAATACTGAAAATAAAAATAATTTTAAAAATAATTTTTAAAAAATAATATTTGAAAGATAAATATTAAATATTGAAATACTGAAAATAAAAATATTTAAAATAAATAATATTTTAAAATGTTTCAAATATTTGGACTGGAGCCAAGGCAGGAATGTTTTTTTCCAGCTCATTCCCGTTTAATCCATGGAGCAGTTGGACACGAGAAATCCCAGCAGCAGCTCCAGGTGCCAGGAGCATCCGAGGAGAGGAGCTGAGGGCAAAATCCCATCATATTTTCCCAANTTTTGCATTGTACATTTTACATTTTATGTTTTATATTTTATATTTTTTTATTTTTTAATTTTCTGTTTATTTCCTATTTTCTATTTTCCAAGCTCTCGTTCCCATCCTTCCCGCCCCGTTTTTACCTCCCCACGAGGCCCTCACTCGGATCCCTCCCCTGCATCCCCGATGCCTTTTCCGGGATATTTTTCCTTGTTTCATTCCCGGTTTGCGGAGCCCGAGGAAATCCCTGCTGAGGGAAGGGCACAGGCTCCAAATCCCAACCCCGCAATTCCAGCCGGGACGGGGAAGGACAACCCTGGAGGGACTTTCTGGAGTGCTCCAGTCCAGGCAGGAAAATCCCGATTAGAAACAGCTGTTTGGGCAAAAAAAGGGGATTTTGGGGCAGGGAGGGAGCCGGGAATGCTCTCCAGGCTTCTCCCAGCAGCCTGCCCTGGGATAAAACCCCTGCACGGAGGGAGGAGGAGGAGGGAGGAAGGTCAGGAGCTGTGGATGGACACAGGGCTCAGTTTGGGGACAAAAAGGGAATTAAACGAGGTGGAGTTAAATAAATCGGAGTTCTTCCTTCGAGAAAGAAAAGGAGAGGTCCTGGATCACTGGAAACTCCTGGGAAATGAGCAGATGATGCCGGAATGTGGCTGGGAGAACCTTCTCCAGCTTGGACCAAAAATCCCCCTCTGGATGGGGAATGGCTGCTCTGAATACTGGGAAATCTTTTAAATATACCCTGGGATTATTTTTATTTTGGTTTTGTTTTTTATTGGGTTTTTTTGATGTTTTTTGGGGGGTTTTGAAGGTTTTTGCTTGGTTTTTATTTGGTTGGATTTTTCTGGTTTGGATTTTTTTTGTTGTTTTTTTTTTTTTTTTTTAATAAACGTCCCTGCTCCAGGAATTCCCAATTCTCCCATTTCTTAAGAAGTGAAAAAAAGGTCCGTATTTTCCATTTTCCCTGTTTCCTCCCTGGACAGTGGGAATTTGGGCACCCGGGTTAATGTGTCTAAAAGGTGGGGCTCAATTTTCTGCCCTGTTGGAGCAACTCACAGCACAAAATTACCTGATTTTCATTAAAATCTCTTTTTATCACCATAAAAATAAAATATTCCCATGGGAGCCATGGGAGTGAATGGGACAAGGAGCCATCAGGAATTCCCAGTGCCAGGACACGCCGGTGAAGCTCCTCAATTTTATATAAATTATCAAATATTAATTAATTATTGCTGTAATAAAAGGTTGCCCTGGTTAGGCCGAGATCCAGAGGGACAGGATGCTGCTGCTTCCATAAATATCCGATCCTTGGATACAAATGGCAGGGATTTCAGGGATGGATCCCGTTCCCAGCTCTGTTTTTGGTGCAGTTTGGAGCACACAGAGGGGCAGGAAGGACAGGGAACACAATGAGGGGTTTTAATGAGCCTGAACTTACTTCCTGAATTTTTTGGAGCTTGTCTCTGGAAAATGATTGGAAAAGTGGCTGTTCCTCAGTCTGGAGAGGGAGACAGCTGGGATCCCCCTTGGGACACACGGACACTGTTCCAGAGTGATCCCCTGAGGAATGGGAGCTTCCCATTCACGGGATCCTGGAATGGTTTGGGATGGAGGGAGCTTAAATCCCACCCCAATCCCACCCCTGCCACGGGCAGGGAACCTCCCACTGTCCCAGGTTATTCCAGCCTGGACACTGCCAGGGATCCAGGGGCAGCCACAGGTTCTCTGGGAATCTGTGCCAGGGCCTCCTCACCCTCAGTTTGAGCCACAGCTCCTTTTTTCTGGGATGAGCCCATTCCAAACATTCTGAGGTCCAAGAGCCCGGTGAGGGCTGGTCCTGCAGCCAGTGGGGCCCAAACCTTCCTTTCTTCCATCCTATTTATTCCCTGCAAAAGAAAGCACAGGAAAAGTCTTTGTGACTCCATTGCTGCCCCTTTTTCCTGCTCTGCATTTGCCTTTTTCCCTTTTTTTGCTCTTTTCCATAGGGGTGCCGTGGCTTTATTGCAGCTGGAGGAGGAGGAAGCGGGCAAGGATCCCTTGTCCCACACAAGGAATTTTCCTCCTGCAGGAGCCTTTGGGCTCCTCAGCTCTGCAGCCTCGGAGGGAATTGGGAGCGAAGCTCCCAGTGACATCCCCGAGCTCGGGGACAAGAGCAGGACATGCCTGGGTCGGGATCTGCCCAGCGCTGGATGCAACAGCCACGCTCCTTTGGCAATTCCCACATGGAATTTCGTTTTGTGCCAGCCCTGTGTGACACAGCCCCAGGGCAGTGCTGGCACCGCGGGGGCACCTCCAGTGCTGGGGACAGCTCTGGGACAGGAGGGACCCTGAGGGGCTGGAGGAGTCCAGGGNGGAGCAGAGGGAACGGCCTCGGGCTGGGCCAGGGCAGGGGCAGGGTGGATATTTGGGAATTCCTTCATGGAAGGAGCTGCCCAGCCCTGGCACAGGCTGGAGTCCCAATCCCTCAGGGATGCCAAGCCCTGTGGATGTGGCACTTGGGGACAGGGGCAGTGGTGGCCTTGGCAGTGCTGGGAATGGTTGGACTCCATGGCCTTGGAAGGCTTTTCCAACCTGAACCGTTGGGGGATTCTCTCTGTGGGATCACCCCAGGGATTTTCCTCATCCTTGCCCTCACCAATGGACAATAAAACCCTCCTGCTCCATCCCATGGCTCACCTGCATCACCCACCAGAAATGCTGGGATGAGCTGGAGATGGAAACACCTTTTCCCACATTTTCCCCTCCATGCCGAGCACTCGGAGCTGTTCCAGAGCCGTCCCAGCGCTGCTCCCGCTGGAATCCGGTTTGTATCCATGGCCCTGGTGTGGATCCTCTGTTTCCATGGCGATGGAGCACAGGAATTGTTGTGGTCCTGGTGCCTTCAGCGGCTGCTTTCCCGCAGGTCTCCCTTACCCACACTGAAAATCCGGCCTCCAATTCCCCACGGATCATCTGCAGAGATTCACGGAGGAATCCATGAGGTGTGTCCGTGAAAAATCCCCCTGGCAGCACCTCATGAGGAAGTTCTGGGCTGTGCCAGCACAGGGAAGAATTCCCCAATCCTGGTGGCTGGAATTCCTGCGAGGAAAAGGGAAAAAAGGAAATCCAAGGTGTTTTCCAGTGTTAGTCCTGCAGAGGCGGAATGGTCCCATTGCCACGGACAAACTGGGAGCTGGAAAATCCAGAGGTGCCCTACACAGGCAGTCAAGGAGGCCAGGGAGGCAGGAGACTTCAAAGCTGCAATATTATCCAGGAGGGAATTTAATTAAAAAAAGGGATGTATCTCCAAAATATTCCCCTTTTCTCCTTGGATCCGGAATCTCCCCATTCCAGTTTGGCTCCCACATCCGTGGGAGGGCCCAGTGGGAGACCTGCACCCATCAGGAGTTGGTAAATTGGGAATATTATCAAACCCTTCCACCTGGAAACACTGCCAGGAGCCAAAGTTGTTCCTGGCGTCCAAAATCCTGGAACACAAATTTGGGTGGAATAAAATCCAAATTCTCATCCTTTTATCCTGCTGTGATTCACATCCTCACTGGCAGGGTCTCATCGCTCCTCTCCAAATCTTTAATATCCCAAATTCCTGTTTGGATCCCTCTTTCCCCATCGGGATTTTGGGATCAGTCACTTCCCGGGGCTGGGAATTGGGATAAGGGGATCTCACCCCTGGGGCTGTCCAGGGCTTCCTCCCAGGTTTTAAAAGTCTAAACACAGTAGCACCAGATCCTCAGGGATCTGGGAGAGCTGAAGAGAAATTGCTTTATCCCAGGAATGTTGAAGTGTTTCTGTTCCCATGGGATGTTTTGGATGGGACCTGCCTGCAGAGCCCAGAGCATCACTCCAAATAAAACACCACAAGGAACAACTTCCAGGTGGAATTCCTTCCCAGAGTGAACTTTAGCTGAACATCTGAAATATTTATCCTGCTTTATTTTAGACTTTCTTACCAAATCCTGAATTTTTCCTGATGGAAAATCCTGCTTCCAGCAGGAGACAATTCTTGGGAAAGGGTTTGTTTTTTTTTTTTTTAATTAGTCATTTCCAGCAGTAAAAACCTCCTGGATTTTATTCCTCTTTTCCTGCTGCTCTTCAGGAGCGGTTCTGTTTCTGTCCAACACTTCCCACACAGCCCTGCTCCTGGCAGAGCTGGAGTGCTGCATTCCAACCTTTTTCCAGGATATTTTGGAAGCAGAGGCTGCACGAGCACTGGGGAGAATTTCCAGCACTTGCTAAATCACACCCTAAAAAAAGATTAATCCAACCCAAAGTGTAGGCAAGTCACCCTTTGGAATAATATCCTTGGAATTGCAACCACAGCCATGTAAATTCATATGGAACCTGCTCCCAAAGGAGGGATAAATGAGGGAACATTTATGAGGTCACGTTTCCCTAGAAGATCCAATTCCTTATGGAATCATGGACGTGCTTGCTGGGAATGGGGCAGGAATTCTGTCACTGATACTTCTCCAAACAAACCCCGGGATAATAAACATTAAAAATTACCAGATATATCAAAGACAGAGGATTTCACCAAAGAAACTGGTTCTGTCTTCAGGGAGGGGAAAACACGGACAGCAGGGAGGAAAATCCGTCTGGGACTGATTCTCCTAAATAAATAAATAAACCTGTGTTTAATTTCCATCCAGCTTCGGTGATTTGATATGGCCATTTTGGGGTCAAAAGGAATTGAAACGCTCCCATTCTTCCACATATATTAAGTGTCAAATATATATAAACCACAGTAATTTTTCTTCTCCTTTCCCCTCCCTGTTAGGGCAAAGCAACCCCTTAATCTGTAAATTTGAGACCTTCCCAGCTGCTCGTTCCTTCTCCCTCGTTCTCTCCTCCTCCCGCCGTTAATTTTCCGAAATGAAACCCTGGAGAAGCGGCTGCAGCAGAGCCCGGGGCCCGTTTCTATAGAGACAGAGCTGCCTGGATCCCTGGAAGCCTTGGAAAACAGGGAAAAGGCGCCGGCAGCAGGACAATGGCAGCGTCACCGAAAGGTCCTTCAGGTGCCCTCCAGCCCACTCCTGCCCACGGGGCCATTATTCCATGATTAAATTCGCTGGATAATTGGGATCCACAGAGAGCTGGGGCTTCCAGCCGGCTCTAATGAGGGAATAAGGGTTTGGAAAGGGGGTTTGCTGCTGGGCTCCCACTTCTCCAGCAGAGAGAGGCACCGTGTCCCAGCTCCTCCCTCCTGCTGCTCCTCTGTCCCAGCTCCTCCCTCCTGCTGTCCCTCAGGACGGGGATTGTTCTTTTCTGGGCTCAGGAGGGTCCCAAGTCCAGGCCCTGCATCCCAAGTTGCGGTTTCCATCGTTTTATGTAAAAACACACCAGGACAAAGGAATTCCTGGTGATGGTTCAGCAGCACAACCTAAGGAAAGGGAATTTGGGATCCAGCTGGAATAGAAGGCCCCTCCGGGACCCATCGGAATTACAGCGCAGGGATGGAGGAGGGATGGAGAGCAGCACCGGCTGGGACCACGAGTGGGAATGCATTTACCCACAAAATCATAAAATATCACAAAAAAAACTTTGTATGGAATCCTAGACTGGTTTGGGTGGAAAAAGGCCTTAAAGTTCATCCTGTTCCAACCCCATCAACTCCCACCATCCCAGGCTGCTCCAAGCCCCAATGTCCAGCCTGGCCTTGGGCACTTCCTGGGATCCAGGGGCAGCCACAGCTGCTCTGGGCACCCTGTGCCAGGGCCTGCCCACCCTCCCAGGGAACAATTCCTTCCCAATATCCCACCCAGCCCTGCCCTCTGGCAGTGGAAGCCATTCCCTGTGTCCTGTCCCTCCATCCCTTGTCCCCAGTCCCTCTCCAGCTCTCCTGGAGCCCCTTTGAGCCCTGCAAGGGGCTCTGAGCTCTCCCTGGATCCTTCCCTTCTCCAGGTGAACATTCCCAGCTCCCCCAGCCTGTTTCCATAGGAAATCCCACGGCAAGGTGCAGCGGACACCCAACACCTGACTGCCCATCAGCCCGGGATGGGGCTGCAGCTTTTCCATCCAAAATTCCTACAATTCTCTCACAAGCCAACGGCCGGGGCATGCGAGACGAAAGTTTTGGAGCCCCAGGATTATTCCCATTGCCTGTTTCAGCGGGGAAAGGAGCAGAGCAGAATTCCCAGCGGCGGTGCAGGGAGCGGAGACATTCCCGGTCCCAGAGATCCCGTCCGGTTGCCATGGAAACAACCTTGGATGGAAGGGACACTCCACCGCTCCCGTGTGCGCGGCGCTGGGGGAACGGCGCTCCTCCGCCCCCGGGGCAGGTCCCGCTGGGCTGCGGTTCCCGAGTGGAATTCCAGGGAGAGGAGCCGTCCTTCCATCAGCCAGCCCAGCGGGGAGCTCCGTGTCCCACGGTCCCCCCCTCGCAGTGTCCCTGTGAAGCGCGGGGGTGGCTCTGCTGTCACCGCACCCCCGGGCACCCCCTGCCCAGCCAGGCAGGGCTGGCAGCGCCTCCGAGCCTCCCCAGCGCCCCCAAACCCCTCCCGGCCCGCGCAGCTCGGCTCCATCTGGCACAGGCGGGAATGGTTCCTTATCCGGCTTTTTTTGGCCGAACCACGCGCCTGGGAGCGGCTGGGCGCGGGAAGGCGAGGGAGGGATGGGCACCCGCGGGATCAGCTGGAATCCGTGGGTACCTTCTGGAAAAGGGCAGGAAATGTTTGCACTCAGCATTCCCAGGCTCCGTGGGCTTCACACGGAAATCCCGCCCGGAGCAGAGTGGGAATGCTGGAACTGCACTGGGACGGGCAGGAAATTGTCCCAATATCCACCCTGCCCCTGCCCTGGCCCAGCCCGAGGCCGCTCCCTCTGCTCCTGTCCCTGTTCCTGGGAGCAGAGCCCGACCCCCCCGGCTGCCCCCTCCTGTCAGGGACTTGTGCAGAGCCCCAAGGGCCCCCCTGAGCTCCTTTTCTCCAGGCTGAGCCCCTTCCCAGCTCCCTCCGGAATTCTCCAGCCCCTTCCCAGCTCCCTCAGCTGATCCAGGTATTTCTATTTTTGGGAGGAAAAAAAATCCTTAGATTTGGCAATTCCTACATTTCCCTGAAAACATTTCCCTGAAAGTGTGGGTCACTGAAAATAGAAAACCATCAAAAAGCTGTTTTCCAGAGCTGAGTCCCCTTGGAGACAGACTGCCCAGTACCCGCGGGCTGAGCAGGGACATTTTGGTCATTCAAATGGTGCAATTAGAGCTCTCCAAAAGGGGCAGCAATCCCAAACAAGGCCCCAATCACGGCCCTTTGTCAGGCAAAATGTCAGGGTTTACATCAGGACAATCGCTGGGAGAGGGGATCGTTCTTCCCGTCCCGAGGGAAATGCCAAAGCCATTCTGTGATTCCCTGAACCCTCCCCGTGAAGGGCAGCTCAGCACATCCCAGCCTGGTTTGGGTGGGAAGGGACCTTAAATCCCATCCCTTTCCAACCCCAACACCTCCCACCATCCCAGGGTGCTCCCAGCCCCGTCCAGCCTGGCCTGGGACACTTCCAGGGATCCAGGGGCAACCACAGCTTTCCTGGAAAAGCTGTGCCAGGGCCTCACCGCCCTCATTGTAAGAATCTTCCTTAAATCCAGTTTTAATCCCCGCTCCTTTCCCCTTTTCCTGTCCCCAAAGGCACCTCTTGCCTCCTGCAGGGAGACGATCACACCCCAAAAGTTTGGGCTGACATTCCCCAAAGGCATCAGCCCTGTGCACCTGCTCCTCTCCCAACCACAGAACTGCTCCCTCGCAGGTTTTATCATGAATATCCCGATTTATCCGATATTAACTCCTGCCATTGTTTCCCCAGTGTTCATGCAGAGAAGTATAAAAATGTCACCTTCGAGCTCTCGCTATTTCTGGAGCTGTTGTATTTTTAAAACAACGTTTTCGAGGGAATGGCATTAAATAATGTGGGAAGGGCTGTTAAAGACACCGGGCACAGCTCCAGCGTTCCGCTGCTCACATCCCTCGGCTCGAGGCGTTGGTTCTCCCTCCCTCCCTTGGATGTTCCCATTTATTCCCGCTCTGTCCTTTCCCAGGCTGTTGGTGAGGAGAAAGGAGCTGCCCTTGGAATGGGGATTTGCTGTAGTCACCTGCCTTTGTTCCTTGCCTGCCTCTTCCAGCACATTCTCTGAAAACCTCGCTGGAGACACCTGGAAGTCATTACTGGCAGAGCCCCGGGTCACACCTGTGTCACCACTCATGGCTCGGTCCCCAGAGAGCCCCTAATTTGTCCAGGAAAGTTCCTCCTCCTGAGGACCGTCCCTCAAACTCTGGGATCATTAAGGCAAGGTGTTCAAAAACAAACCAGGAAACAGAAAAACACTCAGCAGTCGTTAAATGGAAGTGCCTTAATTAAGCAAAGAAAGTGATTATTATTAGAACCTCATCTCTTATTTATAAGCAGCAGCAAATGTTAATAAGGGGAGTCAGCGGTTGCTTAATGAAACCCAAACCAGCTGGGTCAGAGCACAGAGAGAAAGAAAAATCCAGCTCCAGCAGCTCCTGAACAGCAGGGATTTCAAATTTGGCTTGGAACGAGGAGGAGGCAAAGCTGCAGAGCTGGAAGGGTGAGATGTCCACCCCAGGAAGGGCTGGGATCTGCTGGGAGAGCCAGGCTGGGGCCACTGCTGACCTCAGACCCAGCAGCTCTGACACCACAAAATCCCAGAATCCCTGAGGCTGGAAAAGCCCTCCAAGATCAAACCCAATCTGTGCCCCTCCAGGATCACCAAACCCAATCTGTGCCCCTCCAGGATCACCAAACCCAGCCCGTGCCCCTCCAGGACCACCAAACCCAGCCTGTGCCCCCTCCAGGATCACCAAACCCAGCCCGTGCCCCTCCAGGACCACCAAACCCAGCCTGTGCCCCCTCCAGGACCACCAAACCCAGCCTGTGCCTCATCCCCAGCCCCAGCCCCAAGTGATTCAGCTCTGGAAAAGAGTTTTTTGATGGTTTTCTATTTCCAGTTGTCAAAACTTTCAGGGAAGCGTGTTATTAGGAATTGCCAAATCTAAGGACATTTCCCCCCAAATTAGAAATACCTGGATCAGCGGAGGGAGCTGGGAAAGGGCTCAGCCTGGAGAAAAGGAGCTCAGGGGGGCCCTCTGGCTCCGCACAACTCAGCACTGTCACCTCCAGCCCTTCCTTGGACCCCTCCAGGGATGGGCTCTCCAAAGCCCCGGCAGCCAGGCTGGAGCAGGGATGAGGAGCAGCCGCTGCCCCCAGGCCCGGACCCGGAGCCGATTCCCACCGCGGCAGATTTCCCCGGCTTTAGGCAGGGACGGCAATTATCTGCCTGACCACGAAATTACAGGCTGTTGGGAGTCATTCCATTCATTTGATAATTACAAGATTAACCAAAGCTCTCCATCTCGCAGGAGTTCATCTCGCACATGCTGTGGGCCGGAGCTCATTAGCTGAGACTGGCTGCTCTTCGTCTAAAGGATAACAGCCCTAAACAGCCAGAAAAACCCCGATTTCCTCTCCAGGACCCATCACCTGCGTTTTTCCATGGCAAGGGGGCTCTGCCCGGGGTCGATAACAGCTCAGGGTCTGAGCCGAGCCCTCTGCAGCCCCTCCGGGCTGTCGGAGCCTCCCACCCCCGCAGGGTTTGTCCCCAGCTCCCTACAAACGGCGGCAGTGCCACCTTCGGGAAACTGGGAGCGAGGAGGGGCAGGAAGGAGGGATGGGGATGGAAAGCAGGGCTTTGGTACAGGCCGGGGAGATGTTTTTGCGGCAGGGTTTGGCGCAGTGGGGCGGTTTGGGGTTCTGAGGTTCCCTGGTGCTGGTACAGCCCCAGCTCCGGAGCCCGAGCGCTCCTGGAACCTCAGAAGGGTTGGGGTGGGAAGGGACCTTGAAGCTGACCCCTGTTAAACATCACGAACCAACGTTCCTCATGAGGGCAAGCGTGGTAAAGCAGCCAATGCTGTGTGGGAAAGGCGTTGCATCCTGGTTTTGGTGACTGGACACCAATCCATGGATCGTGCCAGGCGTGGAGAGGGGGCGTTTATGGGCATGGCTAATTCCAGCTTTGGGCTCAGAGGCAGCTCCTGGAAATCACTCCTGGAGCTCCTGGGGATCCTCAATCCCCACACACGCCCAGGGGTGGTGGAGCTCCCTATGATCCCGGAATGCTTTGGGTTGGGAACGACCTTAAAGGTGCCATTGCTGCTTTTCTCTGTCTGGGCGAGGCCCTGAAGCACCTCTCTGTCGTGGGGAGCTGATTTATGAATCCCACCTTGGCATTCAGGCGGGGAGGGGTTTGCAGTTCTCCTGCCACCCTTCTCCTGCCGGGCCATGACTTCACTGTACCCCAAAAACCTTCCCGAGCGGCTCAGCTGTTCAGCCACCACCCCTCTCCTCCCAGCCCTCAGCCTGGACGCACAAATTCAACCACCTTCCGAGCCACCCTTTGGAGCTGGCAACTTATCCATTAAATACATCCATGTCTCCAAGAGCAGCCCCCGCTCTCCAGGGAAAACGGGCTGGGAGAGGCCTGGCAGGAGACAATTCCAGCCCTCCGAAGAGCTAAAGCACGAACTTGTGGAAGATCTAAATACTGTTAGGTATTTATAGCTCTGCTCCTCATTATCTGTGGATGAGCAGGAAAGGTTTGAACCTCCAGAGAGCGGCTTTGCTCGGGGATGGATCGCGGGAAGGAGCCACGTCTGCTCCCTCAGGAGAGCCACCCCCGCCGGAGAGCAGCGCTGGCAGCGCCTTTCCCTGCCCGGCTGCCGTGCCCCGCTCCTCCGTTCCCAGCGCGGGTCATTCCCACTCCAAACTCATCCCTGCTCCCCTGGAGCCGCCGAGCTCAGCCCCGGAGCCCGGCGGGGTCGGGCGGGAGCCGCCGCCTCCGGCGCCTCCCGCGGGA
>VZRO01005558.1:314056-330524 GCA_013397915.1 Daphoenositta chrysoptera | reverse complement strand
TCCCATCCCATCCCATCCCATCCCATCCCATCCCAGCCCTGCTGCTGCCTTCCCACCTCTTCCACGCCCGGGATGCAGCTGCGGGATTTAAGGACCCTTTTTGCCATCGCATCCTAGACTGGGTTGGGTTGGAAGGGACCTTAAATCCAATCTGATTCCATCCCCTCCGTGGGCAGGGAAGGGAACTTTCCAGCCATGCCTGAAGGCAAATTTAAAGGGGCTTTTTGTACACTTTTAATTGGGATTTTTGTGCCACTTAAATTGGGCTTTTTGTGCATCTTTAATTGGTTTTTTTGGGCACCTTTAATTGGGTTTTTTGGGCCCCTTTAACTGGGCTTTCTGTGCACCAAACCGGGGAGGAAAAGGAGCCAAGGCAAACCTCGGGATGAGAGCTGCCAGCACCGGAGCCGGGCCCTGCTGGAGCGCCCTGGGCGGGCGTGGCTGAGCCCGGGGCTCTGCACGGCTCCCGGGGCTCTTTGGCAGCAGCAGCAGCCGTGCTCGGCTCCTTTTCCCTCTCCAGAGCTTCCCTGAGGACTCACGGCACAGACGGTGGAGGTTCAGCACCCCCGAGGAGGTTCAGCCTGGGAGAGTCTCCAGCTCTGACCCCTGCAGAGGATGGGGACAGGACCCAGGACTTGGGTTTGGGAAGCCCTGGATTTTCGTCTGTGCCACGGAAGGGTTTGTTCTTCCCCTCTAACCTGGGAGGAGATAATTATTCAGTTATTTAATGATTTAAATGAAATTAAATTAATTATCCAATTATTTAATTAAATTTTATTATTAATTAGTTAACATTTTAAAATATTCCTGCTTTGAAGCACCTCTTGGGATAGGTTTGGGAAAGGCTCCTCTGGTGCCGAGGGAGCTGAGAAGATCCCGATCACGTTTCACCTGCTAAGGCCTTGTTCCTGTTTATCACAAACCCCGGCATTAACGGGGTGATGGATGAGCACACTCTGCCCTTCCTTGGGAATATGAGCAGGGAACGCTTGGATAATTACCTGTGATGAGAGAAGACCCTCCTGAGCTCCTGTTTAAATGAGCTGAGGGACTGGAATCATTCTCTCTTTAATTAAACTCCTGACACATCCCATATTTCACTGCTCCGTTAGCCTTGGACCTCTCCAAGGCTTCTCTGGAATTCCTGACTCCAAGGGCTGTGGAAGAGGGAATTCCCGTGTGGAGCATCCCCTGCCAGGACGTGCTGGGCATGGCCTTGTAACACTCCAGCAGCTTTCCTTCCAAAACCTGGGAATTGCAGGGTCCAGCTTCTCCAGGGAGCTGTGCAAGGTGATCCCTTCCAACCTCACTGCGGAGTCCCTGTGCCATCCCAGCAGGGAAACGATTCCCCAGTTTCAGAGGCCAAGGAAAGACTGGTTTTCCAAAGGGAATGGGTCCCCAGTGCAGCAGGTCCCCGGGATTTCCTTCACTCCATTTTCTCCAACCTCAGCATCTTTTTCCAGAGGAAGGAAACTGGCTGCTGTGGAGGATTTATTCCTCCTCTTAAAATGTTTCCTGAGATTTCAAGAAATTTAGAAGAGAATGTGATTAAAAATGGAAGGAAGGTTGCTCCAGGTGTTGTTCTCAGTCCCCAGCTGGACTCAAGAGGTCAGTCCCACCTAACTCTAAAATAAGCAGTGGAAAATCCAGCCACACACATTCCATAGAATCTGCAAACTTCAGGATGGTCTGCGTTGGAAGGGACCTCAAAGCCCACCCAGTGCCACCCCTGCCATGGCAGGGACACCTCCCACTGTCCCAGGCTGCTCCAAGCCTCATCCAGCCTGGCCTTGGGCACTGCCAGGGATCCAGGGGAACCCTCCCAAAGCTCTCCCAAATCCTATTAAAAGCGAATATCCATAATTTAAATGTTGGAGTGTCCTCTTCAGCCTCGCTGTGGCTGCATCAGTAAAACACCAGCAGGTCTGGCCCTGACTCCCTGTGATGAGCAGCAGGGTCATGGAAAGCACAGAAAACACATTTGCCCTGGATTGGGGGATCCATGTTTTCCACAGCATTCCCTGCAATCAGTGGGATCTGTTCGAGGAGCAGGATCCTCCCTGACCGTCCCACTGCCGTTTGCGTGGGCTGTCACTGATGCCACAGCCAGAGAGCCACGGGCTCTTTGAAACCCCAACTGGCCTGGTGCCAAACCCGGCTCAGGAATCACTGGGGGGAGCAGTCAGGAGCCTCCTTTTTCCGGGAAAAACCAGATCCAGGCTGTTTTCCTTCACCCGAAACAGCCTGGCCAGGCAGAGGGATCTGCTGCCAGCAGGGACAGCAGGGCACGGGCTGGGGCTGTGCCTTCCAATCTGGACACGACACCAATTAGCATTCCAAATTATGTTAATGAGGCAATTAATAGGAATTCTCCAAGGAAAAGCAATAACCAATCAAATTCCAATCAAGGAGAGATTGTTCTGCTGAACAGCAAAATTCCATATCCAGAGGGAATAACTTTGTGCTGTTGCTGAGGGGATTGGAGCATCTCCCACAGGGAGCCAGGCTGGACAGCTGGGAATGCTCACCTGGAGAAGGGAAGGATCCAGGGAGAGCTCAGAGCCCCTTGCAGGGCCCAAAGGGGCTCCAGGAGAGCTGGAGAGGGACTGGGGACAAGGGATGGAGGGACAGGACACAGGGAATGGCTTCCACTGCCAGAGGGCAGGGCTGGGTGGGATGTTGGAGAGGAATTCCGGGCTGGGCTGGAATTCCCAGAGCAGCTGTGGCTGCCCCTGGATCCCTGGCAGTGCCCAAGGCCAGGCTGGAGCAGCCTGGGACAGTGGGAGTGTCCCTGCCCATGGCAGGGTGGGAATGGGATGGGATTTAAGATCCCTTCCCACCCAACCATTCCATGATTTCATTCCATATAATACTGGATTATTTGTCTCTCCCTCTCCGAGGGGTAATTCCTATGATTCCTCACAATAATCCAATGCCCCCCTCCCTCTGCAGCAGCCCAGGGCCGGAGTGGATCCTCTCCTGGAACAGCAGGGAATTATCTCAGCGTGGGAAACGATGGTCCCAAAGTCAGCCAAGCACCAGCTGCTCTGAGATTCGGGAGGCTGGAAAAAGCTCCATGGCAAGGAAACAGCAAAGGGAGGAAACACAATAAATCCCAGAGATTTATGGAAAATACAAAATTATCTAAGTGGGTCAATAATGAAAAGGCAGCCAGATGCTCCCAGTGATTTACGGGCACAGATTCCAGCTTGGGATGGAAATTCCCGTCATTAATCTCCAGGCGATATCCACAGGCTGGGTATTGATTAGGGCTGATCAACTAATTAGGGCAATTTGCTTTGCTGGGCTGTGAGCAGGATCCATGAGCTCACACTCCATCCTAGGATGGGTTAGATGGGATATTGGGGAGGAATTCCTCCCTGGGAGGGTGGGGAAGGGCTGGAATGGATTTCCCAAAGAAGCTGGGGCCACCCCTGGATCCCTGGAATGTCCAAGGCCAGGCTGGACGGGGCTTGGAGCAGCCTGGGACAGTGGGAGGTGTCCCTGCCACGGCAGGGGTGGCACTGGATGGGCTTTAGGATCCCTTCCCACCCAAACCATCCTGGGATTCTGGGATTCCCTGGTTTTGCACAGCACATGGAAGTGCCGCGGGCTCTCAGCCCTGTCCTGCCTCCTGCTCTCACCAAAAACAAGGGCTGGGGACCAAAGTGACACCTGTGGGACATCCCTGGCCTGTGGGACATCACATCCCTGTGAGCTGTGCCAAGCCCTGGCCCCGTGGCACAACCTGAGCCTGGATTTTACACAACTGAGCCCGAATTTTACACAGCCTGGGCCTGGATTTTACAGAGCTGAGCCCGAATTTTGCACAACTGAGCCCAGATTTTACACAGCCTGTGCCCAACTGATTCTACAGCTGCTTCACCCAAGGTTCACATTTACACCTGGCTGAGGAATAAACAGCTTGAAAAGCTGAAGTCTCGGGTTTAAATCACATGGATTTTTGGCATTGTGCTAAACTTGAATTTAAGATTCTCCTCACTTTTCCAAAAAACATGGATGAGAATTAAGCACTTTGAAAACCTTACGTGTTGAGTTTAAATCACTTTGATATCTGGCTCTGTGTTTAACTCCAATTCCAGAGTCTTTCTCCCCACCTGTCCAAAAAGCATGGAGAAATAAACAGCTGGCACAGCTTGAAAACTTAAATCTTGGGTTTAAATCAGTTTGATATTTAACTTGAATTTAGGATTCTCTCTCCCCACCTTTCCAAAAAACATGGATGAGAAATAAACATCCTGAAAAGTTTAAGTCTTGGGTTTAAATCAGTTGGATATTTGGCTCCATGTTTAACTCTAATTTAAGATTCTTTCTCCCCACCTGTCCAAAAAGCATGGAGAAATAAACAGCTGGAGTAGCTTGAAAAGTTAAATCTTGGGTTTAAATTAGTTGGATACTTGGCTTTGTGTTTAACTCCAATTCCAGATTCTTTCTTTCCACCTGTCAAAAAAACCATGGAGAAATACACAGCTTGAAAACCTTACGCCTTGGGTTTAAATGAGTTTGATATTTGGCTCTGTGTTTGACTGGAATTCAAGGTTCTTTCCCCCCATTTTCCCTCACCTTCCCTGTTTAATCCTGAAGCACCTTGGGCAAGAGCTGCTTGTTTTAGCTGCAGCACCTCGGGGCAGCTCCCACAGCCCCTGTGCTCTTTCCCGTTGGAAAAGGAGCCTCCCCAGGAAGCCCAGGGGTGGTTCCTGCCTGAGCCGAGGCGTCCCCACACAAGCCTTGGCTGTTCTTTCCCTAATTACAGCGATTTTCCCTTCCCCTGGCAAAGCGCTCCAGGCAGGAGGAGCAGAATCCGAGCTCGGGATGTTCGGGCTGATCTCCCTCTGCCTGTGCCCGGGCCCGGGATCCGCTCCCACCCTCTGCTCTTCCCCGGCCCGAGGTTTGGGACGCATTTTCCCTGAGGAAAACCCTATTTTCCCGTGGCTGGGAGCACGCGGAAGCTCTCAGCTCGGATTTCCCTGCCAGACAGGTTCCAGGCTGCAGCTTTCGCTCCCGGAGCCGAGCTGGACGCTGGGTTCGTGGGACGGCGCTGCACAGGGCCAGGGGAGAAGGGAGGGACCCCATTTGTGATGGGGCGAGGCAGAGCAGGGAGCTGTTTGGGGGCTGGGTTTACATCCAGCCGCTCTCCCTTCCCACAGGGATATTTTCAGGTGGGATGCGCAGGCCCAGCCATTGGCTCATCAAACCAGAATTATGGAATGGTTTGGGATGGGAGGGACCTTAGCCCCCATCCCACCCCACCCCTGCCATGGGCAGGGACACCTTCCAATATCCCAGGGTGTTCCAAGCCCTGTCCAGCCTGGCCTGGGACACTCCAGGGATCCAGGGGCAGAAAACCTGGAATTTTTCTGTGTAATGAACACTCCTGGTAGGGAACAGCCCTTCCAGAGTCACTAAATCCTTCAGGTGGCTGGAGAAAAACGGGGTAAAACACAAACCTGACAGATCCCCCTCTCTGAAAGGGCTCTGTCACAATTATTGGGTTTTTTTCCAGAAGGGAAATGGAAAATAAAGCTGGTTTTGTTCCTCCTCGTTGTCCCACCATGCTGGAGGAGCAGCTGACCACGGAGGCAGCTATTTCTGGGCTGTAATTAAACACTGGCAGAGTGGGAAGCACAAAAGCAGCACCATCTGCCACCCTCGTGGCACAGAAATAGAGCTGGAGCTGCCGCCCTTTTGTCCTTCCCACAGAAGTTGGGATCCAAAGGGATTTCTGGAGCAGCTCCGGGCCCCAGGGGCGTGGATGGCCCAGCCGGGAATGGTCCAGGCCGGGCTGGGTGGTTTGGAGGGACCCGGGAGAGCGGGAGGTGTCCCTGCCCGTGGGATTGGGATGAGTGCGAGCTCCTGCAGGCGGAGTGGGGCTCTGTGAAATCCCTGCCCCGGGCACCGGCTGAGAAAATCCGTGTTCAGCTCGTTGGAGAGGTTATTCTGGGCATGGAAAGTGTGGAACGGAAGTTCCTATAAAGTTTTTATAGGAAAACTATATTTGGCCAACTACAACACTGCAAAATAGACTCAAATCCCAGCGTCTTGGGGCTTTTTTTGGGTTGAGCTGCTGGCTCTGCCTCCCTCCCCCTCCCAGGCAGAGGGATGGCTGTGGATCCTTGTTCCAATGGGAAAGGACTGGCCAGCCCCGTCCACTTCCAGCTTCCACATCCCAAAGCCCTGCCAGGGGCTGGGTGCCTTTGCCAAGCCAGCTCCTGCCATTTTTCCATCAAGGGCTGCTCTGAATTCCAGCAAGGTGGGGCCATGCCCTGGAATAAGGAAGCTGGGATGGGACTGGGCCATGAACTGGGCACTGCTCTCCGGGATTTCCGTTTTCCTGTTCAAAATCAACACATTAAAGTGGTTTCCAGAAAAGGATCCACCTTAAAATGCCCTCTGAGACTGGAGCAGCTTCCAAGGGGAAGCTCCTGCTTTTGGGGTGAAGGGGCTGGAGGGGAGGGGACTGTCACCCCCAGCACCCCTGGATTGCCTGGGGAAGGGGGACTGGGAGCTGGAGCAGCCTTCCATGGAGGCTGGGCTTGAGGGCAGAGGAGGCAAAGGCTCCATTCCCCATAAAATTCCTTTGGAGAGGCACTGGAAAGTCCCGGAAGATTGGGGAAGGCAGAGCTGGGGTTGAGGTTCATCAGCTGAAGGATGGGGTTCATCCCATGGATATTCCCACCCTGGGACACAGATCCCACACGGAAGAAATGGCCCCAAAGATGTAAAATTTCCTGCTGGAGCCCCTGCCAGGCCTTTGGGATGATCCTGACTCCCTTGGCACCTCTGCTGTGCCCGTCCCTGCCACTCGTCCGCTGCCACCCCGGCCCCGGCCGCCCCTGGAGCAGGGAGCTGCTGCCCATGGATAAGGATCCAGGAATAGCCCGGCATGTGATGCCCACAAACCACCGGAGAACTGCTCCGGAGCAGCTCAGATAAGGGAGCTGCCAGGAAACGCAGGAGATAGGGAGCCTGCTGGAATTCCATCAAATGATGAAGGGAAAATTAACCTTTAACATGGGATAACTCGGATACTCCAGAACCAAGCCACACCTTAGGAGCAGGGCGCTTCCAGGGGGAGATTTGCTCTGGATGGTGCTTTTTGCCACCTTGGGCTGCCAGCAGGGTGCTCTGGGAATGGGGTGACATTCCCTGGGCCTGTTTTTGAGATTCCTGAAGAGCACAATTACTTTGGAATTTCAAATAAAACCTGAAAATTCGGAACTAGAAGACAGCCCTAAAAGAAAGGTGTTGCCTGAGGTTAAACGTGCCTTCCACCCCTCAGACAGGTCCTGGTGAGAGCAGAGGGCCTTGGTGGGGCCAAATCCAGCTGGAGTCAACAAAAATTAAAAGGCAAATGTGGTTTGCAGAGAACAAAAACTGTTCCTGCTTTTTATAAAATCTGGAATAACAGATGGGTTTTGTTTGAAGTGACCTTCAAGATCATCCCATTACACCCTGTTCCACCATCCCAGGCTGCTCCCAGCCCTGTCCAGCCTGGCCTTGGACATTCCAGGGATCCAGGGGCAGCCACAGCTGCTCTGGGAATTCCAGCCCAGCCCCTCCCCACCCTCCCAGCCAGGAATTCCTTCCCAATAGCCCATCCAGCCCTGCCCTCTGGCAGTGGGAAGCCATTCCCTGTGTCCTGTCCCTCTATCCCTTGTCCCCAGTCCCTCTCCAGCTCTCCTGGAGCCCCTTTGGGCCCTGCCAGGGGCTCTGAGCTCTCCCTGGAGAGACCCTGTAGAGCAGATATCCCATATTTAGGATATGTGAAGACCCAGAGGGAGGAATGTGCCAATTTTAAGTTGTTCCAGCAGAACAAATTTAACTTTCAGCCATAACAATTAAAAATGTTTATTGTGCCAAGGAGCTCTCCAGCAGGACCAGGTTCCCGAGGCTTGGAGCTGGCACAGAATTCCCAGCTCCGTTCCCCCCTGGAGCTGCGGCTGCCAGACCCAGCCCGGGGCAATGCCAGCCCCACACCCAGCCTGCACAGACCCTCTGGAAGGGCTGGAAAAACCCGGGACATTCCCACAAGGAACGGGACACTTCCTCAGCCCCTGTGCCCTTTGGCCAAAGCCCGAAGGGCAGGAGAGGTGACCTGGCACTGGCCAAGCACTGCCAGGCCCCTGCCCCCCTGGGAGGGGCCGGGCCCCCCGTGCTGATAAGGGCGGGCACAGAGATAACGGGAGAGCCTGGCACTGCGGGCAGCGCCAAGCCCCGGGAGCACCGGGATAGTTTAGCCTGGCATTTCCTAACCTGCTCTGCCCCCTCAGGATCCCGTGCCTGTATAAATCCCGACACATTTTATATGAAAGGGGCTGTGGGCAGCGCTGGGGCCCCGGTCCGGGTGGGAATTGCCCAGAGCAGCCCCCACGGCCGAGCTCGGCCGGGCACGGCTCCCTCTGCGTTCGCTGCTTGTCGCCCTGTTCCCAATCCCGTGTCACACCCCTCCAGGGCCGTGCCCGCCCTGCCAGCGGCCAGGGGTCACCCACAAGGACACGGAGCTGGCCCCCGGCCAGGGCGCAGCTCTGCCACCCGGCCCCGCGCCTTGTCCCTCCCCATCTCTGACCTTCGGGCCGTTCTCTCCCCCAGCCCTTCTCCAAAGCCTGCCCCAAACACCTTCCCGCAGCTCCAGAATGCTAAAGGCTGCTGGAATTTGTTCCGTGGTGTCACGGGCTGCTGGAATTGCGGCCATCCAGGATTGTTTCTCCCCCCAGGATTTCAATAATCGCCGCCACAGTGCGCTCGTGGTGCTGAGAGGGGCGTTAAGGGGACATTAAGGATGTCCCTGCTGAGGCAGAGTGCATTGTTTTGGGAATTATTTAAATCCTGGACGGAAAAACCCCACAAACAATTCCATTTCTGGTACCAGGTGACCCCAGAGGCTCCCAAGGACCGACAGAATAAGTCCAAGCACCGAAGATGCACAGAAATTATTGTAGGGCACAGAATGAGTGGGGGGATCGGACATTAGGAATTACCCGGTGCCACCCCTGGAACACCTCCCACTGTCCCAGGCTGCTCCCAGCCCTGTCCAGCCTGGCCTGGGACACTGCCAGGGATCCAGGGGCAGCCACAGCTTCTCTGGGAATTCCAGCCCAGCCCCTCCCCACCCTCCCCGCCAGGAATTCCTTCCCAATATCCCAATATCCATCCATCCATCCCTCTGGCACTTTCAGACCATCAACGCTCGTCCTACTGCCACGAGAAATAATGAGGATGAAGCAATCCCTCCCCAGGCTCAGGGCTCATGGCTGGGATTAGAGCTCCCCTCAGCGGGATGCGGGGAGGGGACACCCTGGAGTCACCGTCCGACCTGGCCTGGGACACCTCCAGGGATGGCACAGCCACAGCTTCCTCTAGGGCATAGTTCATGGAAGCTGCCCGCTGGAATTTCCTCTGGAACTCATCCCGAGCAAGCCCGTGGAGATTCCTGCTGGGAGAAACAAAATTCTGGGCGGAAAGAAAGGTCTAACAGTCAATATTGCAAACAAACACTGAAGAAAATCTCCCTGGGTGGGAGGCAGCAGCACTGCCAGGGGCTGTTCCCGGGCCAGGAGCGGGGCTGGAACCTCAGGAATGGAGCTTGGAATCCGTGCAGGAGCAGCTCAGATCCGCACAAAACACCACGCAAATAAATCGGGAAAAGCCTTTGGGAATCGAGGTGCTGGGTGCTCCCAGAGCAGTTGTTCAGCCCTGGGTGAATAATGGCCTCAGGCTGTGCCCGGGGGGGTCAGGGTGGGTACGAGGAAGGAATTTTTCATGGAAAGGGCTGTAAAGCAGTGGAAGGCAGTGGGGGAGCCCCCACCCCTGGAAATATTCAGGAAATGCGTGGCTGTGGCACTCGGGGACAGGGGCAGGGGTGAACACTGTGCTTGATGGTTGGCCTTATGACCTTAAAGGTCTTTTCCAACCTTAACACTTCCCTGATTTTATAACGCAACATTTTCCAAGGAATCCTCTAACAAGGGGTTTGTCCCAACTCTGCTCGTGTTTCTCCCGCTGCTCTCAGCAAATCCATCCATTCCCGGGCAGGAATAGCCCCAAACACGAGTTTCTCTATGAACCAGGTGCAGGAAAGGGGCCCGAGAGCAGAGCCAAGCCCGGCGCTGGTCAGCGGGGCCGGTCTGTGCTCCTGGTGCCCCGTCCCAGCCACATTCCCCCTCTGGAACACTCCTGGGATTGCTGCAGCACGGACAGCGCCAGTTCCAGAGCTTTGCTGCGCTTTCGGCCGAGGGAAGGCGATTCCCAGCGGGCTGGGGATGGGTGGTGGGTGGGCTCAGCCCCCCGTGCCCCTCCGTGCTGTCCCCTCACCTGCATCCATCACCATTCCCATGGATTGGGAACCCTTTGTGGCTTCTGCCAGGCCTCATCCCAGGTTTGGGTTATCCTCCAGCTCCTGGGAATCCCTGGGCACGGATTCCTTGTGCTTTACAGCCACCTCCTGCCACCGGTGACGTCCCAGCCCTCATTCCCAAGGGAATGCTGAGTTCCCTCACCTGCTGGTCCCACGCACACACCTGAACTCCGAACCTCAGTCATTCCAGCTGCAGCTCAGTGCTTGCCTGAAAATTCCAGCTGGGAACTCAGCATCGCCATCCGTGCAGCTTGAGGCAGTTTGAGGCAGTTCTGGTGACAATTTGAGGCAGTTCTGGTGACAATTTCTTGGGCACTCACTTCAATTCTGACTGTGAAGTTTCTTCTGAACGAGCAGAAGACACCGTGAGAGTGACCACGCCGGGATGGGAAGGAGAAAGGATAAAGGAGAGGAGTTCATTTAGGGCAGCGGTGAGGAATATCTGGGATAATCACAAATGTAAGGATGTCCCTGCCCCCGTGTGCTGGGGTCATTTTAACGTCCCTCGGGGGTCACTTCATGGCTGCTCTCCCCTCCTGCCCCCCTGGCCTGGGCCTGCCGAGGGCTCGGCCTCCAGGTGGTTCTCACTGGCATTAAACAAAGGCAAGGTTTTGTTCCCTTTTCCAGCAGAGCCCTGCCCATTTCCCCAGCCCGTGCCAGGGCTGGGCTGTGCTGCTGCCAGGGAGAGGGACGGGAGGGGAGGTGGGAGCGGGCAGGGGGAAAATGGAACATGGGGTGGCGAGAGAGGGAGGGAAGGAGGAACTGGGCAGGGAGAACAAGGAGCCCAGAGGGGCCCAAGGGAGGGAGGGAGGGTGGGGGCTTGTGGGACCCCAACTGCAGAGCTGCCCCAGCCCTGGGGTGTCCAACAGCGGGGTGTGGAGAGAGTCCAGAGGAGCCACGGAGCTGCTCCAGGGCTGGAGNTTGGGAAGGAATTGTTCCCTGGGAGGCTGGGCAGGCCCTGGCACAGGGTGCCCAGAGCAGCTGTGGCTGCCCCTGGATCCCTGGCAGTGCCCAAGGCCAGGCTGGACACTGGGGCTGGGAGCAGCCTGGGATAGTAGGAGGTGTCCCTGCCATGGCAGGGATGGGATGGGATGGGATGGGATGGGATGGGATGGGCTGGGCTTTAAGGTCCCTCCAACCCAAACCACTGTGGGATTCCCTGAATTTCTCCTGCAATTGATTTTTTTCTCCAAGGAAAACCCAACAAGCATCTTAGGAAGAATCCATGAGTGGCTGGATACAGCTGGAGCCAGCCCCACCCCTCTAAAAGCATTTCCTGGTCTCACATCCCCAAGACTCCCAAAACTCCCCAGCAAGTTGCTGAACGAGACTAAAAACTTTTCCAGACAATGCCTGGGAGATGATCAAATTAGAGCAGGAGAAAATATTTTCTCTGTTGAACAAATATTGAAATTTGTTTGAAATACACCATTTCCAGCACGATGCCATTTGAGTTAATTACTTTACTGTAAATGTACCTCTTAAATAATTGCTAAACCTCAAGAAATGCTTTCAATAATTGACGGAGTTTTCCGAGGGAAAAATGGTGTTATTAAATCCAAATTAAATGCACATTTGAGACACTTCAGTAGAGTGCTGCCAGAGCAAAGCTTCTCGTGCTGTATGAGGAATAACTTTGGGAATTAATGGCAGGAAACCATCACTGTGCAGCCACGAGCACCTCCTTCCCAGTTTCCCCCAATTCCCACAGGTATTCGAGCATTCTGGTGAATATCCCAGAGCTTTGGGAGCAGTTCCAGGTGTGGGATGTTCAGCACCAGCTCAGGGGGTTAAGCCCAGCCCTGGGTGATGAGGAGGGGCTGGGCTGGCTTTGTAGGGGTTGTTCCATCCGGAACTGGATGGAAATTTGGGAGAGCCCAGTGTCCCCCCAAGGGGAGGCTGCTCCAGGGCTGGCGGGGCTGAAGAGGGAACTTCCAGGAGCCCACCAGACCCTGGGAATGCTCTGGGCCAGCCCTGTGTCTCCAAGGTTCCCGGAGAAGTTTGGAAAACCTCTAAGCTGTAACTCAGCTCACCTGGAGCAGAGCAGCAATTCCCCCCTGCTGCCATCCCGCATTTCCGGGATATCTCCCTCGTGCATCCCTCGCTGCCCGTGGCCTTTCAGGACGAGGATTTCGCCCCAAAGGAGCCTCAGCCCTTCCAGGAAATCCCCAAACCCATCCCCAGCACCCCCCAAACCAGCCTCAATCAAACTCTGAGCGCTGTCAGAGGCGGAATATTGAATTTCAGACAAAACCCGGCCAGCAGCACTAGAGGGAGGCATTTCCCCACATTCCTGGCATCCAGAGCCGCTGGAAAACAGCAAAACCCAGCAGCAGGAAGGGTTCCCGTGCTATCAAACTCTGTTAATCAACGGCAATTAATGAGCGAGCCGAGCGCGCTGCAATCAGCTGCCATCAGCTGCCCGTGCCAGGGGTACGGAGCTCGGATAATGAACCGCGATTCCCGCTGAATCCCATTACCTGGGATACAGAGAGGGGCAGCGCCTCCCAGAGCCGGCTCTCCGTGGTTTTTCCAAGGGGGAAAAGGAGTTCCGAGCCAGATCCAGAGCTCGGAGGGGTCAAACTCTCCTTCCACCCCTCCCCAGCAGCAGCACCCAATAAATGCAGCTTTTTATGGGGTACAGCTGGATTTAAGAGCTGCAGGGATCCGCTTCAGGCGTTAATTACAGGCGGTAATTACGTCACTACGAGATAGCGATCGGCGATAACGATTTGGGCCCTGGCCTTGGCACTTCTGATGGGGAGGAAAAAGGCTTTTAACGCCTCTTCCTGCGGGCTGGGAGAAAATCCCTCTAAAATTCTGTGGAACTGGGAGGGGAAAAGTCCAGCGGCTGGAAAAGTCTCCAGCGTCGCAGCAGAGCGTGGTGCTCCAGAAAACAGGGATAAAGTTGGAAAAGAACTAAAAAAAGGGGAACTCGATTAGTTACGGACACTTATAGTCAAGGAGAAGCGGGTGATGAGCTCTGCAGGGAGGGGGATGGAGGCGGGGACGGGCTGGGATGCCGTGGCTGTGTCCCGTATCCCATATCCCATATCCCAGATCCCATATCCCATATCCCATATCCCGTATCCCATATCCACATCCCAGCGCGTTCCTGGAGCCGTGGCTAGGTGGAGCTGCAGCTCCAGGAATGCGGGCTGGGCGCTGCAGGCTCAGCCCCCTCCCTCCAGCCCGAGCTGTCCTTCAGGATCGGTTTTATGGGAATTAATGGAGGCAAGGAAGGAACATCATTACAGGGCAAAAGCGGGGTGCCCCCAAAAGTTAAATAACGCTTTTCCCTCCGTGCCCGTGCAGTGCTGGGCAGGAGAGGTTCCCTGTCCTGGTAACTCCATGAAATCCCACCTGGATCACGCCTCTGGAGCTGCAAGGTCCTGCACTGGGGGGTACAGAGAGGGGAGGAGTGCCTGAAATTGGGAGCTGTTGGAGACACAGTTGGCCACGAGCCCATGGATGTGGTCATGGAAGTGTCTGGGAATTGGTTAAACCAGGCAGGGAAATGTGGCGGGAAAAGCAGCCAGCACCTAAGGAATATCCACCGGGAATTGGTCCGTGAAGTCTCCTACTGACCCTGGACACTGCTGTGGAAAAAGGCTGGAATAAAGAACAGCTCCTGGAGAGGGACAGAGAGGTGATACAGAAGTGAAGGGAGGACAGCGGGAAGGGAGCCCAGGGTGCCCGGGATAGGGATGGATAGCCCGGGATAGGGGTGGATACCCCGGGATAAGGGCAGCATTCCATGAGAAGTGCCCACTCCAGTCCCGCAGTGACCCTGCCCAGCACACCCTGAGCCTGTGAGCCCAGTGCCGGCCGTCACTCTGATCCCAAAGGAAGGAATTACAGATCCGGCTCTCCGAGCACTGGGCACGCAGAATTCCCTGGATCTGCCACCCTGGGACTCCAGACAGGACAATCGAGAGCTGGTGTCCCCCACAAAGAGGGTGTGAGGGGGAAAACTCGGCTCTAGAGATCCCAGGAACCACTAAATTCACGGATCCACAGAAATCAGTAAATTCGTGGGTCACTAGGAATCAGTGCATTCGTGGATCTGCAGGAATCAGTAAATTCACGGACCTGCAGCAAACACAGTAAATTCACAGGCTCAGTGGGATATTGGGAAGGAATTTTTCCCTGTGAGGGTGGGAGGCCCTGGCACAGGGTGCCCAGAGCAGCTGTGGCTGCCCCTGGATCCCTGGAAGTGTCCAAGGCCAGGCTGGACGGGGCTTGGAGCAGCCGGGGATAGGGGAAGGTGTCCCTGCCACGGCAGGGCTGGGATGGGATGATCCTTCGGTCCTTTCCACCCCAAACCAGTCTGGGATTTGATGATCCTTCACCGATCCAGGCTCCCCCTCTCGGAGGAAGCAGCGCCTCTGGAGTTCTCCATAAAATAATAAAAAATAACAACACAAACCCTGGCTCTTCCCAGCTCCTCCAAGCTAAGAAATCTCTGGATATTCCCAAACACCCTGAGATGGATTCAGAGAGCCCAGGATTTATTCCTGCCGGGAATATCCTTTTAAATCTCAGTCCCGTGCACTGGGCTGGAGCTGCCCTGCAGGAGAGCTCCAGGAGAGGGGCTGGATGCAAACATTTCCCTTCTGGGAGGATGATTCCCACAATTTCCACTGCGGGAGCTCAGCAGCAGCACAGGGACCCACACGGGCAGCAGGAATTCCGAGGGAGCTCGGGAACTGCTGGTATTTACAGGACTCATCAGATTTTTAATTATTACTTTTTAAATGGATCATTTTTTCCAACAGAAAATGCCAGCTGGGTGGGATGGAAATGCACTGTAAGGACCTGCTGGTCTTCTGTTCTCTTTCTGACAAAAGGCAGACAGATTTCCCAGGAAAAGCCTCCAAGCTGCTCAGCTCTGCCCCCAAATCCTGGAGCATCCATGGATTTGTGTCCCAGGCCCAAAATGTGCAGGGAGAGGGAAACAACGCCCAAAAACCCCAAATAACTTTCCCTGTTCCCTCCATATGGAAAACTGTCGGGATGTAAAACCCCTCCCGAGATCACTGATTTATTTCTGATGGAATATTTGCTTCAGATGCGACAGATTTGGGCAAAAAAACCAGCCAAATACAGACTAAAAAACCCAAACAAATCCAAAGTTGTTTTCAAGGTATTTGAGTATTATGAGTTCTGTTGAAAACTGAAATTTAAAATTGACTGAAAGCTTGGAGTTTCAATGCTGGACTGGGAGCTTTTCCCGGTTTTGGGGTCGGGCCGGGCTCTGGGGAGCCGGTCCCGGTCCCGGTTTTGGGGTCGGGCCGGGCTCTGGGGACCCGGTCCCAGTTTTGGGGTCGGGCCGGGCTCTGGGAACCCGGTCCCGTCCCGGTTTTGGGGTCGGGCCGGGCTCTGGGGAGCCGGTCCCGGTCCCGGTTTTGGGGTCGGGCCGGGCTCTGGGGAGCCGGTCCCGGTCCCGTCCCGGTTTTGGGGACGGTCTGGGGAGCCGGGCCAGCAGCACTAGGTGGCATCGTGAGACCGGCGGCCGCCCAGCCCCACGTTGGTGACAATTGTCCCTCTCGCACCGCTTTCTGCCGTGGAGCCGGCTCCCCACAGCCTGCAGGATAAATTCTGTAGGGTGCCTGCCTCAGCCAGGGCTGTTCCTTCGCAGGCTCTCCCTTCCCAGCTTTCACCTCAATCTGTCATCCAGATTTGACACTGCCTCGTTCCAACAGTGCTCAGGAGTGACATGTATATAATGTGGAATATTGTGCACATTTACAGCCAGCGCTTTTGCCCCCTCAAACATTGCTCATTGCTGGCTTCTGGCAGCCGCCGTGCTGGGAAGGAAATAAAATAAAAATAAAATTGCCGGGAAAAAAACCCAAACCCAAACCGCCATAACAGAGGGTTTTGTTCTGAGCGTCGGAAAGCAAAACTTTGGTTGGGATGCTGGAGAGACCGGGGTTGGATTTTGGGGGGTTCAGGGCTCGGAATTGTCCGGCAGCTCGGGGCTAATTAAGGAGGAGCCGCACGGCGCTCGGCGAGCTCCCCGAGCCGGCTGCTTTATGATTCTCTTCCATTAACACTCCGGAATATAAATCAAATTAACTGGCATTTCCA
>VZRO01005558.1:300965-314024 GCA_013397915.1 Daphoenositta chrysoptera | reverse complement strand
AAAAGAAAAAAAAAAGGAATGCTGTGAGAGGAGCACCCAGCCCAGCGCGGCTGAGCCCCTTTTCCCGGGAGGATCAATCCCAGCCCAGCTTTGTTCCCAGCGCTGCCTCCACTGTCACCTTTCCCTGCCCTCTCGGAACAATCAGGGGGGACGGGCAATTGTTGCCTTGGAGAAAACGAAACAAAAAGTCCCGATTACGTTGGGATGACTTCCCGGCTCATCCCGGCTGCTTCGGCGGGAATTCGGCACTGGCAGCAGTAATTCCTCCCTGCCCGAGCCGGACACAGGGAACACACACAAACATTCGTGTGCTCAGGGGTCACGGGGATCCCAAATCCTCCCTCCACCCCCCCAGCCCTGGGGTTTCACAGGAATTTTTAAATCAAGTTGCTCTGTCCCTTCCCCCCCCCCATCCCGGAGCCGCTCGGTCGCATTCCCGCCTTTCCCCAGGCTGGGGAATTCTTTAGGATGGGTTTTATTTCCTGCCCGCATCCCTCTCTGTGTGTTTTGGGTTGGAATTTGGGATTTGGTCCCGCAGCACCGATGCTTGGGGCTGGCAAACGGGAGCGCGGCCGGGGGATAACGCCGAGTGAAACCTCGGGAATAAACTTCGAAATGATGGAGCTGGAGTGGGGAGAGAAAAATTCCTGGCTGAGGCTCTTCCCGTGAAGGAAAACCCGGGCTAGAGCCGAGCTCCTGGCACAGGGAGCGGATCCGGCCCGGACTCGGCTGGAATTATCGGAGGAAAAAGCCCCGAAAGCTCAGATTTATTGTCACTGTGTGAGAGCGAAAGGCAGCAAAGGGAGATTGTCACTCGCTAACAACTGCCCTTTCCAGGAGAAATAAAGGTCCCTATTCCAGGGATTTTTTTTTTTTGCTGGGAATGTCCCTGCGGAGCGGTGACGGAGATTTCAAACTGAAATCTCTTCAGAATTCCTTCTTTCAATGCTTATTTTTGACACTCCGAGCAGGATCCGCAGGCTGGGGCCGGCCCGGCTGCTCGGTGGGGTTTGCGAGCAGAGCCAGGAGCGCGGCGAGCCCCGGGCACGGCGCTGCTGCCGCTGGATTTCTCCATGAATAATAAACCCGGGAACTCCTCGCCATCCCTCACCGCTCCCTGGACCTGCTCCGGGCTCCATTTACATAAAAACTTGTGATCCAGCCACGAGCTCGGCGTTTTGCTTTCTGTTCGAGAGGATCCGCGAGGGTTTAACCCCTGGCTGGAACTTTTCCCCTTTCCCCAACAGCGCTGTCGTTCTCCCTGCAGGAAAAATGATCCAGTGCCTTTAAAATCGCCCCTGCTCTTTAAAACCGGCCTGAAAAGCTGGAGGGAAATGGCAAATAAACACCCTCTTTGGGAGGGACTGTGCCAGGCCAGGGCTTCTCCCGCGGTATCCCAATCCCAGCCTGTGGCAGCCGGGGGCTCGGGAATCTCAACAACCTCGGCACGGCTGCTCCCGCTCCGAGAGCCCTTCCCGAACGCCTGCTTTTCTAAGGAATTACAGCGGCCGGGACTGTCACCAGCCGGGCACGTGGCTCTCCCGGCTCGCCAGAGCTTTCCTGGGAGCGAGGGAGGGAAAAGGGAGCGGGAGCGGCTCCGCAGGGCTCGAGGCCCCGGGGACGGGCTGGATCCAGCACAGGATCCTGGAAATCCGGGAGGAGGGGAGGCAAGGATCCCGCGCGTGATTTATTGATGGCTCTTCCCGGTCACAGCACAAACGACTCAGCCGTGACTCCGTGAGCTCCGGGAAAAGCTGCACATCCAAGTTTTCCTGCTGCCTTCGGAGCACAGCATCAGGCAGGGGCAGCTCATCCACTGCAGTTTAGCTCTGGATAATCCCGCGTTTTGCTCAGACTCTCCCAAATTTATTTATTTTTCCTCCCACACTTGCGCTGGGCTGGAGGGAAGGAAAAGCCACGGGTGAATTGATCCTGGCTGAGCTGGGCAGGGAATTATTGTCACGGGAAGCGTGGAAGGGCCCTCTGGCAGCTCTTTGCTTCCCATCAGAAACTTTGTTCTGCCTCAAAATGATAGTGGGGGTTCAGGGAGGGATGGAGGGAGGGAACGGGGGATTGGACACGGGCATCCTCACTTAGGAAAAGTGACAGTCGAAATTCTGCCCCTCGAGAACTTCCCAATATTGTCCTTTTAATGGAAAAGCTTGAAATTCTGGAAGACTCCTCCTCAGGAGGAATACCTGAGCTGGGATCCTCCAAAAATAAACCCTGAGGGAGGCTGGGAGTGACCCTCTGTGCAGCTGGCAATTCCTTATGCCAGGAAAGGGATTCGGGGTAGTTCCTAAAAAACCCAAATCAAATCTCTCCTCTGGATCAGCCGGTTCATTATTCCTGCAGATGCCAATTGAGTCCCAGAACCCTTCACGTGCTCCAGTGGCATTTTTTGGGACCCTTTGGAGAGAGGACAGGTGGAGCCACGGCGGAGCTTTACCCATAACAATAAATACACCTGGAATACCCACGGAATATCCATGGAATATCCATGGAATATCCATGCCTTGCCACAGGCAGTGCATCCCCAGATCCAGGCGCGAGTTGCAGGAAAATGGGGATTTTTTCCGGGGCCGCCACACTCCGGGAATGAGGATCCAGGGAGGATCCAGGGAGCAAACCCCCCCTCGCCCGTGGCAGCCCCGGCGGAGCGCCCCGCCATCACCATGGCAACCGCGAGCCAATTACAGCAATTAACATTCCCGCGGAGCTGGCCCTCATCAGCCACAGCCGCTCCTTTTATTTCCTTATTTATCCCTCCGAGCTGCTCCGGCGCTCCAGCCAACACCGAGCCCCGGGACGGTCCCGAATGGACACGGGGATGGTCCCAAATGGATGCAGGGATGGTCCCAAATGGACACGGGGATGGTCCCGAATGGACACGGGGACGGTCCCAAATGGACACGGGGACGGTTCCAAATGAGCACGGGGACGGTCCCAAATGGACACGGGGATGGTCCCAAATGGACACGGGGATGGTCCCAAATGGATGCAGGGACGATCCCAAATGGACACGGGGACGGTCCCGAATGGACACGGGGACGGTCCCAAATGGATGCAGGGATGGTCCCAAATGGACACGGGGACGGTCCCAAATGGATGCAGGGATGGTCCCAAATGGACACGGGGACGGTCCCAAATGAGCACGGGGACGGTCCCAAATGGACACGGGGACGGTCCCAAATGGATGCAGGGATGGTCCCAAATGGACACGGGGACGGTCCCACTCGGACATTGGGACCTTTCGGGCCCAAAGGTCACAGGGAAAGCCCGAGGAGAAAAGGAGGAGGATCCCAGTGCGGGAGAGCCCAGCTAAACCCATCCCTCGGGGCGTTATTCCCAGCAGGAATGAGGAGAATTCCCTGCTCCAGCGGGATGGAGAATGATGCTCCTCCCACTGTCCCTCCTCAGGGAGAGCCTGTCCCGGCTCCTGAGCCCTATAAATTCATTTATTTTTAAATACAGCAGCCCTGCGGGGCGGTGCTTGGGGACACCGCACAGGCCCTGACAGTTTTCCCTCACTTTTGGAGCACGAGGTGAGGGAAATACCAGGATTCCTTCCCAAATTCCAACCCTTCCAGTCAGCACCAGGAAGTGCAATGGCCTCACACACAAAATAAAAAATTAAGACAATTACTTTTAGGCATTTTTTCTGTAATATTTGGTGGTGGTATCAAGACACTGAGGTTCAGTGTCTGACCCCATTTTCTGTCCCCAGAAACGAATCAGAACTGGGGATAAAACAGGAAATACAGCGACTGAGTGTGTAAATATAAATCTCCTTTAAGAATCCTGGATGTAAACACAAAACCATGCCACGAACCAGAAGGCTTTGAAATCTCCCTCAAACCCGACAGGTGTAGGAGGATGATCCCAACAAAGAGTTGGAATCATTTAAAGTTTACTTTTTAGGGAAAAAAAAACCAAAAAACAAACAAAATATTCACAACTAAACTGTTTTAATCTAATTAATAAATCAATGCCATCCCTGCAGGGGCTCAGCACAGCCATGGAATCACCCCAAATGTCCCCACCTACTGCAGGTGACACAACTGATAAAACACAGGGAAACCAGCCCCAAACGGGCAGGAAAAGGAGCAGGGCAGGAACCACCAGATCTCAGAATTATCTGGGTTGGAAGGGACCTCAAAGCCCATCCAGGGCCAGCCCTGCCGTGGCAGGGACACCTCCCACTGTCCCAGGCTGCTCCAGCCCCAATGTCCAGCCTGGCCCTGGGCACTGCCAGGGATCCAGGGGCAGCCACAGCTGCTCTGGGCACCCTGTGCCAGCCCTGCTCTGTCCCTGCTCTGTCCTTGTCCCTGCTCTGTCCCTGTCCCAGCCCCGCTCTGTCAGGATGGGTTTTCACAGCAGCCTCAGCACAGGGACCTCATTCCAGGAGAGGGGGAAGGACCCCGGGATCACAGAGGGTTTGGGTGGGAAGGGACCCCAGGGATGCTCTCATGCCAGCCCCTGCCCGGGCCGTGGTNGCCACCCCTGCCCTGGCAGGGACACCTCCCACTGTCCCAGGCTGCTCCCAGCCCCAATGTCCAGCCTGTCCTTGGGCACTGCCAGGGATCCAGGGGCAGCCACAGCTGCTCGGGGCACCCTGTGCCAGCCCTGCTCTGTCCCTGCTCTGTCCTTGTCCCTGCTCTGTCCCTGTCCCAGCCCCGCTCTGTCAGGATGGGTTTTCACAGCAGCCTCAGCACAGGGACCTCATTCCAGGAGAGGGGGAAGGACCCCGGGATCACAGAGGGTTTGGGTGGGAAGGGACCCCAGGGATGCTCTCATGCCAGCCCCTGCCCGGGCCGTGGTGAGGGCAAACCCCACACCCCACAAACCCCGCGTCTCTCCCGGGCGGGGTCAGGAGCTGGGAGCGCTTCCAGCTCCTTTCCCTCATCAATCCCAGCCCCCGCAGCCTCTCAGACAGGAGGGCAATGCCCAGCTAATGCCCTCCAGCACCAGCTGGGAGCAGGGAATGCCGATGGGAAGGCACTGCTTGAATTCCCAAGGCAGATTTGTTCCTGCTAAATTCCAGTCTGCCACCGCAAGAACAACCCTGCGATGTAAAACCCCATCTCCCATTTCCCAGCAAATTCCAGGTCAGAGCTCACGGTCCACAGCCAGGGGATGGTTTGTGTATTTATTTAATTTAAATAAACATTTCCTGCCAACTCATTTCAACTTATTGAGCTTTTTTTTTAGTTTTATCTGAGCCTGTGACTGCAGAAATGCCGAAGACAAGAGCAACAGCCGTGCTTTGACTCCAGCACCTGGAGAGCTGGAAGTGAGGCCAGCTGCAGGTTTGGAGTTGCCATTTCAACTTCAACCACATTTCAAAGAAAGATTACAAAGACAAAAAAGCCCCAAAACGCCCAAAAACCCCAAACAAATAAAACGCCCCAACCACAATAAAAAACCCCCAAACCAACCACACAAGTGGGAAAAAAACCCAACCAAACAAACAAAAAAACCCAGAACCAAAACCCCAGAAAACCAAAAATCCACAAATGAAAACGCCTATCTCTTTACCTTAATAAAAATGGGGAATTTTTTAGTTACTTGGTTACACTGCAATTTATTTTAAGCAGTGATAAATGTTAAAAACCATCCAACTCCCTGAACACTCTCTGGCCCGAGCAGGGCTCCAGGCAGCCGGGGGCTCAGCACTGCCCCTGCTCAGGGTCTGAGCCTCTTACGTGCGCTCAGTTCATACTTTTAAGACAAATTATCCTGAACTCCACTAAAAATAAAACTCAAATGACCAGTTTCCCTTCAGGGCGTGAATAACAGCAAGACACAGCTGCCACTACACCCAGGAGTATTTCCAGAGTCACACTGGAGTTCCAAACCCACAGCTCTGGAGTCATTCCCGTTCCGTTTTCCTCCTTTAAACCCAGCTCAGAAGGTGTTCCTGAGCACCAAGGGCACAGCTCCCAGCAGATTTCCTGCCCGGGAATGCTCAAAAGCTCACGTGGGGAAGGTCAGGTCATTCCTGGCCCCCCAGAGCCAAGGCAGCGCCTCCCACCCAGCGCCGGGACGAGCCGCAGGACAGGGAATGATGCCGGGAGCAGCCGGATCCGGGTCTGAGCATTCCCGGGGCAGGCGGCAGCTCCGGGGCTCAGCACAGCCCCGCTCGGTGCCCCGGGCCGAGCCAGCCCCGCCGGGCGCGGGCAGCGGGGCCGGGAACGGGGAGGCACCAGCGGCACCCGGGGGCTGCAGCGCAGCGCTGGGATTGCCCCTCGTTCCCGGGATCCCGCACAGGTCTGGGAAGTTTTGGTTTATAGGAGGAGCTCCAGGCACTCAGCGCTGGGATTTCCCCTCGTTCCAGGGACCCCGCACTGGTCTGGGAAGTTTTGGTTTATAGGAGGAGCTGCAGACACTCANGCAGGACAGGGAATGATGCCGGGAGCAGCCGGATCCGGGTCTGAGCATTCCCGGGGCAGGCGGCAGCTCCGGGGCTCAGCACAGCCCCGCTCGGTGCCCCGGGCCGAGCCAGCCCCGCCGGGCGCGGGCAGCGGGGCCGGGAACGGGGAGGCACCAGCGGCACCCGGGGGCTGCAGCGCAGCGCTGGGATTTAATCCCAGCGATCCTGGGATCCCGCGCGGGTCTGGGAGGTTTTGGTTTATAGGAGGAGCTGCAGACACTCAGCGCTGGGATTTGATCTCCCACTCCTGGGGATTCCTTACAGGTGCAGACGTTTTAAGGTCCAACCACAAAGTTCCTCCTACACCCCCAACAAACTCTCCTAAACCCATCTTAAAATGTTTTTTTTTTTAAAAAATTAGGGATAAGAGCCACAGAATCCTCAAGTGGTTTGGGTTGGAAGGCTGAAAGCCCATCCCATCCCACCCCCTGCCATGGGCTGGGACATCTCCACTACCCCAGGTGGCCCCGAGCCCCGTCCAGCCTGGCCTGGGACACTGCCAGGGACAGGAGCACCTAAGGAGCAGCGTTTTCGGTTGGGTTTGTCCCAGCTACAGGTGTGACGGACACTCCTGAGCTCTGGGAACAGGGAAGTTGTTCCCAGATGTTGCCAGTTCATGCCAGAGCCCCTTTGGTGGCAGCATCCTGGCCAGGACACCCCAGGGACACCCCGGGGACACCCCAGGGACACCCCGGGGACACCCCAGCACCTCGGGGTGTTTTTGGCCACTGCGGGAGCCTCATTGGAGGCCAGCACTGGTGAGGCCGCTGCTGAGCGCAGCCTGTGCCCGCCCTGAGCCCCCTCGGGGCACGTCACACCAGCTCGGGGCTGCCTTGGGCCCTTCCTGAGCCGCAGCCCTGCTACTCACAGCGACTTTCCCCAGCCCCAGAATAATTTGTGTGGGAAAGGTTGTACAGCCCGGCCAGCCCGGAGTGAGCGAGATAAATGCCAGGGCTGCTCCGGCAGCCCGGCGTGTCTGCCCGCCCGCCAGCCTCACATCTCAGCGGCGTCACTGCATCGTCTTGATGATCAGCAGCTGCTTTGGTGCCCTGCGCCATCAGAGAGGAGCCCTCGGCTCGGATCAGGGCTCCCGCCTGTCGCTGCTGACAGAGCTGTCAGGGCCGGGCTGAGAGGAGGAGGCTGCAGAGCAAAGCCCGACTGCCCCGAGCTGCAGCGTCCCGGAGCGGCGGGGACGCAGCCAAAGCCGGGGAGCGGCGGCTCCCGGCACTGCCCCGGGGAAAGGCCCGGGAAGGGCCTTCCCGCAGGGACAGGGACTGCGGGAGCTGCTGCAGAAAGGAAAAGGGGGATCAGGGGGGCCCCTGTGGCTCTGCACAAGTCCCTGACAGGAGGGGGCAGCCGGGGGGGTCGGGCTCTGCTCCCAGGGAACAGGGACAGGAGCAGAGGGAACGGCCCCAGGCTGGGCCAGGGGGGGCTCAGGGTGGACAGCAGCAGGAATTTCCCCATGGAAAGGGAGGTCAGGCCTTGGAACTGCCCAGGGAGGTTTGGAGTGCCCATCCCTGGAGGTGTCCAAGGAATTCCTGGAGGTGGCACTCAGTGCTCTGGGCTGGGCACAAGGTGGGCGTCGGGCACAGCTGGGACTCGGTGATCCTGGACATCCTTTCCAGCCTCAGTGACCCTGGGATTCTGGGATTTTCCAGCCATGGTGAGGTGTCCAGGGAAAAGCTGGATGAGACATCCTTGAGACGCCTCAAACACTCCATGTTGTCCCTTTCCAACTGAATTCCTGGTGCTCCACTGGGAATCTGTTTAGACCCTGCTCCTCCAGGATCGTTCCAATGATATTGATATTTCTGGCAGTGATAACAGAATCACCTTACAGTATCTCAACAACAACACAAATAATAATAATAATAATAATAATAATAACAATCACTGCACCACAATTATAACAATATTAATTAACCAAAGGCTTCCCACAGATGTTTTCTCCTCATTCCAGCTCCTGTTTTCCTCCTGCTCCTCTCCCCAGCTGGATGCAGGATCCATGGAAGTGCCCACGTGGAGAAATTCCCTCAATCCCTTCCCCTCAGTGCAGCACCTTCCTCTCAGTATCCCAAATTCTGGAGCACTGTCCTATGGACGTGCTGTAGGAAAAAAATGGATCCATGGCCTGTCCAGCTTTCCAGAGGTGCTGGCTGTGCCATTGGCACTTATGGCATTCCATGGACATTCCATGGACACTTCAGGGAATGGGAATTCCTCCTCCAGCTGTTCCATGGACAGCAAAAGCAACTTTCTCCTAAGTCCAACAACGCACAAACAACTTCAGGACACTCCGAGACCTCCCCACTGTCCTGGTTTTCCCGGCTAATCGGCTCCCCGGGCGGGAGATCCATTCCCGAAGGAATTCCCGGTGCCTTTCCCGGCCGCAGAAGCCCCAGCCGGGTTTTTGGGACAGGTGGATCCCAGCCCCGCCCCGCTGCGCGTTCCGGCAGCACCAGGTGGTGTTGCAGAGTAGTTTTGTGGGAAATTAGGGAAAAGGCAGGAATTTTGTGCTGTTTGTGCTCTTCCCAAGGCTCCAAAAGTTCATTCCGAACGCGCTGCTGGTGCCCTTGCCCAGGAGGGATGTTCGGGATCAGTTTTCCATGGGAGGAGGTGGTTCCCGAGCATCCCTCCGCTCCCCACACTCCTGGATATCCAGGTAGGAGTTAAATATTCCTGGAGATCAGCAATTCCAGCTGTCTCTCCAGGAAATTCTATTTTCTATGGCCTCAGAGGGGTTTGGATCAGGTATTTCCACATCCAGTGTTGAAAAAATCCAGGGACAATTCCTATTACTCCAGGACTTTCCTACATCTCTAAATTTCAGTTTGTTTTCTCAGCGGATGGGTAAAATATTGGATACAATTTCCAATCCTGGATTATCCCTGTCGGAACTGAACCCCCTGAAAGAAAGAAAGACAATTTTAAATCAAACTTTTTGGTTGAACACCAAAATATTCCAAACATCCGAATATTTCAAGTAAAAGATCTTTCAAATAAAAAATCTTTCAAATAAAACCATAATTCAAGCATCAAAATATTTCAAAATAATTCAGCTATTCTGGAAGCTAAAAGCACTGCCAGCTTCCAGGGAAATCTGTGTTTGGATGCATCCGGAAGGAACAGAAACAGCCAGGGAAAGGTTGTGGTTATCCCAGCTCCTGCTCCCTGCACTCAGAGGCCACAAAGACCAAACGAGCCCAAGAATTCCAAGGCCAAGGCTTGTAAAACATTGGAATGGCTGCCCAGGGAGGTTTGGAGTGCCCATCCCTGGAGTGCCCGAGGAACTCCTGGAGGTGGCACTCAGGGCTCCGGGCTGGGGACAAGGTGGGGATGGGGCACGGCTCGGGTTTGGTGATCCCAAAGGATCACTTTTCCAAAGGGTCACTTTTCCAGCCTCAGTGCTCCCGGGATTCCGTGCCCGAGCCAGATCCAATCCTCCTGGTGTAAACCCCCCCGATCGCCGATATTCCCGTCCCTGTGTTCCTGCAGCTCTGCCCCGTCCCCCTTCCCAGGCCGGACAATCCCGGGAATTCACCCCCTGCGCCAAAGGGCCGCTCCGCCCGGTGTGCCAGAGGCTCTCCTGCATTTTTCATGGTTCCAGCCCCGGAAGGCGCCGGGAAGCCCTTAATGAGACATTTCCCCGGCCTCGCGTTTCACCTTTCCCGCTGCCGTAATGAGGCCGAGCTGGAACCAGACATCCCCAACACTTCCCATCATTTCCGGCTCCCGCTCCCCCACTCCCAGCGCTGCTCTCGGGTTTTCCCTGCTGGATGTTGGGAATTTATCACGGCTATCAATAATCCCCCGTCGCAGGCTACTCTCTGCCACGCTGCTTTTTTTTTTTTTAAATTTTGGTGGAAAGATTTCCCGCCCATTGATCTGCAGGAATCTTGGGGGATGATTGCAGCCTGATAATCCAGCAGCAATTCCTCCCTCACTCCCAGCCCCTCCTGCAGACGTTTCCCACTTCGGAGTTGCTCAAACCTTTACCAGAGCGATTCCAAAGGCATTCCTGCCCCTTCCCGGGGAGATTTTCCCGCCGGGCTCCGCTTCCCGCAGAACCCAGCACCGGGGGTTTTGTGCCTGCAGCCTCGCAGTGACGCCCTAATTAAAGAGAGGCGACATTAATGGGAAGGTGCAGCTCATGAGGCTGGTTTGGGCAGCTGATTTGGGGCTCAGGGTGTTGGGCTCGTTCAAATCCCGGGAGCTGGTGGGACTGGGTGGGAATGGGGGTTTTTTGGCTGTTTTAATGGTGTTTGTAGTGATCGTGCCGGGTGCTCGTGCAGAGCCCTGGAAGGGCAGAGGATTTCCATGGATCCATGGATTTCCCTGCCAGGACGCCCCCAGCTGCACAGACAGCGCTGGCATTTCCCTCCCGGTGAGAAATGACCCTGAGTTCTCAGCTGGCTCTGAACCCTTCCCAAAGTGGCTGAATTTTTCAAACTGTGCCTCAAATCCTCTTTTTTCAGCCTTTTTTCCTGTTACGTTTTTGTTTGGGACAGCTGAATTTGCTGTGTGAAGTGCAGGGTCACGGAGAGCTCTGTGTGTGCTCTGCAAACCTCAGGGATTTATTTTGAGTTTTAAAATCTCTGCTCAGTTATCTGCAGCCCTGCTGAACTTTCCGCACATTTTTAGGGTATCTCAGCGATTATTTGGGATTTTTTTCCCTCACAGATGATTCATTTCTGTGGCTGAGACCCAAAATCTGGATCCCAAGTTTGGCAAAGGCAGCCAGAGGCACCACGAGGATGAAAATCCCTTTTTTCCCTGCGGTGTTCCCACTGTGGTGACCACAGGAGCAAAACCTTCCCTCCACCCTAATTCCAACACAAATGGGAGCTGCTTCCCTGTTAAAAGGAACAGGCCACAGGCCCTACAAACCCACTGGGAGAGCATAGGGAAGGATTTGCACCCACTGGAGGCTGTGTATTAAAAAAAAAAAAATCTGATTTTACAGGAAATAGGAGAATAAGAAATAGGAACAAGTCTGATTCTCTATGGAAAATAAGGGAGATTTTACCATTTAACATTTTTGTTTCTGCATTCCCCGTGCACAACACTACTCCCACTAAACTCCTCATTTATTTGAAAATCCTTAGGAGAAAATAACTTCTTTTAAAAGGGGAGGGATGTGTGATCAACAGAATTAAACTCCTCTAACATCCCATTTCTTTTCCATTCTCCTGCTGTTTGGGAATGTTTCCCAGCCTCCTGTCCCCATCTCCAAATAAACCCCCCCGAGTCTCCCTTTCTTTTCCCAGTCATCTGCTACAAATCCCAGACTTTTCAAAGTCCTTGCTTTTCCCCGTGGGGATCCTTCCTAAGCCTGGCGCAGCCCCAGGTCCCCCCTTTCCCGGTGTAATCCCATCCACCCATGAAGTTCATCCCTCTAATCCCATCCCCGCATCCAGAGGAGGAGTGGGAGGGGTCTGGGGGGAGCTGCTGCTCCCGGGCCCGGGCAGGTCCCAGGGGAGACCGAAGCAGGTCCGGGGAATTCATTCCATCGTGGAATTCCTGGATATCACTCAGCCGAGTGGGAATTGGAGGGATGGAGGAGGGGAGAAGGGAAGGGTAACCCTGGGTGTGAGGGGGGAGAAAATTCCCAAGGCAGTTTGTCCCAGGACTGGGACGTGCAGGAAACTCCGAGTCAGGAATGATGGAAAACCTCATTCCCTTCCGAAGGGAAGCACTGGGTGATGGAGGAACCGACTGCTGAAAGCTGCTGGGAGGCACCGAGCACCTGCCAGGGCAGGAGGAAAACAAAATAAAGTAAAGTAAAATGAAATGAAATGAAATAAAATAATAAAATATATAAATATACAAGCCACACAAAAAACCCCAAACCCCCACAAAACAAAAAAACCACCAAACAATAAAAATCCCCAAACCAAACTAAACAAACAAATCCCCAAACAAACCAACAAATTGCCCCCAAAAACCTCCCAAACCAGTGAAGAAATTTAAATCCCCCCAAAGACGACAGGCAGTGCAGAATCCCAGGAAAACAGAGTGGCAGGGATTGAAGGCAGCTCTGGAGATCGTCCACCCCAAGCTGGATCACCCGGAGCACAGGATCCCACCCAGGGGTTGGATATTTCTGCAGAAGGGGACTCCAAAACACCTGGAAAACCCTCTCCAGTTGCACCACCAGGATTCCGAGGTTTTCCAGCCCTCAGGAGACAGTTCCACGGGCTGGGTCTGTCAGGAAGCCGACCCCGGAGAACCACGGGATGCTTTGGGGTGGAAGGGACCTGGAGGGGTCACAGGACCTGACCTGGCCAAACTCTGCTGCCCTGGGGGAGTTCAAATCCTCTGGATGGACGAGGCGGCCTTGGCAAAGTCCCAGGTCACCTCTGGGGAAGGCCAGACTCTGTCACCCTCAGGTGTCACCCAGAAAGTGACACCATTTTCCAAATATTGACCTTTCTTTGTCACTTCCCTCAGATGGATTTTCCTGGTTTGCCCATCATCCATTTACCGGAGTGTGGCTGTACTCACCTCACATCCCATCCCATGGATCCCATCCCATGGATCCCATCCCATCCCATCCCATCCCATCCCACAGATCCCATCCCATCTCACCCCACTCCCCCCATCCCATCCCATGGATCCCATCCCAT
>VZRO01005558.1:290011-300834 GCA_013397915.1 Daphoenositta chrysoptera | reverse complement strand
CCCACCCTACTCCACCCATCCCATCCCATGGATCCCATCCCATCCCGTCCCACCCCCATTCCCATTCCCATTCTCATCCCTGCTCCTGGCAGACAGGGAAGAGCTTTGGGAGCCTGTTTGGGATCTGCTCCACTCCAACGAATTCCAGCTCCAAATCCCGGCAGGCCCGGAGATCCCAACCCCCCGGGGCCGTGCGGGTACAAACGCGAGTCCATGGGCTGCGCCCAGGGGTTGGAGCCCCGCTCCCGTTCCCCGGGATGTCCTGTCCCGGTGATTCCGGTCCCCGCTGACACCGGGACACCGTGACACGGTGACAGTGACACGGTGACGGTGACACGGTGACGGTGACACGGTGACACGGTGACACGGTGACACGGTGACACGGTGACAGTGACACCGGCCCCGGGGCTGGCGGGTTTCCCTCCTGTCTCAGCCCTTCCTCTCCCATTGCCAGCCCGCTCCCAGCTCGGCCGCTGCCGCCGGAATTGACATTGGAATCTGCGGCGGTATTTGTCTTCATCCAATATTTGTCTCATTCCCGCTCCTTCCCGGCAGCGTTTGCCGCATTCCCGAGTGGATCCGTTCTCGTGTTTGGCAGGCGCCTTCCCGCTCCCAAAGCCCGGACCCGGCTCCTTCTCTCTGCGGCTGGAAAGGCCGGAGCTCATCCGCACGCGGGATGCGGGGACGGAATCTCGAGGGAAGGGCCGGCGCCGGGAATTCCGAGCGGCCGAGCTCCATCCCTGCCTCCTCCTGCCCCGCTCCGGCAGATCGGACAATTCCCTCCCCAAATCCAAAGGGGAAAGGGCTGAGCCGCTTCGGGAATTGCTCGACAACAATTAAAGCACCCCGGTCCCAGCGATGGCGCGGGACCCGCTCAGCTGCCCCCGGGCCGCCCTCTCCATCCCGAGCCGGAGCGATTCCACCCGGGAGATTTTCCCGCCGGGCTCCGCTTCCCGCAGAACCCAGCACCGGGGGTTTTGTGCCTGCAGCCTCGCAGTGACGCCCTAATTAAAGAGAAGCGAGATTAGCGGGGAGTGCAGCTCATGAGGCTGGTCTGGGCAGCTGATTTGGGGCTCAGGGTGTTGGGCTCCTTCAAATCCCGCCCAGGGAAGGACAAACAGCATCCAAAACCCGGGATCGGGGTGGGTGGGGCCGGGAGGGACCTCTGGAGGTCATCGGGCAAGGAAGGGGAGGAAAAGGGGAAGGAGGGAAAGGTGGAAAAGAGCGGTGAAAAAGAGAGAGAGGAGAACACAGGAAAGGAAAGAAGGGGGAAGAAAGAGGGGAAGAAAGACGGAAAGAAGGGAGGAAAAAAGGGAAAGGAAGGGGAAAAAGGGGGGGGAAAGGGGTGGAAAGAAGAGGAAAAGAAGGGGGGAAAGAAGGGCCAAAAGAAGGGAGGGAAATCTTAGTGATTGGTTGTATTATTATTATTATTGTTATTATTATTATTTTATGGCAATTATTATTTCAGGGTTCTGTGATGGTTCAAGAGAGATTATGTTCCCTTGGCTAAAACAGTCACAGAGTGAGAAGAAGAAGAGAGAAAATGAGGGAATGGAGAAAAAGAGGAAGATGTGAGCAGCCACAGGAGTGAGATCAGCCCACGAGTATCACAAAAACACACAAAAATTTACCAGAGCCCCAAATCTGATGTAAGCACAGAGGACAGCAGAGCCCCGGAGCAGCTTTAACCGTGTTGGAGGAGAGGGAGAGGCTGGGGGAGGTAAATGTGGAGAGCAGAGGAGCAAAGTCTGACAGAGAGCCCTGGCTGAGCGAAAAGCACCGGAAAAGGGGAATTGTGAGGGGGAATAAAGCCCTTGCAAGGATCCAGGCTGTTCCAACCCCCACAGGTTCAGTCCCTGGTTTAGCCACAGCTCCTGCTCGGGGGATTTCGGGCTTTGGGGTCTCACAGGGCCTGGGATTGTCCCAGGCACGGCCCCTGTGCCCTCGGGCACCACCCCTGGCGTGGGGGACGCTGTTCCGTGGCCAGGCCGGGTCACAGCCCTGGCACCTGCCGGGACTCCGGGGGCTCCTCCAGCAGCTCCTGCCCGAGCCCCGAGCACCAAAAGGGATTTTCCCTCTCCTCCTTCCAGCCGGTCTCATCAGTTTGGCTGTTGCTGCTGTAAATTGGACGGAGAGGGACTCCCAAGCCCCTGCCAGGAGGTGAGGAGAGGGAGAAGGTCCCTCCCGAGCCCCTTCTCCCAGGCTGAGCCCCTTGCCCAGCCCCCTCAGCGAGGGGACACTGAGGTTTCTGCCACGATGGGCACAAAGCAGGGCTGTTCTGACCTGGGGCCTTCTTTCCTGAACCTGGAGGGGTTTTTCCTGCAGCTTTTTGAGTTCCTGAGCCCAAATGCTTCAGTAATGAGGAAATATTAATGTTATTAACCAGGATTTCTCCCTTTGGGCGTCGTTTAACACCTTTTTCTCTCTCTTTCCCCTCCTCTCATCTCTCTCACTACAAATCATGGCTTGCTTTTCATGCTGAGAACCAGGCTGGAACGTGGCAGGGAGAATTCATGGACAGAAATGACAAAAGGCTTCTCTTTGGATACCTAAAATACTCCACGATATTGCCAAGCTGGAGGTTCTTTCAGGAGTTTTACTTTAAATTAAAAAAAAAAAAAAAAAGTTAAAAATCAGCGGTGACCTTAAACCAAGGAAATTGTGCCCATCCCTCCCTCTCCTGCTATGGAGGAGCAGCCCTGGCAGCACGGAGCCCAGGACGTCAGGAATTCACAGGCACCAGCATTTCCAGAAGCCTTCTTGGACAAGGTTTCTGTTTAATTGGCTTAAAAAGCCACTCTTCTCCCACACAGGCTCCTGCAGAGCCATCTGTGCCGGGAATTGGCAATCTGGAGGAAGAGTCTGTGAAGGAATTCGCCTGCCTGGCACTGCTGGATGGTGGGGGAGCAGAATTCCAGAGGTTGTGCCGACCCAGGGCCCAGCCAGGCCTCCAAAGGGCACTGGGAATTCCAGCAGTACTGGAAAAGGCCTGGGATGTGGGGAGGGCCAGAGAGGAAACCCCTGGGGATGGAGGAGCTGGGCCCTTTCAGAGTGACTGTGGGGAGGATTTTGGCTCTCTGGTTCCTGGTTTTCTTCGGAGAGGAGGAGCTTGGGAAGAACCACGGACACGGAATTCAGGAGGAGATGGAGGAGCAGCAGAGACCTCACGAAGCCTTTGCTGCTGGGCACGGCCTCACGGCTGCTCCATTTCCAAACGTTCCCAGAGCCAAACCTCTGCCAAGCACCCCCGGCGTGTGGAGATGGAGCTCCTGCTCCAACACCCCCGGGCTGCTTCCAGGGCAGGAGGGAAAAGCCGAAGGCTGGAACCAAACCCTTGCCAAGCCCGGGAGCAGAGCACCAGGAGCTGCCAGCAGGAACATCCCGGCTCACCTGGAGAAGGGAAGGATCCAGGGAGACCCCAGAGCCCCTTGCAGGGCCCAAAGGGGCTCCAGGAGAGCTGGAGAGGGACTGGGGACAGGGGATGGAGGGACAGGACACAGGGAATGGCTTCCACTGCCAGAGGGCAGGGATGGATGGGATATTGGGAAGGAATTGTTCCCTGGGAGGGTGGGCAGGCCCTGGCACAGGGTGCCCAGAGCAGCTGTGGCTGCCCCTGGATCCCTGGCAGTGCCCAAGGCCAGGCTGGACACTGGGGCTGGGAGCAGCCTGGGACAGCGGGAGGTGTCCCTGCCCATGGCAGGGGTGGCACTGGATGGGCTTTAAGGTCCCTTCCAGCCCAACCCATTCCAGCATTCCATGATTTCCAAGGCAGCCAGATGTGCTTTCCACACTTTTCAGTGCCAAATCTCCACCCCCAAAGCCAGCAGGAGCCGTGGCCGAGGTTCCCTGGCTGTGTGGATCCCGGGGTGCCCCGGCAGGGCGCAGCCATCCCCCTTTCCCGATCCGTGTCCCCGTTCCGTGTCCCCGTGGTGCCGCCCCGAGCCCACCCCGGCCCAAGCAGCAGAGCCCAGCGCCCCAGCCCCGCCTCCCCCGGACACCACCGGGATAATAAAGGGACAATAAAGGGACAATTCGGCGCTGCTCTCTCAGCCAGGCCATCCCTGGCTGCTCTGGAGCTCTCTGCTGCCCCTGAGCAGGACTCAGGGCAGAGCCCGAATTCCCGCTCCCGGGGCACCCCCTTCCCCTCCCCGGGAGCCAGCGGCTGCGGAGGAGCAGCTCAGCCTCAAATCCGAGCATCCATGGCATTTCTCATCCTCAGGAAAAGGCTTTCCGCGGTAGCAACCATTTCCAAGGACATTCCCTCGGGGAGTCGTCCTTCCAGCAATATAAATGGCTCCAAAGGGGGAATCAGCCCTGCGGTTAAACCTTTTAGAGCAGGTGAGCACCTCCTCCGTGTGAAATCCCGGGGGGCAAAGGGCCTCTGGCAGCCCCAGGCACGCAGGGTGCTCCAGTGCCACTAAACACACACGGCCGTAATCGCAGGAGCTGCCTCATTTCCCCGGGATCTTCCCGGGATCCGCCATCTCCGCGTTGATTTGGGATCGGGGCTGCGCTGCCCTCCCTCCCTAACGTGGTTTTAAGCAGGGTTTAACCTCACAAAGGTGATCTGCTCCTGAAGATTTCGTCAGTGGAGTTATGGCAAACTGTGCTGGGCACGGGGATCCGGCCCCTTCGGCATTCCCCCTTCTCCCACCTCCCTTTCACCTTTCCAGGGGATCCCACGGCAACGTGATCCCTCATGGAGCTAAGGGAACAGGGTTTAAGTTGGGAAATGGTGTTTTGAGGTTTCTTCAGCCTCATTCACCTGGTTCAGCCTGATTTGGGAATAGAGAAAGGGAAAAAAGGGTTTGGAGGAAGGAAATAAATGGGAAACGAGGGGATTTGGAAAAAATATGTCAGTAAAGGTAATTATGGAAGAGTGGGAGGAGCTCAGGGAGTGGAGCCCAGGGACTGCACCCAGTGGCCGTAAGGATGCTGAGTGGGAATTGGCCCCACAGAGGGCCCAGAGAGGGGCTGAACAAAGAATCCCAGGATCCCTGAGGCTGGAAAAGCTCTCCCAGACCACTGAGTCCCGGCTGTGCCCCATCCCCACCTTGTCCCCAGCCCAGAGCACTGAGTGAGTGCCACCNAGCCCCTTCCCAGCTCCCTCAGGAATTCTCCAGCCCCTTCCCAGCTCCCTCAGGAATTCTCCAGCCCCCTCCCAGCTCCCTCAGCCGCTCCTCCTATGCTTTAATCCCCACGGACCATCCCAGGGAGGCCTGGCAGTGTCCTGGATCAGCAGCCCGGGCTGAGAACCCCCCTTGAACACAAACCTTGAGCCACTTTGGGGAGCAAACCCCAAAGCCCTCGTGTCCCCTGGAGCTGGTGGCACCTGCCCCAAAATCAGGGCAGGTCAGCCCAGACCCCGCTCTGACTGTGGCACCTCAGGGCTGCTGGGCTGTGTTTTCTACCTGTGCCACGTTTTTGCAAATTCCCAAACAGGAGATAGATAAAGCCCTGTTACCGGCAGGATCAGCCCGTAGATGAGCACAGGTTGAAGTGCCCGAGTTCTGAGGAGATAACAATTACCAGCAAGTCATTACTTACAAACAGGATAATTTTTCAAGCAAGCCTGGATGAATCTGCACATTCCCAGCCAGCAAATAGCTTTGAGAATCCTCTGAGCTGGAAAAAAAAACCATTGTGAATCCTGAGCATATGCTTTGCTCTGAGTGTATTTTAAAAAATATTTGTTTAGGCCGATAACCTGAAGAGTGAACCAGGGCTCTGAGCATGGCTGCAGCAGCGCTGGGATGTTTAGCCCGTGGCTAAACAGGATTTTCCTGTTCACAGTTATGATTTCGTGTTTGGCCATAATAAAAAGCCTTGATGAAAAATATAGATGTTCCCAGCGTGAGCACTGTCACATCATCGGTTTATAAATAAACATGGATCGGTTCAAAAAACCTCCTTAAGCACAGTGACCTCCCCGTGCAATGCCTCCCACAGCCAGCCCTGTGCTCCCAAGGGATGCTGCAGCTGCTCCAGGGAATTCCAAGGGTCCCTGCCCGCAGCAGGAGGTTGGAACTGCAGGATCTCTATGGTCCCTTCAACCCCAAACCATTCTGGGATTCTGCTGTGCAGGGGAACAGCTTTTCTTCCCAAAGCTCAGGAAGAAGTCCTGGAAATAAAACTCGGGGGTTTGGGAACAACAAAACACCAGGGATGGTGGAGCTGTCCCAGACTCTGCAGCCTTTAAAGTGGTCCCACAGAAATAAAAAATGGGGTTTATAAAAACCAGGGAGAGTGGCTTTTGCCATGGGCAGAGAGTGATAGGACAAGGGGGAATGGTGTTGAGCGGGAAGAGGGCAGGGATGGGTGGGATGTTGGGAAGGAATTCCTGCCTGGGAGGGTGGGGAGGGGCTGGAATGGAATTCCCAGAGCAGCTGTGGCTGCCCCTGGATCCCTGGCAGTGTCCCAGGCCAGGCTGGACGGGGCTTGGAGCAGCCTGGGACAGCGGGAGGTGTCCCTGCCCATGGCAGGGGTGGCACTGGGTGGGATTTAAGGTCCCTCCCACCCCAAACCGTTCCGCAGTCCCTGTGCCAGGGGTTTTGTTGTTTATCTCCACAGCCCGAGGAACACAGCACAGCATTCCCGTCCCTCCGCAGGCACCCGGGTGGGATATCCCGGCTTTTCCTCGCAGCCCCTCCTTCCATCTCCCACGGTGCCTCGGCCCAGCTCTCTCCTGGCAACACCACCCCAACAGGGCTAATTCCCAGATTTCCCACTTCCAAGCCCAAATCCCGCCTTCCAAGCTATTTCCCCTCCTCCTTCAGGGTGGCTGCTCTTTGCTTGTCACTTCTTTTGCTGGGAAATGTCATTTGTTTACCTTTTTTTCCCCCCCAGTGCTGTGAAATGATGGCTCCAGCACTAAGGTGCTGGCAAATGACAACCTAATGGCCAAGCTGAGTGTGCTCAAACAGTAAAAGAAAGAAATCCCTAATCAAAGTCTCTCAAATTATATGGGATACTGACAGCTTTTTACGCTGTTTTAATTAAGTACACTGTAATTTAAACCACTGAACCATAACAACCCAACGTTTAGTGTTATATCCCTGGGAGAACTTCAAAAATATGCATAATTCTGCCTGCAAGGTAATTGAGGGATATTTTTGGGGTGGTGGGGGTAATTAAAGGTTATACAGGAGAGTAAAAGGAATTTTACTTGGGTACTGATGGTGTCAGCAACTGTGCTAAAACCTCCTCGGGAAAGCGGTTCGTGCGCCCGGCTGCGGCTGCTCCCGGTGTTTTTGGAGGCTCGGGAAGGGCTCTGGCAGCTCCCGGGTCCCGGGAGGTGGCGAGGGGCACCTTTCCTGCCACGGCCACCCCTCCCCGGTTCCCCCAGCGGCGTGAGGAGGGGAAGGACCTGATCTGTCCCCACGGGCAGCTAAGGGGGGACAGCTCTGTCCTGGCCCAGGGCCCCGTGCGGGGGGACAGAGGGACGGACGGTGGGCTTGGGGTGCTGAGGGTGGCTGAGGGCAGGGAGGCAGCCCCGAGCCGTCCCAAAGCACTGTCGGGGTGTCCCAAGCACTGTCGGGGGGTGCTGAGGGGTCCCGGCCCCCGCGGGGATCCTGGCTGGGCGCAGAGGAGCCAGCCCGGCCCTGGACGGGACGAGGCGCTCAAAGGTGACCCTGAAGCGCCTCCCAGCGCCTCCTTCCAGGGGCAAGGTTTGCCTCAGCCGGAGGCAGGAAAGGTGCTGGCAGCCCCCAAAGCTGCCGGGCTGCAGAGCTGCAGCTGCCACGGGATGTACAGGGAGATGCAATGTGAAAAGTGGAAGATAATGTGCTCACACACTAATGGGCACTGAACTAGACACAGGCTCATTTTTCACATCATGTCATCTCTAAGGTTTGAATAAAAAGTAATGGCGAGAATGAGCCTGGATCTATCTCAGACATTATCATTTGCCTCCTCAGTTTTATTTGTGTTGACTTGTACAGTCTCAGGAGCTGACAGTGCGCGGGCCCCCGGATCAGTGTGAGTGATAATACACAGCACATTACACTGCTGGTGACAGCTCCTGTTCCCCGCGCTGGCATCTGAGCGCCGCGCATCTCCCTCCGTCAGCTCAAATGCTGCCAGCTGACAGCAGACAGGAGCTCACCGAGGGGACATCACAAACCCTGTCTGTTATCATTTCAGCAGATAAACTGGAGTTTCCAGGGTATCTTGTTCGGGAAATTAGTGTCAGTCAAACTTTGGGGGATTTTTTTTTTTTTTCTCTCTCTCTTTTCTTTCCCGCTCCTTTTTTTTTTTATTTTTTCTTTCAGAAGATAAATAGCTCCGGCACAGGAGCTCTGTTTGTGCTGCTGCACAATCAAAGCCTCATTTGAAATTGCGGGTTGGGGGGGAATCACCATTTAAAAAATAATAATCCTCTTCTTGTGGCGAGAATAAAGGCAAGGCTTCAGCCTTCATCTGAGCATGACTAAACAGCCCCGTGGCTCACGGCACTTTAAACACAGCAATACAATAATTTTTTACATTAGATCGGTAATTTTTCCTCTCAAAATATCTTAGATTTCCTCACCAGCCAACAGCCTGAATCAGAAAAGTTGCTGAAGCCGTCGCATTCAAGTATGAATTCCTATAACCGGAGACTTCTCAGCTGAACCCTGCACGCTCGGCCCCACAGGCACAATGCTTAATTAAGTGTAATATCCTTATTTAAGGCAGGCAGGCTCTGTAAGCCTGGTAAGTGTTCCAGAAATTATTTTCAGAGATTTCTTAGCTACAGGAATGTATAGGGGAGGAAAAAAAATTACCAAGATAATCTACAGTCTCCAGAGGATCCCTACCTTCCAGAGATATGCAAAAAGCCCCAATTCTTTTGTTTAACCTGGGAGATAATTCGAAACCTGCAGCTAATGAATCCCAGGAGGTGAGAGGGGGTTTGGATTAAGCTCCAATTTGCTAATCCTGCTGCTGGAGGTGGGGGAGGATCCTGGAAGCCCATCCATTCCCCCTGGGCTGGGGCACACGCGGAGCTGCTGCTCCGGGGATGGGACAGCAGCAGGGCAGCTCCCAGTCCCATCCCAGTCCCAGCCCAGTCCCAGCCCAGTCCCAGCCATGGATGTGGGGATGCTCCCAGCAGCAGGGCAGCTCCCAGTCCCAGCCCAGTCCCATCCCAGTCCCGGGAATGGATGTGGGGATGCTCCCGCCTGGCTGGCACCTCACACCACCGAAGTTTTAAAGCTGCTGCTATTCCCAAACCCAGCGAGCCGCTTTTCCTACCCTTCCCAAAAATACACCTCTCAGAATCATAAACATTTCCAAGCTCTTGGACCATAATCTCTCGGTCATGGCAGCTGTTTCTCCTGGAATTCCAGCTGCTCCCGCTGGAATGGACGTGCCTCAGTTGGCCGAAGTTCCCGGGAGGGTTTAACTCCAAGGGTCCTGCTCTGAATTCCCTCTGCTCCCGGCGTGAGAAGATGCCACAAGCCATGAAAAACGGGAAAGACGCCCAATGTTCTCTCCAGGCTCTGCTTTAGTGGGATTTCTGCTTCAAAGCTGCTCCCAGGCAGGTCCCTCACCCCACGCTCCTGTTCAAGTGCTCCGTGTGTTTTATAAGGAATGGGAATTAAATCCAGAACAAAAGCAAACCCAGCGAGGACAGGGGGAGGGATGGGAGCAGCGGGAAGCCTGGGATGCAGCTCTTTGCCAACGGGAGCAGTGGGAATGCTCCTCACACAGTGCAAGAACCAAACCAGGGTGAACCCTGGACCCCACACCAAAGACTCTGCTGGGACAGAATCCTGCTGCTTTGGGGGATTTCTAATCAATCTCGGAATCTTGTTAATTAAAGAATTTTTTATTATTATTCTTATTTTAATTCAAATTAAAGAACTGTTAGTTCTTCGGGAAAACAAACAATTGTACAAATATTGGGGTGAGATGATTGTGGCCTTCCAAGACCTGAAGGAGCCAACAAAAAACATGGAAAGAGATTATTTATAAGGGTTGGAGGGACAGGACACAGGGAATGGCTTCCCACTGCCAGAGGGCAGGGCTGGATGGGATATTGGGAAGGAATTCCTGGCTGGGATGGCAGGGAGAAGCTGGGCTGGAATTCCCAGAGCAGCTGTGGCTGCCCCTGGATTGCTGGAATATTCAAGGCCAGGTTGGGACAGTGGGAGGTGTCCCTGCCCATGGCAGGGGTGGCACTGGATGGGCTTTAAGGTCCCTTCCAGCCCAGCCATTCCAGCATTCCATGAGTGACGTGTTGGGATGAGCTGTCACAGTCTGTGCCCACGCAGGGACACCCTCACAGACAGGGCAGGGACACAAAATCCAAATAACTCAGAACCACCTGCTCTGCCTGGTGGTCTCCCTCGTCCAGCTCCTCAACCCGTCCTGCCTCCGGCTCCTCTGCTCCCCCAGGCTCGCCCAGACAAAGAGGGAGAAGCCCCAAACAATCCGGAGTGGGATTCCACGAGTCCCCGTCCCTGGGGGAAGCTCTGCTGCTATTTAGCTGATTGCAATTTCTCATCACAGCAATTCTCCCCATCATCATTATCAGTACAGCAATCAAACACAAACAGGAGCTGGGGCTAAATGAGCCAGGGCTGGGTAATGAAATAATTGCTGTGCTTGGCAGCCCAGGGACACTCCCAGCGCGCAGACCCCGCCCTGCCAGGGGCACCGAGCTGCCCGTGCTTTATTTACACCGTCCTGGACACGCTCCAGCCGTCCCTCCTGCCTTGCCCAGGGCACCGGGGAGATCCCAGCTCGTCTCGCAGGGAATTTCCTTTGGAGTTTTCAATTTGGAAATATGAACCAGCCAGAATCTCTATTTCTAATAATAATAAATATTATTATTATTA
>VZRO01005558.1:264120-283890 GCA_013397915.1 Daphoenositta chrysoptera | reverse complement strand
CAGGGGATGTCCTACAGGGGATGTCCCACAGGGGATGTCCCGCAGGGGATGTCCCACAGGGAATGTCCTACAGGAGATGTCCCACAGGGAATGTCCTACAGGGGATGTCCTACAGGGGATGTCCTACAGGGAATGTCCCACAGGGAATGTCCCTCAGGGGATGTCCCGCGGGGAATGTCCGTCAGGGGATGTCCTACAGTCAATGTCCTACAGGGAATGTCCCACAGGGGATGTCCCACAGGGGATGTCCCACAGGGGATGTCCCGCAGGGTCAGGAGACCCAGCCCCACGGGGCCCGGGGTGAGCAGCTCCAAGGAGCACCCTCAGCCCAGCCGGGGGTGATGCTGCTTTGGGGTCTGAGCAAAGGGAGAGCAGGATGACACAGAACCCTTTTCCAACCCATTTTCCCTCGTGGCAGGCTCCAAGCCGCCATTTCTGGGGTGACACAGCGGGATTCCCAGTCCCACACCAATTATTTGCGTATGAGGTGCCTTTTGTCCCCGCAATCAAAGCCCGAGTACAAACCACGCCGCTCTCCTGATAACTTAATCAAGGACTCTCTGCTCCAATCTACCTGTAGATAAAACCCAGGGTGTGTTTTGACACGGAGAAACAAATCCACTTAGGGCAGGTGAATTAGCTAATCATCATCGCAGCACCGGCGCGGCTCGTGCTCGGGGGTGCTCTGAATACCAATGGTGCCCGCGCCGGAGCGCAGCCGGCCCCGGCCCGGCTCGCTCGTGTGAGCCGCGTGAACCGCGAGCACCGGGGAAATCCTCTCCTGCTGACAATGGAGGGGCACGAGAAGCAATTCTGTCCGCAATCTATTCCACTTTGGGAGCAGCTGAGCTCCGGGGCGGAGCGCTCGGGGACAGCCGGGACTCGGGGCAGGGACGCCCGGCTCGGCTCCCGGTGTTTGCGGAGCTGGCCTGGGCGTCCGAGCCGTGCCGGGATGTTCCGCGGGGTTTTCCATCAGGGATCACGCGTGGCTGTGACATTGCTCATCGGTTTTACCCCAGTATCGATTTTCACCTGGCTCTAGGGGGTTTAGCTGACCACAACATCACCTAACAGGTAGAAACACCAAATTCTAAATATGCCAAAAATATAAAGGGAAAAAAACCCAATTCTCTTTTTCTGCAGGATCACTGCATTTCAGATCCCAATATTTTTTGATTCCTGATGGTTTTCATTTCACATTTCGTCTCAATTTAGAACATAAAACATTTTGAAACACCAACCTGCAAACCCGTGCGTTTACTTCGTACCTTAATTTATGAAACTGTCTGCTGGAAGGTGCTGCGGCCGGTTGGGTATTAATATAATAATTAATATTAACAGTGTTACACCACCGCTCGACGCCACGGCCACTTTTTGCATTAATCATAAGCAGAAATCCAGGCTGCTCGGGCCATTCCCAGCATTCCAATGGATAACTGCGCAGGAAGGGCCTCGGGCTCTGCAAACACCCCCAGCCGTGGGTGGGCACCGCCTTGGGTGCCAGCTCCTCCTGGGAGGAGCCACACCTTGGCAGAGCGGGGAGAGGAGCCCAAACCGGGAGAGGAGCCGGGAGCAGCCGCGGGCACCGAGCGCGGAGCGGAGCCGCCGCTTCCCCCCAAACCCCGCTCCTCGTTGGGCATAAAATACAGGCTCCTTAATTGGTGTGTGCTTCTCCAACATGTTTTTAATGAAAAGGCGGCACATAACTCTCGGTTTGTTGGCTGGCAGAGCCCAATTTACAAAAGTGGGAGTGCGAGATAAGAACAGAGTACATCTGCAGCGCAGGCTGTGCAATGAATCACGCCGTGCCAGAGTTGAGCAGAATATAATTGAGTCCAACATCTCTGAGCACTTTCACCATAATTAATGATAATCTGTAACAGAGGAATCTGAGATTCCAGTTCAGAGAACTGTTTAATTAGGCCAAGTAATGAAAGCAGCAGCAGTACAAGAATATGGCCTGCCTCATGATTAATGATTCATGCTCCCGAACACAAAAGTGCCGCGCCGTTAACTCCGGCGGGGCTGCGGCGCCCTGGCATTTCCAGCGCGGGGAAAGGCGGCTCTGCTGGGCTGGAGGGGGCTGGCAGCGGCCCTGCCCCGGCCGTTCCACCACAAATAAGGATGCAAAGGTGACAGCCTCCCCCGGCCGCCTTTGTTCCGGGGGGCTCGCACAGAAACACGGGCTCAGCCCGGACATCAGCCTTAGGGAAGATCTCCCTGTCAATAATTAATGCCCTCGCTTCTAAAGCTGGGCACACAGCGCGGTTCTCCCTTTGTACTGGGCTGGCACAGACAGCCCTGGTGGGAGGATGTGCTCCGGGTGCAGCTCCAGACACATTCCACAGACACAGATCCGTACAGAGGCACACTCAGCTCACGGGGAGGAAAACCAGGTCAGTTCACAAGGCACCAAATGTAAAAAGGANAAAGAAAAAAAAAAAAAAAAAAAGGATGAAGAGTGGTAAGTTTTTTGCAGGCTTCCACTTTTGCTGGGTCAAGGTGCAAAATGTAGAGCAATTTGACACGGAATTGCCCTGGAAGTGTAAGGGACATGACAAAAGAAGTGATAAGACTGCCTGGGGCTTTAACTTACAAGCCAGCAAATTATATGGGTTTTATGTGACTATTTACTGCTCCTTTCAATGAAACAAGGAGCCCTACTTATCGTGGGCCCTGCAGAAGCCCGGCTACATATGCAAGGTGTGAGATAAGAACATTTTCCAGAGGGCCGCGTTCCCTAATGTCTCCATTCCCCCCCAGATTAGGGCTCCTCGGGTGCCTCTTCAGCGCTGCCACGGCTCAGCGCCCACCGTGACAAATGCCCGTGCAGGGACATTATCTGCTCTCTGCCGTAATGGCCCAGCACTTCCACCACCCCCCTGCCTGGGGACCCCCTGCCCTGCGCCCGCAGCGTCCCCTCGCCTCCTCCCTGGCACTCACAGCCTCCTCCAGCTCCATCCTCGGCCTGGGCTCGGGACATCGGGGCGCCGGGGGAGGCTTTGAAAGGGGCTGTGAGGCTGCTGGGGGCCATCGAGATGGGAATCACAACGTCCCGAGCTGGGAGGGACCCACAGGATCACGGATCCAGCCCCTGTCCCTGCACAGACCCCCAACAGCCCCACCCTGTCCATCCCTGGCAGCGCTGTCCAAACGCTCCTGGAGCTCTGGCAGCCTCGGGGCCGTGCCCATTCCCTGGGGAGCCTGGGCAGTGCCAGCACCCTCTGGGGGAAGAGCCTTTCCCTGAAATCCAACCTGAATCTCCCCTGGCAGAACTTCACAGCAGCAGTGAGAAACCAGCCACCGCTACAAGATTTCACCACTACCTTCCCTGAAGAAGAAAAGCTTCAAGAAAACCCCGCCTAAAATGAGAGGAGGTGCTTAAATTATAACATCAAATAACGAGCATGGCAGCTTGTGAATCTCTAACGGACAGTTTAAAGAGCTCATAAACTTTTGGGTGAGATTCCAGAGGCGCTGAAGCTGTCAAACACCCCCCAGTTGTTCTACAAAGACACTCTGGGAACCTCAGAGCAGGGGAACTGTGGAAGGGGAACGGTGGGAAACTCCCGAGGGAGGAGGAGGAGGAGGAGGAGGTGGAGGAGGAGGCTGTGATTGAGGCCAGCAGCGCGGCTGGGTCCTGCTTAACTAATCCATCGCGTTCTTTGAAGATGTTACTGCCACAAGAGAGAACGGAAATTCAGTAGATGTTAAACTAAAGTTAAATTTTCCAAAGCACATCTGAGGAGGTTCCACTGAGCACAAATCTGCAGGAACATCCAGGGCCAGCCCAACCCGGAAAAGTTCAGGTGACATCAAGCAGAGCAGCTCTGGATAGTAGAGGAGCATGGAGGGGGTTTGGGGCAGCTCCCAAATTCCAGAGGTGCTTCCTGCAGACCCAGCGAGGGCATGGGGACAGCCAGGAAGGGTTCCACGAGGGGACATTGCCACGAGGCACCAGGGAAGGTCCCACCAGGAATCCAGAAGTGCACAGTGACTGCTCGGCCTTGCCCTGTGTCCCACAAAGCATCTCCCACATCCCTGCCCGGAGCACAAGGGGATTTTCCAGGCATCTCTCTCTCTTCCCATTAAATACTCCAGGGGACAGGGAGTTCAGCCCACCTGTCTGGAAGAGGCACCAGGGGCTCCTGCTTCCCCACTGCTAATTAAAGCAGGAATCAGTATCCCAAGGGATCAGGAATGAAGCCACAGCATCCTGGAACGTTCAAAGCTGCCACAATCCACCCCGTTCTATAACTTCCCCTGCATTTCATTAGCAAGAGATTTTAATATGTAAATTAGAGGGGTTTTGCCCCCTCATGGAAAGATCTCAGCAAGTCTGAGTCTATCAGCACCAGTCCCTGCACTCTATGCAAGTTTGCCATGGACATTTCTGCAGACAAAACTCAGCTGCTGGAGGGTTCAGACGGGAAATGCTGAGATGGTATCGCTGCAGGAAGATTTGTCAGCTAAAGTTAGCGTCCCTAATTTTTTCCCATCATCAGCCCAAGAAAAATTAGCACAGTGACGTCTGGGCCCGCTGAGAAAATAAACAGAGAAGGAAGTGTTGGAATCAGCCGGTGCTTTCCGTGCCCTGACGCCAAACACTGAATTATTTTAGGGCTCTCCAGAAGGCTTAAGCAGAGTTTGAGGCTGAGGCCACTGGGAGATGGGTACAGGGAACCTGGCTCGCCCCTTGGTGAGAATTCCAAACATGGCCAGGGGATTTTTCTTGGATATTCCTGGAAAGTAGTGCAGAGAGGGAAAAACTCCAATTCACAAAATCTCCTGGCTGGAAATGTTTTCCCAAAGCCCCGGCACACGGGGAGGGAGAGAATGAGATCCTTCTCTCTCTAAATACCAGCAAGGGCTGCTCCAGAAATGGGAATTACAGCAGGGCCAGGCATTGAAACCCTGAGGAAACCTTGAGGCTGCATCTTGAAACCTGGGGCAGCTCTGGGCCCCCAGGACAAGGGAGACCCTGAGGGGCTGGAGGAGTCCAGGGAAAGGAATGGAGCTGGGAAGGGGCTGGAGAATTCCTGAGGGAGCTGGGAAAGGGCTCAGCCTGGAGAAAAGGAGCTCAGGGGGGCCCTTGTGGCTCTGCACAAGTCCCTGACAGGAGGGGGCAGCCGGGGGGGTCGGGCTCTGCTCCCAGGGAACAGGGACAGGAGCAGAGGGAACGGCCTCGGCCTCGGGCTGGGCCAGGGCAGGGCGGAGATTGGGGAATTCCTTCATGGAAGGGCTGTCCAAGGCAGGGGTGGAATCCCCAGCCCTGGAGGGATTTCCAAGCCCCTGGATGTGGCACTTGGGGATGAGGTGGGGCAGTGGTGGCTGAAGGAACTGCTTGAACTCCACGGTCTCAGAGAACTTTTCCAGCCCAACCCATTCCATGGTTTTATCTGCCCTGGCAATGCTCTGAACTCCCCCATGTGGGGTTTTCTCCAGCCTGTCCCACCTGAGCCTCACCAGCAGGTCCAGGAATGCCCAGCCACGGGAGTTTTGCACTGGGCCCAAACCAAGGGAGACCCTTTGTGCCGGGATCCCGAGATTCCATCAGTGCTGGCAGAATTCCCGACCCAGGGAGGGATGGCCCAGGGCAGCTCCTCCTCTGCTCCCTGGCTGGGAGAGCAGCAGATCCATCTGCTGGGAGCCAAACAAACTCCAGCCGTGCCTGGGACTGACTAATGCCACCCTCGGAACAGCTGGATTTATTGACTTTGCAGAATCAATAGCTATTTTTATTAATCATCTTTAGATAGCAGGATGCTCCTACTATATCTCTTTCAGTGACTAATACAATAAATTTCCCCTTTTGATGTTCCCTGACATTTGAGCAAATTAAATGGAGCATTAAATATGATCCTCTTTGGGACAAAAGTGGGCAGAATCATTTGTGACTACTTTATTAACTGTTCTGAGAGCACTGGCAGCACCTTCCAAAGTGCTGTTCAGCATGCCATGTTTGTTATTATTTAAATTTTCCCCAGCACTGCTATATTACTATGGATCAAATGGTTTTAGTTGGGGGAAATGGAAATATTTCCATATTTCCTTCTATTTTGAACGTGGCAGCAGCTGAAGGACCAAAGTCCAGCTTTGCTCGGTGTATTACAGGGAATATTTAGGGTATTTTTGCTTTTAAAATGGATGATAACCCTTGAAAAGTTCACATTTAAGTAATTTTGTTGTGAAATAGTTAAATTAATCTTTTCAAGAGGTGATTGAGTAAGAATTGCTGTTTTATTGTGAAAAAGCGAGCCCAGTTTTCATGCTTAGCCAAATGACCAATGGAATACTGCAGCTTGGAAAACTGAGCAGGGAGAATTCCCCAGAGTGGGGGTCCCTGATCCCGGGGAGGCCCACGTGGTTCCTGGAGTGTTTTCCATGTACAGCCACTGCCAAAGCATTTTATATCAGCCATTCCTGCATTCGAATAACTCCAAATAACACCAAAACTAAACCAATCAGATGGCCCCACTTGGAAATTCCCTCCATCCCATCTTCCAGGGAGGCATTCCAGGAGGAGGGGTGGGAGGTCAGTCACCGAGCCCGGGGGTCACTCGTGTCCATCAAGTGTTAACAAATTCGGGCACAAAGCCGCCCCTCGGCCCCGGAGCGCCCCGGTTCCCCCGATCCCGGGTCAGCGCTGCCCAGCTCCGCCCGCCCCCGAACCGGAGCAGAATTCCCGTCATCTCCGCGGGAGCCGCTCCGGCAAACATTGGAGTTTCAGATTAAGGAGATAAGAACCAATTGACTTAAAATAAGAACCACCCGGAATTTTACAGCCAGGCGCCGGAGGAACCCAGGCAGGAGCTTGGGCTGGAGCTGGAATGCGAGAAGGAATTGCAGCTCTCCGCTCCCGAGGGAGAGCGATGCAGGTGAGTCAGCGCCGAGCTCAGCCCCTCATTAGCCCTGCCGAGGAGCTGATTAACCCGAGCCGAGCATGGTCTGGCACAGCTCTGCCTTTCCCAGCGCCCGAGCGGTGCAGAATGGGCAGCGCTGGGGGCGGGCTGGTGCCCCCGGGGCAGCTCTGGGGTGGCACAGACCCCTCCTGGCCCCGTCCCCGCACCCCAACCTCCCCCTCCGCCTGAGCCTCTGGCTCTGGGGACCACCCGGCTCATTTCTGGGCAGAGACGCCCCAGAATCCCAGGATTATTGAGGTTGGAAAAACCCTCCAAGGTCATCGAGTCCCAGCTGTGCCCGATGCCCTCCTTGTCCCCAGCCCAGAGCCCTGAGTGCCACCTCCAGGAATTCCTTGGACACCTCCAGGGATGGGCACTCCAAACCTCCCTGGGCAGTTCCAATCCCTGAGCACCCTTTCCAAGGGGAAATTCCTGTTGATGTCCAACCTGCCCCTCCCCTGGCTCAGCCTGAGGCCGTTCCCTCCATCCTGTCCCTGGCTACAGCAAACCACAAACCAACTTTTCTCCACATTCCCCACTGATGAAACGTTATTGCAGGAAACAGAAAAAATAAGTGATTTGCCAAAATTTATTCCTTTTTGGGAAAAAAAATACTGAGGGGAAAAAAAACATCCCAAGTTAATGAGAATTAGCTATGGAGGTGCCATCATTTTTTAATAATAGCGGAGTTGCTTTTCTTAAGTGTTTCCTTTTATCATTCCTTTCATAACGTAATTTAAAATAAAACAATCAGATGTTTAGATAATAAAGTAACACGTTGAAACCTCTGCTCTTGCCTGCTGCAGTTCCCTTCCTTAGGACAGACCCAAGTGGTCCCAAGGACGCTCTGAGCTGCTCCCCGCCCTGGTGAGGAGAGCAACAGCCACGCCCTGCGCCCTGAGAAGGGAACTCGGGCTCGGACCCTCGAATGGTTTTCATTTCTGTGTAATTTTTTGTATTTTAGCATTGGGAAAGGAAAAGAAATGAGGAAGAACTCGTCTCTGCCTCTTGGAAGAGGATGGGGAGAAGGACCTGAGGCTCTTCCCAATATCAGCGAGCGCCTGAAATGAGCTTTGTGCAATAAGCCCAGCCATGTCACCAGGCTCCTCTCAGACGATCTAAAGATTAAAGGCTCTATTCCTGGAGGGTTCCCGTGGCATTTACTCAGGGATTTTGATCAAGCTTTATGTGATGGGCTACCTAACACACCTCTCCCAACCTTAAGAGCTAACAGGAATTTGGTATCTCTCAACATGGATTTCTTGCTGTACTGGGGGATATTTGGCAAACATCTCGAGACTGTAGCCAGGCACAGGCAGGAGGGAAAATGAAAGAAGGGGAGAAAAGTGGCCAAAGAGTCAGAGCAAACACTGAGATTTGGAGGCAAAGTCTGCATGAATACAGAGCGAGTGTGGCTGTTAAACCCCCAGTTCAACTGAGGGGGTGAATTTTCCATGGCCACGTCCATGGGTGCCCCAGGGAGCCAGGCCTGGGCACCAAAACAGCGCCAGAGCCACCGCAGTGCCCGTGGCCTGCAGTGCCATGGGAAGGGTGGGATGTGGTGCAGCCACAGGGAATCCGGGAACGCGCTCCGAGATCTCAGTGCCACAAAACTCCGCAGGGATTTACCAGGAAATGGAGGTGCGACAAAGAGTTGAGGTTACCTGAACATCAGGCACTTGTTACAGCCTCATCCAGCCCCACACAGAGCCCCCAGCAGCCGCAGAAACCCAGCCCAAACTCCAAAACCACACCAGGCTCCCTGCCCTTGGCAGGGGTTTGGAACGAGGTGCTCTTGAAGGTCCTTCCCAGTCCGAACCATTCTGTGTTCCTATAACCCCCCCAAAAACAACAAAAACACCCCCAACACAAACCCCAAACCAAAACAAACAACCCCACAACAACAATCAACCATTTGACACCTGCGCTGGTGCACAAGGAAGAAAATCCAAAGGATGTTGCATAAAGAACCAACAGCATCAGGAAAAGAGATTTCCTGGCAGTGCTGCCTCTGTGCAAGAGCCACCCACGGCCCCGGTGTCACCAGAGGTGCTGTCTGCAGGAAATACCCCGATTTTTCGGGCTTCTCAGCACGGCTGTGAACCACAGGTGGGTGTGGGCACAATCCCCCCCCAAACAGAGCAACAACCCACCCCAGCACAGGGAGAACCATCCCAAAAGCCTAAAAACCACCGCAGGTACAAACCCACCCACAGAAACGTTTGCAGTCAGAGCGGGAGCAGAAGGAGGAGCCACACAACTCGTGAGAGGCTGATGGACAGAGCTTACCCCGAGCACCGGCTCTGCTGGGCCAGCCTGCTCAGGCGTGGGGATCCCCCTGTGCTCTGGGAGAGTTAGAACCTGAAATCATCATCTTCCAGCCACCACCCCACAGCCGCAGCCGGGGCACGGCCAGCCCGGAGCTGTGCTGGCAGCAGCACACGCGGCGCGGGGGCTCGGTGCCACCTCGGCGGGGCGCGGGGAAAAAGCCACAACGCGAGCGTTAAACGGCTCCTGTCTCGCTGTGCTGAGGGGAAAAGCGGCTTTAACCTCCGTCCCACCCAGCGCCAGCCAGGGCTGCTCCAGGGGACTGGCGGCTTCTCCAGCCCGGAGCAGGGCAGCAGAAGGGCTCTCCTGGAGGTGTTTGCCGCAGCAGCGCGGCTCTGCTGGGCTCAGGGAGCTGCACAAGAACACGAAGCCCTGGGGGCGGCAGAGCCCAGCGGGGCAGAGCCCTTCCCTCACCAGAGCCAGCGCCTGTGAATGCCCCCGGTCCCGGGCAGAGCGATCCCTGCAGGTCAGGAACACCCACTGCCCCAGCTGTGCTCCAGCTGTGCCTCCCCACGAAGGGCTGCAATAACCATCTCCCAGCCACAATCCTGGGAATCACCGCCAGGAACGCACAAACCCCACGGAAACCCCGGGGCTGGGGCCCGGAGGCATCGCTCAGCTCCAGCAGGGCTTGTCCCCCGTTCCGAACGTACTGGTTTTACTGGGGCCCTTCGGAAGGGCGGGCAGGCCCCGGCGGAGCCGCTCCAGCCCCGGGAAAAGGCACGGCAGGAATTCCTACCTTCACCCTGGCAGCGGGCTCGGGGAGCGCCGTGAGGAGCCGGAGCTGGACCAGGCAGCTCCAGGACGCAGAGATGGAGCAGCTCCTGCTGCTGGAAAAGCCCCGGGAAGGGGAGCAGCAGAACCCCAAACCCCAGCCAAATACCCAAAAGGGTGGGGAGGGATGGGAGGGAAAAGTACCAGGGCTCATCAGAGGGGATTCGGGGCAGGTGGAGGGTGAAGGCAGAGAAATCTGCCCCACCTGTGACTGAGAAATGCTCTGGGATCGCCCCAGCTGGAGCGGGAAAGGCTGCAGGAAGCAATTTCTTGGGTGCAAAGGGTTAGGGGAGAGCTCCTGGCAGAGAAAAAGAGAGAAGTGGATGAAAAAGGATGGGAGAGAGCAGGGGAAGAGCTGGGCCACATCAAAGAGAAGCACCGGCCCTTGGGGACTCGTGTGAGGTTTTATTTAAGTCCCTACTAAAAAGAAAAAAATCAATTAAATTAACAAAATGGTTTACATTAGAATTCATCAAAAATACCCTTCAAAGAACAAAAACAGCTTTAAGAGGGTGACATTTTGGTAACTCTGGCTGCTGCCCCAACACATCCTCCGGGCTCCAGGAGGGCCCAGCTCTGCCCCAGCGCGGGGGGAAGGATGAGCCCCATCCCCAGGGAAACATCCCCTGCAACCCCTCCGAGACCCCCTGGAATTCCCAGGGAACACCATCCAGCCCTGTAACCACACCCTCACACCCAAGGGTTTCGATGCCCCTCCCTGCTGCCTCCTCACCTGCACCCACATCCCCTTTTTTAACCTCCCCAGGGCAAACTGAAGCCTCATTTTGTAAAATTCTAGTAAATTATTGCCAATAGAGGTTTTTAGAGCAAAAAAACTCTCAGGTTTTTGCCTCAGAAACTTTCAGCTTCGGGACAGGCTTAAATTGAGAGACAGCTTCCCAAAATGTGTGTCCTTATGGAATCCCAGGATCTGGGTTGGAAGGGACCTTAAAGATCCTCTTGTTCCAGCCGTGTCCTTGCAGACTCTGGATGGGGATTGCAGAGAGAGGAGAAACCCCACTGTTCTCATCAGCGAGAGCTTCTCACTGCCTCTTTTATTAATGCAGGTGTTAAACGAGACCACACATCCCTGACAATTTACATTCCCCTGCTGGAGCTGCGTGGACAGGTGGACAGGGAACAGGGAATTAAACCAGAGCACACCGTGGTTGAACACACGACGGCGTTTGTGTCCATGTATGCCTAAAATAAAGGTCTGGCAGCTAAAAATACCCAGGCAAGAGTGTTTCCTCACATCCCAGGCTGGTATTTCATGGCAGAAATGTGAGAAAAGAGATTTATTTTTTTATTGACTTGGAAGAAAGTTGTCTATTTAAAAATCTGTCTGAATAGGGGATGGCACAATCTGTCCAAAGCTGTGATTCTGTCTCTGTAATCGCCTCCCTCCAGTGAGTGCCTCTGGATTTGGGGAGCACCCAGCTGCATTTCTGGGCACTGCAAAATCCCAGGATTATTGAGGTTGGAAAAACCCTCCAAGGTCATCGAGTCCCAGCTGTGCCCGATGCCCACCTTGTCCCCAGCCCAGAGCACTGAGTGCCACCTCCAGGAATTCCTTGGACACCTCCAGGGATGGGCACTCCAAACCTCCCTGGGCAGTTCCAAGGCCTGACCTCCCTTTCCATGGGGAAATTCCTGCTGCTGTCCCAGCTGAGCCTCCTGTGGCCCAGCCTGAGGCCGTTCCCTCTCTCCTGTCCCTGTTCCCTGGGAGCAGAGCCCGACCCCCCCGGCTGCCCCCTCCTGTCAGGGACTTGTGCAGAGCCACAGGGCCCCCCTGAGCCTCCTTTTCTCCAGGCTGAGCCCCTTCCCAGCTCCCTCAGGAATTCTCCAGCCCCTTCCCAGCTCCCTCAGGAATTCTCCAGCCCCTGCCCAGCTCCGTCCCCTTCCCTGGACTCCTCCAGCCCCTCAGGGTCTCCCTTGTCCTGGGGGGCCCAGAACAGGACACAGCCCTGGAGGTGACCCCAGCAATGCCAGCACAGGGGACAATCAGTGCCCTTCATCCAGCAGGGTGAAGAGAAGGATCTTGGATGAGGAGGATTCTTGGATAAAGAGCAGCCTCTCAGATGAAGAAGCTGAGGAGGAGCAGGAATATTTTCCTGTGTCCACGAGCTGCAATATCCAAACCCCAGGGAAAGCTTCCTCGGGATTTCACACGGGGAAGTGGCAACCACCTCCACATCCCTTAAATAATCCCACTTTTATCCTTTCCCTCTCTCCTGACCTGGATCCGGCCGCCGCTCACGGAGGGAATTGCGGAGCCCCTCGGCGGCTGCGGCTCCTCGGCACCACAGCATTTGTCATTGCCACAGCAGCAGAGTTTAATTAAGTGTTGTGAGCAGCCTAGTGAGAAACACACTTTAAATTAAACCTCTGCTCAGGCAGCCCCCGGTTCTCTCCCTCCGGAACGATCAGCGGGGCCTGGGCAGAAATCCCCGCTCCCGAGGGAGCGGCAGCTCCCGGGCCAGCAGCGCTCTGCCCTCCCCACCAGCCCCGATTAAAGCTCATTTCATTATCCCTTTCTCTTAAATGAAGGCCAGAATTAACGTGCCCACCACTAAACATTTTATTTACTCTCCGTGCATTAGTGCATTACCAGGAAAATGCCCCATGGTTTTGGATTTACCCAAATCACTCCGCAAATTCTCCTTGGGTGCATCAAGCCCTCGTTAGGATAATGGGATAAATTATTTTAACACCTCGGTAGTAACCAGTGGGCACAAGTGCATAAAGGTTTGAATTTTCAAAATGTTTCTACAGTTTTTTTTCAATTTTAGAATATGGGAGATATTTAAATTAATGATGCTGGAGTGAGGAATAGATGGAGAAAAAATCCCAACCTAAAAAAGGATTTGATTGGGGTTTTTCCATGGGAGAGAATTATTTCAATCTACCTGGTCTTTCCAGGAGGGAGGATCCTGTTGCAAAGTCATCCCCTTAAAAATCCCAATTGTGAGGGGCAGGTGAGAAATACCCCAATGACATTTGGGCATCTTCCCTGCCAACTGCAAACACTGATTTATCCCCTGGAAATTCAAACTGGGATTGAGGCTTCTGGGGATAAATCCATGTTTTCCTCACAAATATTGTGGCTCTAAGTGTGGTGGAGAGGGAAAACATCTGAGCCTGTGGATACCGTGGAAGGATGCTCCAAAGACCTCCAGGGGGTGACCCTGATCCTGTCCCCAAACGGAGCCACCCCAGGCAGGGCTGCCCATGAATCCTCAGCCCTTTTGTGCTCAAACCTGGCCTCTCAAGAAAGGAAAACTGATGCTTTTTTTCATTGCACACAATATTGTCAGAGATATTTATATCACCCCCTATGATGCCTTTTTTTTTTTTGTAGAATGGAAGTACAATTTCCCACCAAAATGAAGTTTTTGTAGCAGAAAATATCTTTGGAATGATCCCAGTAAAATAAAACAGGGGTATTTTGTTATAATAAGGCATGGAAATCTTGAGATTTGAAAATTAAAATAAATCCAGTGGCTTTTCTGGGCACAGGGGAAGAGATCCAGGCTTGGATATCAGTGGTCCAAAGCCAAATATCAGCCCTTTGTGCTCACCCCGGGCAGGACGAGAGATTTGAGGGTGGGGTGAGCTGAGCCCACCCGGAATCCCCCGCCCTTGTCCCTCCTCTGCTCAGCCCAGGGTGTCTCCCAAAGACGGGACAGCCCATTTAAATTCCCACCCAGAGCCTTTGTCCGGAATTGTTTCTGGGATGTCCTGAGGCTGGGCAGCAGGAGCTCCAGCTTCTCTGCCCGACAGTTTTCCGGCTGTAAACAAAGATATTTCTGGTCACATATTTTCTGAATATTCCCCGTAATCTCGAGGTAAATGCCCGAGCTGCGGCTGCTCCCGGGTCCCTGGGGTGCCCAAGGAGCAGCCTGGGGCACTGGAGCTGTCCCTGCCCCCGGCGGGGTGGATTGGGGTGGCATTTGAGGTCCCGTCCATCCCAAACCAGTCTGGCATTGATGTGGACAGAGGGTGTCCTGGTTGTGGGGTTCCCCCCAGTTCCAGGCACATCCCAGGGATCCCTCTCCCTCATTTCAGTCCGGGTTTCCCTGGAGCCTCAGGAGCATCGGAGAGAGGAAAGCAAGGAACCAATTCTATTCTTCTCCAAGGGCTGGATGGGGTGGGGTTGGCCTAACAGGTAATGCCCGCTGAGAGCAAAACAGGGAATCGCAGCACTTTTAACAATGGAGAGACTCAGAGGAGGCGATGCAGGGGCAGGAATCCATCCCTGGATCCCACAAATAAACAAACAAACAAACAAATAAATAAATGTCTCCGCTCTGCAGCGCCAGCCAAGCCAGCACTCGAGCAAAACGCTATTTTAAAAAGCACTGAAGCATTTTCTAACTTATCCCCAGGGATTCACACTTAAAAAAAAAAAAAAAAAATCACATAATTCACTGGTTTCCTTTGGATGCTCGGAGCAAATCCCAGCTCTGTGGAAAACACAGGGCCAGGAGGAGAGCCCTGAGCCCACCGGGATGGGCTCCCACCTTCCCCTCTCTCAGCAGCAGAGGGAACAGCACCTGCCTGGGTCTGGTATTATTGGCGTGGTTTGAAGGGAAAGCAGCTCCAGTAAATGGAGAAAATAAAAGTGAGCGTTTGGTTCTCTGAGCATCTGCATGAGGAGGGGGCAATTTCTGTCTGCTGGCCACTTTCTTTGGGCACTTACATCTGTATTTCCTCTTATTGTGGCTCTCTCAAGTGTTTGATAGACTAAGATGGAGGCATTAATTGAATTCAAGTGTAGACACCTGAAGTATTTTTATTATTATTTTTAGTTCTCTCACCTTTTATTTCCATTAGCACAGAGACGTGGTCGCGGTGGGGATTTCTGCCTGAAGGACACAAACAGAGCTGCTCGCAGTTATTAAAATAAAACTACTTTACCTGACAAAAAAAAAAAAAAAAAAAAATCATTCCCAAACCACTTAGGCTGGAAAAAAAATTAAAAAATAGAACAAAACCTCTGTGTTTTCCCAGATTTCAGAGGTCCAAGTTTTCCCACTGCATCCTGAAGTGTTGTAGCAAAGTTCCAGCCCTGGAGGTGTCCAAGGAAGGCCTGGACGTGGCACTCAGGGCTGACAAGGTGGGCTTGGATCCAGTGGTCTGGAGGGCTTTTCCAGCCTCAGTGATCCTGGGATTTGGTGATCAGGGCATGGGGCTCAGGCAGTTTTGCCTTTCAGGAATTGAGTTTCTCCACTGGGAGAGGTGAGGCACAAAGAGTTCATCTCCTTGGAGCAGCCAGAGCAGCCCCACAACTCCTGCCTCGCCCACACCCAGAGCGGGGGACAGAGACTCTGAAATTCCACCTTTCCATGCTTAAAACAAAACTCAACTCTCTGGGAATGAACAGGACAAGGCACTGTCAGTGGGAGAGGGAAAGGGGGAGGATGGAATAAATGAGTGTCCCTGTGCAGGGCAGGGCTGCACCCAGAACCCCGACACCAGACACTTCTGTTCCAGTCTGGGAATCAGGAACGTGAGAAAAGCAGCACAGAAAGTCTGGAAAGGGAAACCGCAGGCAGAAAAGGCAGGAAGATTTAATGGAATTCAGAACCAAATACTTGGAACCCCACCACCTGTCAGATTTAAACAGGAACCCATTATCAGATGAAAAATCAGATGAGTGGCCGAGAGCCCTCTGCCCTGCTGTGGTGTCCCATTTCCTGACCCTCAGGCCCAGCTTTGACCTGCTCTGTGCACCGAAATCCCGAGCACTGAGCAATGTTATAAACACGAAAATCCAACCATCAAAATCAGGGCACGAGAGCCCCCTGTCCCCTCTGAGAGAGCAAAGGGGGCAGCTCTCCGAAATACAAATGTTCCATACCTACAGCCAGACATCCCAGGCACTTCTGCAGAGTATTCCTCATCTGATCATTTTTCCCTGGCCCCAATCTCCTGAACATCGGCACCCCGGAGGCTCCAAACAGGAGGGGACGGAGGGATCCTGAACATCCCTCAGCTCCGTGTGCTCCCTTGCGGAGCAGAGCTGCTCACGCCCGGGGCTGGGCACCACAACCTTCGCAGCAGCAGCAAACCCGGGATGTGCCCCTGGAATGGCATCTCAGATTCCCAGCTCCTCCCACCCTCCCTCACGGCATCACCTCCAAAACAAGCTCCTTGCAAATCATCACGTTTTTGGTGGAAGAAAAGCAAAAAACCCCTAAATAACCACACTAACCTCCTGTTCTATATCCAGAAATAAGCAAATAATTGGAGGATTTGATATAAAACTCTATTTTCCCAACTTTTTTCCCAGGTGGGTGCCAGGTTGCAGAGCAGGAGCGGGAATTTGAGCACGGGAAGTGAAATGCGGAGATGGAAACTGAAAAATCTCTGCAATTCCTGCAGCACACGTTGCATCATTAGCCCGGGATTTGAATGTGCTCCATTAGGAGGGGTTTCAAATCAAAATGCACAAACATATGGCGTGTGGGGAGAGAGAGGAAATTCCGGCGGAACTCGGAGTTACTGCGAGATTTCCAAGGACAAGGACACGAGGAGCACATTTTCCAGCCCAGCCCTGAGGTGCAGCCCCGTGTATTGATTTCAGTGCAGGCGTTCAGAGAGCAGACAGGAAACTCCGGAGGGCCATTCCCAGAATCCAACCTAGAAAGCCCCAATGTGGCTGTTTAAAGAGTGGGAATCCACAGCACTGGAAGGAAAACTCCAGCACCTGTGTGAATTCTATTCCTTAGCTGGAAAATGACACATTCTGCTCCTATATTTCTATTATTTAGCATTAATAATTTCCCTCAGCCTCTGTTTTTCTGCAAGTTTAGAATTTAACCTAGAGGTTGTTTAGATTTATTTTTTTTGAGCTTTTTTTCACCTCTTAGGATGAGCTTCGAACCCTTTCCTGTGCCAAGTATGTGGGCAATTTAAGATTACTTCAGCTTTTACCAGAAAATGCTGGATTGGCAGCTTCGTTACAAGATATTTTCAGCTACAGCTCCTGAAATGGGATTTCTTTATAGAGACTTTATCAAAAAGAGAAAAATAAAAGGGGATGGGATGGGATGGGATGGGATGGGATGGGATGGGATGGGGGAAAGGAGTAGAACAGCAAGAATTAGGCCCAGATTATAGCCATTATTTAGAGGGGCTACATCCCAACAATAACGATCCAGAAAAGACTTGGCACTATGGGGCTTTCAGCCCGGATGGGCTCCCTCCGATCTGCTCAGCTGCAAGCAGAGACCCCAGGCGGCCCCTGCGGCCCCCTCGGCGCTGCCCATCCGAGAGGCTCCGTCCCAATCCAGTGGTCTGGAGGGCTTTTCCGGAGCTGTCCCAGGGCAGATCCAGGAGATCCAGGGAGCGTCGGCCTCGGCTCCGACCCCCTGCGACCCCCGGCGCCTCGGGCCCGCCCGCCTTCCTCCCGCGCGCTCCTCTTCGCGGCGTCCAGCCCCTCTGGAGCGGCTGCTCCCTATTTATCTATTTCTCTCGCTAATTGCCAGCACTGTTAATTACTGCCGCTGCCGCCCGGTCCGCGTTGCCAGCTCGATGATCCCGCCGCCCGTCCGCTCCCCGCGATGAGCTGTGCCACTTCAGCAGTGGCGAGCGCTCGCCCTCCGCGTGGCGAACGCGAGGTGACACCGGGACTCGGCTCGCCGGGAGAGGGGGGACAGGACCCCGCGACGGGAGGGACAGGGCCGGGCGCGGCCTTACGGCAGCTGACAAAGCCAGCCCGCCTCAGCTCCGCCGCCCCGTCCGCGGCAGAGCCGGGGTTAACGCGGCAGCGCCGCCGCGGCCCCGAACCTTAAACAAACTTCCAGCAGCATTTTCCTCGCAGCCGCCTGACATTTTTCTTTATGTTTCGTCAGTCATATCTGAGCGATCAGACAGCCGCCACACGTGGTACACCCACCAGGATTATTATCTCGAGCAGAGGCCCAGAGCTCATTGTAGCAGGCATGTAATTCTTTACAATGTATGCCACGTTAAGTGTGTTGGGTTATCTATTCAACAGCTGACTGAGCCGGGCTCTCGGCTCTCCTCAACAACCATGTAAGAAGCGATGACAATTGTACTACTTCATAAGGGCTGCATGCAACTCTGACACACACTTCACAGCAACCAGTCATCTATATAAACCAATTTCAAGAGCAAAATTGCATGGTGCCTCCACTCTGTTATAAACACAATGATATCCACTCAGAGCTGATAAATGCGCCGCATTTCTCCCGAGCTTTAAAGAACCGCTTCCCTCCCCTCGCCCGCGGCTCCCGGCGGCACGCGGGGACAGCGGGGACAGCGGGAAGGGGACACCGGCACAGGGACCTTCCCCCTCCTCAGAGCCTGCATCTGGCGAGCTGGGAGAGAAAACAAGGTTAGGCCTAATTAAGGTTTTAAATACTTCTCGACTCCCGAGCAATTTTCAAATTAATTACGGTATCTTTTCGTAGGATTAATGCAATGTAATCCTTGTTACGGAGTAAAATATCTATAGCAACCAGCAAGTCCTTGAAAAAATACTTCAACACCAAACACTCCAACAAAGGGGGAGATTAAAGAGTGTCAGACAAATTAAACCCATTTTTCCTGGCTATTGTGGCTGGGTAAAAAGGGTGTGTGCAACCAGCAACGCTGGTTATGGATGTGCCGGCAACTTGTGAGGCTCTGATTTTGGGAATTCTGCAAATTCCCACCAGTCTGAGGTGGCAAATGCCATTTCTGGACTGCAAGCAGCAGCTCAGCCTCCTGCACTGAGCATGGAACACCCCCAGCGTCACAGCGCAATGAAAAGATGAAATATGGCTACAGCGATCTTGATTTAATGAACCCTGTAATTGAATACCCAACCAAATAGACATCCTGATAAAACACAACAAGGAGTGTTGTTTTTTTAATTCAGATAAAGAATAGGATCAATCTCTGTTTGTTTGCATTGTTCAGCAGCGCTACAGGAGAGTTAAAGAAGTGATCGAGAACCATCCAGAGGTGATCCTGCCTTGCTGTGTGCTGTAGAATAATGTAAATATCATAATAATCAACAAAATAATTTAAAAATCAACATTTCTGCGTTGCTATCACACTGCCTTTTTTTTCAGTCCTGACCACTGAAAACACACGCCAAGGGTCATCCCAAACACGTGGTGCTGACTCCAAAGGGTGTTGAAGATGATCCCAGCCCAGGTTGTCCCTTGGAGCTGGGATGCTTTGGGACAAACTCCTGACACTGTGCCTGGGAAGTGGTGGCTGGGGAACGGCGACAGGGTGGGGAAACAGGCCCAGGGAACCTCCTGGGGTTCACTAATGGGTGAAAAGTCCTGCGACAGGAAGGGCCACCAAGGAAGACATGGACGGGCCACCAAGGAAGACATGGACGGGCTGAGTGAGGCCGGGGGAATCCACAGGGCCCAGAGCATCCATGGGAAAACCCAAAATTCAGCGGGATCTTAAGCAACCACCCATCCCTGAGCTCTGAGGCTGCTGAGCTTTGGGGGGGGCTGGCCAGAGCCCCTCAGCTCCTGCCAGCCCCAGCCCCCCGACGGACCCCACGGGCAGACCCCGGTCCCCAGAGCCTCTCTGCCCACAGAGCAAAGCTGGAGACGGGAGACACCGGGATATTGTCACCCTGGTTTGGGTCTTGGAGGGAGCAGGACAGGGACACACAGGGGCTCAGGACAGGGACACACAGGGGCACAGGACAGGGACACACAGGGGCTCAGGACAGGGACACACAGGACAGGGACACACAGGGACACAGGACAGTGACACACAGGGGCAC
>VZRO01005558.1:137805-243871 GCA_013397915.1 Daphoenositta chrysoptera | reverse complement strand
TTATATATAAATTATATAGAAATCATATATAAATTATCAAACCACAGGCAGATATTTGGGCCTTTCAAACCCATCCTGGCTCCCAGAGTGATCCTCACACACCTCCCTCGTTATTGTTAACGAGGCCTCCTCTGTAACACGGAGAATCTGTTTAAATCCCATTAAAACGTTTAAATGCCATTAAAATTCGCACTCCCACCACACCTTTCCAGGATGGGCCTTTCCTCCGAAGAACAACACACGAAATCCTGGAGCTGATTCCTGGCTGCGCTGCCCCTGAGCTCCCGACCCAGCCTTCTCCTGCCCCTCCTCGTGGGTACAGCGCCCCCCGAGCCCACCCCTCAGCCCTTCCCTTCCCTCTCAGTTCTCTCCTCCCCTGGGATAGCCCATCCCAGCTCTCCTGAAATCCCAGGAACAGCGCCCCGAGGAGCTGCTGCTCTGCCAGGCCGGCAGAGGCTCTGCTGGGGACCACCCAGGAGCCCCAAATCTGCTCCTTCTGCACCGCGAGCGCCGGGGTCACCGCCCCGGGCTCCTGCGGGCCCTCCTGGCCCTGGGCAGCAGGGAAGGGCAGGTCCCAGCCCTGGATTGCTCCTTTCCCATCCCCTGCTCCTTCCCCAAACCCAGCACCGGGGTGAGCCCCGGGCAGCCCAGAGCCAGCAGCTCCTGCCCAGGGCTGGCATCACAAACGTGATCAGTGGGAATTGATCACGATCAAGGGAATCACAAGCACGGACAATTCCCACCTGTTCTCCAAACCTGGGTCTCGTCACCCTCTAGTCTTGCCCAAGGCCTGGCCAGGCTCCAGCCCCACCCAAGATGCCAAGCCCAGTGTTAGACCCCAGATTATTTTGATTTATTCCCCCTTACACCCAGCTCCTGCTCCACATTTTAACCTTCTTCATGCCCAAATCACCATTTTTTGGGTGCATATGAGTAATGAATTCCAAGTATTGCATTTTAACTCTTGGTTCTCCCTGAGAAACTTGGAAAATGTCATGTTCTGAATTCCTTCTAAACACAGGAGAGTAGAGAAGGAGCTGTTTGGTTTTTTTTGTTTTTTTTTTTTTAAATTTATCTGTGATTAGGATTTTCTCTGCTCCAGAAAACCCCTCCCAAATTCCCCGGAAGCACAGGTAGCTTTGCAGCCCAGCAGCTTCTGCAGAGGGTCAGAAACAGAAGGAAAAGGAGCAGGAAGAAGGGAAAATCCCCCCAGAGGCCGAGCCCGCTCCCCCTGCGCTGCCACAGCTGCACATCAGACATGCGAACATTGAACCGTCCTCTTAAATATTATGACATGGGGAAAATCACATTGTGCTTTAACCTATCAACAAAGGAGCAAAGCAATTACAGGGCTAAACACAGTCGAGGAAGACCCAATAAAGAGAAATCCAAGAAAATTTGGTGAAAATTCTTAAGGGGCCTTACAATGTTTAATCATGCTTCAGGCCTAAATTAATATTCTGCTTCTAATTCAAAAGCCTGAACCACCAAGGTACATCTTTTGGGTATTTTTAATAACCAGAGTACAACGCCCGCTGAATTAGCAGCTGCTCTGACTGGTATTTTACTTTTCCTTTGCTTGCTCAAGTAAAGCAGTTAATATTGGTATAATCATCAAACTAACATTAGTCAGACAGAAGGACAGATCTTTTCCGTATTGTAATGCAGAATACAAAAAAAAAAAAAAATTAAACCAAGATTTAGAAATTCCTTTGTGTATTTAATAGTTTTTCTTAGGCAGTTTCAATAAAACAACAAAAAAAATTTGTTATATTCACCCATTTTCTAAAACAAACAGTGGATTAAAGAGCACATAAACACATGGGACAGGGAAAAATCCCCTCCTCTGCTGCTACCCACTGACAGGAGAAATATTTATGGGAATAAATCCATCCTGCTGGAATTGGTGGGAAAATGCCCTCCTTAAAGCTGGAAACCTTGGTCAGCAGATTTAATTCTGTTTGGGGTTTTTTTCCTTCAGGTATTTGCAAATGTGTTGCTGGAGGAGATTCCTGGATTGTGGAATAACCCAGCCAACCAATATTTATTTAGCCAGTCTTGGAATAACCCCATTCAGTTGCCCAGGAGAAAGAGAATTTTCCTTAAAATTGGTAAGAAGGAGAGCTTGGAGAGCTCAAAGCTGTGAGACAAAGGACATTGCAACTCCCTCGTTTTTGCTGCTGCTCTGGTGCTGAAGAACAGCCCAGGAGTTCCAGAGCTCACCTGGAGTTCACACCACTGCGGGGTTTCTACCTTGGACACTGGGAAAATCCGTGGAATTCAGCACGCAGATTCCCATTTCCGTGCAGTTCCTCCTCAAAACTGCAGCCAGACGAGCCCAAAGCCTCGCTGACCACAGCACTGCCCATGATTAAATCCCTGTTTCTGCCCAGCTCCCGTTGTGCTGCACCGGTTGTGCAGAGAGGAAATAACAAATCCCTGGGGAGGGAGCAGAAAGGGTGGGAAGGAGATTTTCTGCCCGAGGCAGGAGCAATCCCCTCCTGGGAGTGTTTTCCTTGGATATCTGAGCACTTTGTAGCTCTGCAGTCTGTTCTGATGGTGCCAGTCTGGGATAGAGTCTGCAGGAGACAAATCCCAAAGCCAGGCGGGGTGGGAAGGGATGGGGACAGCCCTGGGGAGAAGGACCTGGGATTGCGGGTGGGGGAGAAGCTCCACCAAGGACAGGAGCCAGGCTGGGAGAGCTGGGAATGCTCACCTGGAGAAGAGAAGGATCCAGGGAGAGCTCAGAGCCCCTTGCAGGGCCCAAAGGGGCTCCAGGAGAGCTGGAGAGGGACTGGGGACAAGGGATGGAGGGACAGGACACAGGGAATGGCTTCCACTGCCAGAGGGCAGGGCTGGATGGGATATTGGGAAGGAATTCCTGGCTGGGCTGGAATTCCCAGAGCAGCTGTGGCTGCCCCTGGATCCCTGGCAGTGTCCCAGGCCAGGCTGGACACTGGGGCTGGGAGCAGCCTGGGACAGTGGGAGGTGTCCCTGCCATGGCACGGGTGGCACTGGGTGGGATTTAAGGTCCCTTCCAGCAGCACAAGGCCCAGCCCTGGGCACTCTCCTCCCCCATGGGGACACAAGCCCAGCCCCTGCCCCGGGCAGCCCCAGGGATGTCCCTGCAGAGCCCCCGCGGCCCCACACTCCTGAGATGGGGCAGGTGACACCTTTAATGTCCCCGCGGCTGAGCCCTGGCACAGCCCAGCTCAGGGCAGGCTTTGCACAGGTCTCAGCCCCAGCGCCCTGCTCAGAGCTGCTCCCGCTCCCTCGGGGTGGCCCTGTGCTTCCAGAGGGAGGAAAAGCAAAAAGGGACCCCAGGCAGGGCCTCCTCCTCCTCCTCACGGCCCTGCCCATCCTGAGCCCCAGCGAGGAAACTCCTTCCATCCCTTACCAGCCTCCATCAGAGCTCTTTCAGCAGCCATGAGTAACCTCGTACCATTGTCACAAGGAAAAGATAATGTTCCTTCAAATAAACGAGAAGTGGAGATTTAAATATCTTTTTCAATAAGTAGAAAGCGTTATTTTCTTCCTCTAGAAAAAATCCCATTTCCAGGGAGCCCTGTTCCCTATGCAACGCTCAGCACTGCCCACTGCCCGTCCCCTGCAGCACAGGGAGAGCAGAAATGGATCCAAACACAACCCCAGTTAGTGGGAAATAATCTTTCCATTGGTGCTTCCAACATCTCCAGGAGGGGGTAAAACATATGGGAGGATCGGCTTGACAGAGGAGACAACGACTGCGTTGTGCAAGGGGCGATGGAGAGAGACCCAAATAAGAAGGAGAACATGGCACGGGTGGCACTGGGTCTCCGTGCCATGCAAGGAGCCCTTTTGGGCACCCACGTGCCCAGGGAGACCCGGCAGCCACGGCAGCACCCCCACAGCATTCCCGGGAAAGCGCAGCTCCGTGCAAAGGACCGGATCTATCCTACATCTCCTCAGAAACAGGGTCCAGATTGCAAAGGGACGAGCCAGGAATCCAGCCTGGTGGAACTCTTAAATCAGTGCGGGAGAGAGAGGGGAAAGCTGCCGAGGAATTCTCTGTCAGCACAGAACCTCCGAGCGGATCTCAGGCACAGCCTAATTAGGCAGGAAAAGAGATTTGGTGTCAAACTCCAGCCTAGGAACAGGCTGGGAGGAACATTCCCCACCCGGCCCCGGGGAGCCCTGCTCGGGGCCACCACGGGAGGGGACAGGGGATGTCACGGGGACGGGGTATGTCACAGGGACGGGGGATGTCTCGGGGACAGGTGGTGCTGGGGGGTGGTGGATTTGAAAATTTACTTTTCTCTTGGGATGGTTTCAACACCTCCTTGGGTTAATATGTGAATTCTGTATTTATCTGAGTTTATTTATCTGTGAAACCATCAGCCTGCAGCAACGAGCTGGGCGTGCAACAAAACCTCTCTCACCAGGAGTGGGTGAATTGTTTATAAAAATATTCTTGGGTCTCTCCCTGCCCTGTTCCTGCAAACGTTGAAATGGAAAAGAGAATAACCTTTGTAGTTTCTTTTCTCTTTCCGTCCCTATTTCAGGAGATTTTGGAATTCACTCTTTCCGTCGCCTATTCCTGCCTTTTCCCCGCACAGACCACGCTGAGGCTCCACAGCCAAGCCGACCCCACCAACTCCTGACCTGATCAGAGGCAGAACTCTGAAAAAACCCCTGGTGAGCCACAGTTTTCCCAGCAATTCCAGCCCGGCTGTGCCCACATTACATCAGAGAAACGAGCCGTAAAGCACCTTTTAAGTAGAAGAACTATAAACACCTCGCAATTGTTTTACTGCGCTGATTGACTCCATAGAATCCCAGAATGGGTTGGGTTGGGAGGGACCGTAAAGCTCATCCCAGTCCGTGGGCAGGACATCTTCCCCCGGCCCGGGGTGCTGAGATAATCAGCAGCAGGAAGAGAAAAGGCTGGATTTGGAACCCCTAACACCGTTCTTTGCTCTGCACTGACCAACACAGGAACCCTCCCCAGCTCTGCAGCAGCTCCTGATAAACCTGGAGAGGAATTAAAGGAGATTTCCGGGCTCTGATCTCCTGAGGGAGGGCGCAGGACACCGAGGGTGCTCCGGCCCCTGTGCCTGCCAGGGACGAGCTCCACTGAATCCCAACCCGCCCCAGTAGTTCCCTTGGATAAGAGTATTTGTAAAATGCTCAAACCTTGCATATAATGCGTAATGCTATTAAGTAGAATATCTAAAGTACTTAAACTAATTATGCCTATTTTGTAAGATTAATTATAATTAATAATTTAACATATTTTATCATTTAAGTCAGTATCCGTTCTGATCTTTAACTTTAGAGAGCACACTGTATACGTACTACATAATTAGGGCTTATGTATCACATAATTAGGGCTAAATACTAGGAAATCAGGCTAATTAGACCAAATCAAACTGAATTATTTAAGCTTTTTTTTTTTTAATTTTAGATGTAGAATATTTAGTAATTAAATACTGATTTCATTTTCTTGTGGTGGCACATGGCACATGGCACTTGTCTCTCAGCCGTGGGCTACAATGGAGCATTATCCAAGTGTTTGTCACCCGGGGAGCAGGGACAGGCAGGGCGTGGGCAGGGCAGGCTCCGAGCCAGGCACGGGACTGGAATCCAGGATTTCAGAGCTGAGGCGCGGGAGCATCCCGAGCACACCCGGACTCCTCCCAGCTCGGCACTGAGGGTGTTCCCACGGCATCCGTGTCCTCCCTCCTCGGGAACTTGTGCCAGCCCTGAGGAGAACCTGCGGCAAAGCCTCCCTCACACCCAGAGTGGGTCAGGCTGCAGGGACCACAGAGGGTCACTGGTGCCACTCCCTGCCCAGCAGGCCCATCCCAGAGCACGGGGCACGGGAGTGTGTCCAGACGGTTCGGGAACATCCCCAGGGAGGAGATTCCAGCCCCTCTCTGGGCTCTGTTCAGGGCCGGGCACCGCCCAGGGCAGAAGTTGTCCCTCCTGTGCAGGAATCGCTGGGCTCAGGCCCTGCCCGTGGCTCTGGTGCCACTGCTGGGCCCCGGAGCAGAGCCCGGGCCCTGCCCTGAGCCCTCCCTGCAGCCAGGGNCTCCAGAGGTGCCCCCAGGGCCGGGCAGAGGTGTGGGATCACTCCAGAGGTGCCCCCAGGGCCGGGCAGAGGTGTGGGATCACTCCAGAGGTGCCCCCAGGGCCGGGCAGAGGTGTGGGATCACTCCAGAGGTGCCCCCAGGGCCGGGCAGAGGTGTGGGATCACTCCAGAGGTGCCCCCAGGGCCGGGCAGAGGTGTGGGATCACTCCAGAGGTGCCCCCAGGGCCGGGCAGAGGTGTGGGATCACTCCAGAGGTGCCCCCAGGGCCGGGCAGAGGTGTGGGATCACTCCAGAGGTGCCCCCAGGGCCGGGCAGAGGTGTGGGATCACTCCAGAGGTGCCCCCAGGGCCGGGCAGAGGTGTGGGATCACTCCAGAGGTGCCCCCAGGGCCGGGCAGAGGTGTGGGATCACTCCAGAGGTGCCCCCAGGGCCGGGCAGAGGTGTGGGATCACTCCAGAGGTGCCCCCAGGGCCGGGCAGAGGTGTGGGATCACTCCAGAGGTGCCCCCAGGGCCGGGCAGAGGTGTGGGATCACTCCAGAGGTGCCCCCAGGGCCGGGCAGAGGTGTGGGATCACTCCAGAGGTGCCCCCAGGGCCGGGCAGAGGTGTGGGATCACTCCAGAGGTGCCCCCAGGGCCGGGCAGAGGTGTGGGATCACTCCAGAGGTGCCCCCAGGGCCGGGCAGAGGTGTGGGATCACTCCAGAGGTGCCCCCAGGGCCGGGCAGAGGTGTTGGATCACTCCAGAGGTGCCCCCAGGGCCGGGCAGAGGTGTGGGATCACTCCAGAGGTGCCCCCAGGGCCGGGCAGAGGGGCAGGACCAGCTCCCTCAGGGATAACCTGCAGCAGAGCATCCCGGGGTGTGGGGAAGCAGCTGCCTGCAGCAGCCTGTGCCACACCACAGCTCCTTTCCAATATTTAGCTGGATTATTCAATATTAACCCTTGTAACGTCCTGATAACAACACCAAGAGATGAAAACCGTATTTTTGGCAATGGCTCAAAATCTCCCAGGTAGGAAGTGCTCAGCACAGATGCTGTTGGCCATATTACATCCACAAATAAAGTCTTTCAAATAAAGCCTGGTACTGCCAAAAGCAGCAGAGACATCACCAAACAGTAACAGGGCTGGAGGCAAAACCCTCAGAGTTCGAAGCACCTGCTCCACCCCAGCCCCAGTGAATTTGAAGTTCATTTACAGACGTACATTTGCAGCTACAAAACCTCCTGGTTTGCTGTGTAGACACGTTCATTTCACCATAATGCACCAAAAAATACAAGAAAGCTTCTTTATTTTGTATCAACCTTCTCTGCCAGACCAGAGACCATTATTCCAGCTGGTAGTGACAGGACAGGGGGCTCAGACTGGATATGTGGGCTTGGATCAGAGATTAGGGTCCATCCTCCAACACCTCCAGCACCTCCTGCCTGCACCAGTTCCCAAAATACAAATATTTAAATGTGAACACACCTCCGGTGCGAGACACTGGAAATATTCCTCCTCTCAAGGTAAATGTTAAGGGAATCCATGGGAGATCAAGGGCCCTGAAATGGAAATCACCCGTGTGCCAGGGGCTGGGGTCCCTGCGTGCGTGTGGCACCGGCTGCTGCTGCTGATCCAAGCTCAGCCGAGTCAATAACAGGAATCCCACGGACTTCCAGGGCCTTACAGGGAGCCCACGGCACGGGGGGTTTTGGGAAGGGAGCGCTCCTCGTGTTTAAAGTGCTCAACATGAGATTTGCACACTTGGGGTTTTTCCAACGCCAGCCCTTGAATCAAAATCAGGTGGTTTGGGGGTGATGGTTTTTAAATCCGCCCAGCAATGGGCATGTGGGCATGGGGAACGTGGGCAGAGCCAGAGGAGGAGGAGGATCCCAAATCATCCAGGGAGACACAGGACACAGGGGAATCGCCCCTGAGGCCACGGCACACGGAGGAGTTGTGTGAGGAAAGTGGCAAACCAAAATTCAAATGTAAAGAAAGGCCGGGGACATGGGGAGCAGCCCTGCAGCACCTCCAGGAGCATCCCTGTCCCTGCTCCATCCCTGCAGCACCTCCAGGAGCATTCCCAGCACTGCTCCATCCTGCAGCACGTCCAGGAGCATCCCTGTCCCTGCTCCATCCCTGCAGCACCTCCAGGAGCATCCCCAGCACTGCTCCATCCCCACAGCACCTCCAGGAGCATCCCCGGCACTGCTCCATCCCCACAGCACCTCCAGGAGCATTCCCAGCACTGCTCCATCCCCATCCCTGTCCCTGCTCCATCCCCATCCCTGTCCCTGCTCCATCCCCACATCTCTCCAGCCCCATCCCGAGCAGACGCCACCCACTCGAGCTCCACCCACAGCCAATATCCCTCATTCCCAGATTCCCAGCTGCCCAGTTTTCACGGACACAGCGGCAGAGCCCAGCCCAGGTGTGTGGGGCTGACGGACACTCTCAGCTTCATTTTTCTGGCGCCCTTTACGGTGCTTGTTAAAAGTATTTTTTTATCTGACCTTCTTCCACGCAAGGAATTAAAATTCCAAATGGAATCCGCCCCTCCCACCAATTCCACGGTGAGTTTGTCCCAGCAGAGAGGCTCCAGCTCCACTCCTGCTCCTCTCACAGCACAACCTCCCCGCTCGGTGGTAAAGCACAGAAAATAAGCAGAGCTCCGAGTACAAATAAACGATTAATAAACATTGATTTTATGGATTTCTGTTCCTCTGCTAGCCCTGTGAACAATATCTGCCACATCCAATTCAGGAAGTGAAGCTGTTTTAGTTATTTTTTTAAGTAGTGTTTTCTAAATGATTCTTTTATTTGTAATTTATTATACATTTGAATTGGCCTGGAGATATCCTCGTTCAGCATCAGCTGCACACGAGTTGTTTTAAAAGTCAATTTTCATTTACTGCCAGGAAAAGAAGAAGCTTTTTTTGTGTTTTTCTCTAACCAATTTTTAAATATTTGCCTTCATCTGACACAGAGATTTAAGCAAAAAGGCCCAATTTCAGCTCAAAAGAGGAATTATTTAGGAAACATCCAACATTTGCAAACAGGCAGCTCTCACTGAACCTGCAACACAGAACTAGTCAGATTTGTGGCTATTAATTAATTTGGTAAGTTGATATCACGTGGGGATGCTTAACATGGAAATGCATGGGAATACACTGAATCCACACACTCCGTGCAAAAAAATTAACTCACACAGAAGAACTGTGGAATGCCACCACAAATTTTAGTTTTTAATTAAACAGACCCCTATCTCCAGCTCAGAAAACACAATAAGTGTTTGCAGGTTTCAGGCATTTCCCAGCCATTCCCACCCTGGTGACAGCTCCAGAACCTCACGTGCAGCACAAAGAATAATTTAACACCCATTAATAAAGGAATTTTCAGAGGAGCTCGTGCTCAAATTATATCAATCTGCTACTGTTCCAAAATAAACGCATCAGGTGGCATTTAAATGCAGGTGGCTAACCATTTTATCAGCGCACATATTTAAGCTATTAGAAATATAATTAGAAAAATTAAATTAAACACACTTAATGCAGATTCTAATTCGAGCAACACTGTCCTTATCATTATGCCATTTTTATAGCAAATTATAAAGTATGTCTAAATTGTCCGGGTTTGTTGCTGACTGATAGCTGAACTCAGATAATTAAGTTGTTAACCAGGTACTTCAGTGGTCAACACGGTTATATATCTTTGTCTTATCACTCCCCCTCCTCCTGCGTGCGCCGAGCTCAGGGGAAGCAGATGAATGGCACTTGACACTACCCACCTCCGCAGCCGCCTGATTAGACACAGCCCCGTGCCACAGGTACACTCAATTATCTGCCTTTTCCCGAGATCCCGGCGCTTCCCGCCCGCCAGCCTCGCCAGCTCTGCGTTTGCTGCGTTTCCAGCCGGGGCAAAACCGCGCCGCGGGGTCCTGGGAGCGTCCCCGGCTGCTCCCGCACCCCGACCCTGCGGGCAGAGCGGCGGGAGGGCGGCACCGGCGGCAGCGGGCACGGAGACGAGAAATTCCCTGCAGCAGGAATTCCAGTGGCTAAGGGCTCCTCGCTGGCCCTGCCCTGGCACCCGGACGGTCCCGAGTGTCCCACCCCACGTCCCAAAGCCATCCGGGATCCCTCCAGGGCCAGGGCACCAAGGGGTGCTGCACCCCACACCCCCTGGCTAATTAACAGCACCCCAGAGACCCCAGCACAGCTCATTTACCAATAAACAGCAAAACCCGGGCACAGGCAGAGTGTGCCAAGGAAAACCCGGATTGCAGTTCCCAGGGGAACACCGTGGATACTCAGATAACACAACCACATCGCAGCCCACGATGAGGGTTGGGTTGGTGATAGGAATGACCTGTGACGTGTTTGAGATTAAAGATTTGGGGTAGCCTGAGTGCCCTGGGTGCATCTCTGCAGCTGTGACTTTGTGTGGACAATCTGCCCCCGAATTTATTGGCAATCACTTGAGTCTCAAGAGCTCCTGGTAACCTGTTTCCGTCACAATAACACAGAAAATGAAAGAAAAAACCTCCTGACTTTCAAATTTCCTTTAAGTTTTAAGTGTTCCAAACTAGCTTTTGATAGTTTTCCTTGTCCCACTGGAAACAGGGCAGGCCACCAGCAGGTTTGATCCTTTTTTGGACATAACCTCCGTGCAAACACCTGGAATATTACAGAGAGAAACAGCTCTGGCCATCACAGAGATGGGCACGAACCAGAGCTGGGTTAATGACACAAAATACTTTTTTTCCCACCAGATTGTTGCAGTCATTTCTTCTCCCACTTAACCTGCACCGAGAGCAGCAGGACAGAGGCCTCAGAGCGGCCACGGACCCAATGGAGTTCCACTCCAGTGCTCCCAAATGATTGCAAACTAAAAATCCTCATGGCAAACTAAAAATCCTCATCACAAACTAAAAACCCTCATCGCAAACTAAAAATCCTCATTGCAAACTAAAAATCCTCATCGCAAACTAAAAATCCTTATCTCAAACTAAAGATCCTCATCGCAAACTAAAGATCCTCATCACAAACTGAAGATCCTTGTCACAAACTAAAAATCCTCATCACAAACTACAGATCCTCATCGCAAACTAAAGATCCTCACTTCAGGACAGGAACGTGTGGGGTTTTCCCATGTGCACATGCAGAAGTAACACACGGGGTTATTTTTGCAATATCACCAGTAAAGATCTCGACTTTCTAACTCAGTAACAAAAATTCCATTTTGTTGGCGGTGGGGGTTGGTTTTTCCTCCTCCCGCTGCAATTTGGTGGAGAAATAAAGGAACCCGCTGTGTTCCCTGTATTTATTAACAAATTCACCGGGATCTGGTGGCTCTCTTTTAAACTCCTGAGGGCAGGGAGAATTTCAAAAGGCGCCTCCTGAAAGGGAAAGGAGCCACTCTGCCTGGTGGGGGGCATCCCTCCTTCCCTGGAGATCGTTCCAGGAGAGCAAACCACACACATCCACACCGGCCGGGCAGGCAGGATTAAAGGAAATCCTTCCACAATGCATTTTCCTGCTTCTCCCCCTACGTGATCTGACTCCATTATTCTTTCCAACAAATATGTAATTATTAGCATATAAATTTAACACCCGGCCACGCTATAACCACAATTCCTGCCTTTATTTCCTTTACTTACTTCTTATGGAAAGTTATTTCTCTGGAATTATTGTTTTCTGGGGTTTTTATTGCAGAGTGTTATTTATTCCTCAAATTATCATTAGCTTCCACACACCTGTCAATACTGGTTTTTGATATCTTTAAAATAATGTTCTAAGATTAAGGATAACTGTCTAATTGATTTTTTTTAAAGATCTTACTGTATTTTAGTAAAATTGTTGTGGCTGCTTAATTGTTAACTCTTAGGAACACAAATGGCTTTAAGCTGAGAGTAGGTTTAGAGTAGAAATTCGGGACAAATCCTTCCCTGGGAGGGAGGTGAGGCCCTGGCACAGATTCCCAGAGCAGCTGGGGCTGCCCCTGGATCCCTGGCAGTGTCCCAGGCCAGGCTGGACGGGGCTTGGAGCAACCTGGGATAGGGGAAGGTGTCCCTGCCATGGCAGGGGTGGGGTGGGATGGGATGGGATTTAAGGTTTTTTCCAACCCAAACCGTTCTGGGATTTGGTGATGATTCCATGAAATTCCATTTGCCAGCCACAGGGACATCCCGGCCACGTTTGGATATTGACGTTTCTGGTGCAGTACAAACAGGAATAGGAGGAAGCTCAGTTTGGAAGGGGGAAGGGAGCTCTGGCTCCTGCTCCATGTCCACCCTTCCCTGCCGAGGAGAACTCCGTGCAGTTGTTACAACACAGCCTAAATTAATGCCTGTGCAAGAGGCAGGGAGCTCCTGCTGGGGCCGGTCCTGCCCGGGGTGTCAAAATGAACCTGGCAGAAAACGGGCTCTGGAAACAGAGAGCCAGAAACCGCAGCTGCTCTGGAGTTCCCAGGGGAGTTTCCTCTCTTCTGGTTTAACTCACAAGGCCCCGTTCTGCCTCAGCTCTGGGATGGCAGTCTGGGTGGCACCCTGGGATGGAGGGATGGATGGAGGGAGGGATGGATGGAGGGATGGAGAGATGGATGGATGGATAATGGATGGATGGAGGGATGGATGGATAATGGATGGAGGGATGGATGGAGGGATGGATAATGGAGGGATGGATGGATGGATGGAGGGAGGGATGGAGAACCCTCATGGCTAACTCCCCACCTGAACTGCAGGAGGCCCTGAGGGACAGCCTCAAGCTCCAGCAGCACATGGACACCACAGACACCTCAACATCTTTAATGCATCCCAGACTCCCAGTTTTGGTTTGGGCTGGAAGGGACCTTAAATCCCACCCAGTGCCACCCCTGCCATGGCAGGGACACCTCCCACTGTCCCAGGCTGCTCCAAGCCCCGTCCAGCCTGGCCTCGGACACTGCCAGGGATCCAGGGGCAGCCCCAGCTTCTCTGGGAATTCCATCCCCGCCCCTCCCCACCCTCACAGGGAACAATTCCTTCCCAACATCCCATGGAAATCTCTCCTCTTCCGGCCAGCACTAACACGGGATCCCCTTTGAGCAGCACAGTCCTGCTGATCTCCAGGTGGGAATTCCCCACTTCATTGAACACCACCTCAAAGGAAGCACCTGCACCCCAAACATCACATCCCACACACTCCACGCTTCCAGACTGAACCGTTCCTCCACGTTGAACACGCTGTGTGACCTGGGCCAGGGCCAGCTTTGGAGATGGCCTTTAGCAAATTAATTACTTCCCATTACATCAAAATTGAAACAAAGCCCACGATGTGAACTGAAGACCTCTCCAAACCACTGGTGTGAGGGACTTCTGCTCCATCACCTAAAACATGTGGGTTGCCATTTATGATACACAGTCCAATTTTACCTAAAGTCTTATAAAATCTTCAATATTTAAAGATTAATTATTTGAACTTTTATACCAAGAGAAAAAAGAAAAATATGGCAGCATAGGGAGGCAGGGCAATTCCAGCATTATTTTCTAGCATTATTTGCTCAGCAATCACAGTTTATATGGCACTCACTGCCATAAAATGCTGAGGAGAAATCTGCTTAACAATGGAAGGGGCCGGACAACAGACACAGGCCAATAATGGCTTTTTCTTCCCCGAGTAATCTGCATTTTACAACTGACTGTATAAAAAAAAAAAACAACTTGCTTTATCTAAAGTTTCAAGGAAAGGAGACAATGAGCAACGTTTGGGATTTTCTGTCAATTTGCCCTTTTAGGAAAACAGTTGTGTTATGGAATCCAGAGGAGCAGCCTCTCTCTTTGCTGGGGGTAAAAGCTCTGAGTTTTTATGGCTTTTAAGGTGCTGCACTTTGAGCAGGTCAGCTCCCAGAGGCTGTCCTGATAAACCCTAAACATTAATTGGGAAGAAATAAAAATAAAGAGCTCACGAAGATCCATCAATCTGATGATTCGGAGAAGATCAGATAATCCTAAAGGAAAGGGAGCAACAGAAGGAAGAACTGGGAAAGCCCCAGGTTTGCAGCCACGCTGATTTCCGTAACGCATTCACAGCTGCCAATAAACAGAATTATTGCTGCTCAGGAGAACCGTGTGGTCTCTACTCTATCACTACAGAGGGCAGCAACAGACAACAGAGCTCTTTAGCATGACAGAGGGAATGTTTAACATTCCCAGTAAACAAGGGAGCCGGGAGAGGCCGGGCCGGGGTCTGCGCTGGAGCGCGGTCCGGGAGCGCCTGTGCCACATTCCGGCCCCCGGGACGGGAACAGGCGGCTCGGGAAAGCGCATAGGAAGGCTGGGTGCTGGGTGCTGGGCGAGCGGAGCGCATCCCCGCGGGTCCAGCAAGGCCAGACGCGAACAATTCCCCGGCCCGCGGGTCGGGACGCGGGAGCCGGACCGTGGGGCCGCGCCCGCTCGGCGCTCTCCGCTGGGGTTTGTCCTCCCAGCCGGGTTCCAGCTCCGGGAGAGGGACAGCGGGGAGCCGGGGCTGGGAAGGGACCCCTGTCCGCCCGGAGACCGAGGCACAACGCAACGCTGCCTGCGGGGACTCGAGAACGGGCCGGGGGAAGTTTCTGGGATGTATTTGAAGGACTTTCTGTAGGATTCCTCTGGGCAGCAAAGCCGTGCTGGGGGCGGGGAGAGGCATAGGCACAGCTCCGAGCACTGGGCACAGCCTCCTCCGGCTCCGGCTGCAGATGCAAAGGAGGGCAGCAAAGGTCTGATGATCAAACGGGGAGAAAATGACTGACAACACGGAGCCGGTTCAAAGGAACTAAGGGAATAATTAGTTCCAAAAAGACTAAAAAGGCTGAAGAATTCATGATGTCATAAAAAGCAGAGCTACTTAAATTGGATTAGAAAATAAAAATGACACGAACATTGTAAATATTCACAGATCACATCATTGACGTGTAATGTGCCGTTAAATGATGTCAAATTAAAGGGGAAATTACATGTGTAAGAACTAGGAAGAATAAAGGGAAGACATTTTAAAGATGCACAGTCCTTCAAGTGAAAATCCCTCTCGTATATCAGGGCTGATCGCTGCAGGGATGGGGAAACTATGAGAGAAGAATAAAATAAAATATGGGAAAGAAAACAGAGGGTAAAAACATCTCAATTTAAGGCTGTGGTGAAAGCCTGTTAACTCTGGAGTGCTTCCCCTCAGAGTGGCTTTGCCAGGTGCTCCCGGCCACGGCCATGCCCAGACCAGGCTCAATGGCTGCTTAAACCCGACTCAAATCAGTCCTAATTTATCCCAACAAGGCAGCAGTCAAGTGTGCTTTCAGACGGGAGAGCCCTGAGTGGGGCCGAGGACCGGCTCGAACGGCGCTTGGGACCTGTGTGAATTGGGGTGCAATTAACTCCGAGCTGCACGAGCCACAGGAGCGAGGGAGGGGTGGCACTTGTGAACCCACGCTCTTCCCGAAAGGGAGAAAATCTGAACGGATCCCCTTAATCACACACGGCACCCGGCGAGGCTCCCAGCCCCTCAGCCAGACTGAGATCTCATCTCAGCAGAGTTGTGGCAATTAATTTACCTCCAGCGTGCTCTTTCAAGGGAGCTGGGGGAGCGGGGCCTCCCAGCTTCTCCCCCTTCCCTCCGCGTGCGATCGGAATCTTCTGTTCCAAAGGTGGCATTTCAAACTCCCGAAAATACCTGCATAATAAAGGGTAAGAGCTCCTCTGCACACAGATATATGTACATATCTTTCCTTGCCTCGTGGGCCCTTCCGCCTCCAAACTCCGTGAGGTGTTACCAAGGCGCCGCCGTAACGGGGAACTCGAGATTATCGGCATTATCTCACCCACCCTGCTGATAAGATGGGCTGATGCCGGCACTTGCGATAACAGGAGCCGACGCTGCTCCTCAGCAGCGCTGCCGGGCTGGTGGTGGCATTTCCTCATCACTAGGGCCTTTTCCACAGGAGATGATCGTTCCCCGTAATTTGGAATGGTTTGGGGTGGAAGGACCCTAAAGCCCATCCAGTGCCACCCCTGCCGGGGCAGGGACACCTCCCACTGTCCCAGGCTGCTCCAAGCCCCGTCCAGCCTGGCTTTGAACACTGCCAGGGATGGGGAGTCCACAATCCCTCTGGACAAAAAGAACATTTAGACCAAGCACACATTCAGCATCCTGTTGGAGGTGACCACACAATTTGGGATGAATCCCCCAGTGATGCTCCCCACTGTCCGGCAGATCCCGGTGCTGGTGCAGGGTGGGAGCACTGGGCACTACCAGGAAGCCCCTGGCACATCCCAGGATGGCCCAAGATGGAAGTACCAACGTTTGCCCCCAGTTCAGACATAAGTGTCAACACCTGCCCCGCTATAAAAATGCCAGGAGATCCTTAATGATCCCCACGTCAGCTTTGTCTGGGAGCCAAAGGAGGAATATTTACATCCCGGGGACTCTCACACACTGAAACACACGGAAATGCAGAAAAATATGCGTGAGAAAAAGCGCAACTTTTTCTTATTCTTTTTTCTTCTCTGAGCTGAAACAGCGGCACGCGAGTTCCTCAGGGCTCGGGCGATCTCTGCCCCCAGCGAGGCACTGGGCACCTCCCGTGCCCGCCTGCAGCTGCCCAGCCGAGCCGGGAGCCCGCGGGGCCCTCCTGCCACGGGCACGGAGCCCACGGGGTGCCACCAGCCTGAGAGCGGAGAGCACAGGGACAACTGAACCCCCCACCCCGCTTTAAACCCCGCTGGAACGCCTGGGATCGCCCCCGAGCGCCCGTTCCTGTGCTGTCAGTGCCCGAGTGTCACCGGCCCCGGGGGAGCGCAGGTAGGAGATGAGGCAGCAAGGGACAGCCCAGGACAGTTAAAACTCCTGGATATTTGGGCTGGCTCAGCCCCGCCCTGCCCGGGGTGTCAGCAGCGCCCTGTGCCTGGGGGACACAGAGGGGACAGTGTCTCCTTGGAATTTATGTGACTCCAACCCACAGCCAGCAGTAATTTCTGAAGTGGGGTTGTCTGAGCCCGGGGAGCAAACAGAAGTATTCCGAGGTCTTTATTTGTGCAATGGCATTTCCACACTGACTGCAGGGATCTGCTGGGTGCACTGGCATTGTCTCTCTTAACAATCTGAAAATTACTCTGATAATTATCTCGGAGGTATTTTCCAGCCTTGATTGTTCTGTGAGGTTCAGCTCAAGAGAACGTGTCACTCAGATCCCACTCCTCTTTTTTCCCCCTGACTTTTCACATGTCCTAAGTGCACACATGGAACAGGTTCCCAAACCCAAAGGTATTACCAGGGAGAACTTTGCAGCCATGACCTGAAATCTCTCACATGAGAAGCCCTGATCTAACAGGAGCTCTGTCAGGGCTGAGGATCCGATAAATTACAAGTCCCCGAGAAAAATAGAGCCCAGCTAAATAACTTGGGAAATATTCTACTTGTAATGGCATTGCAGAGTCAATCAATTTAAACCTAATAAAGACGACGACAGACAATGAATAGAAAGTTCAAGGACTTTTCACCCAGGGCTTTGCTCTGGCTGGAAGTCAACCTGCTGGAGTCTGGGGGAGCCTACAGACCTTGGGAGGCAGCTCCAGGGATCAGGATCAGGAAACAAAGGACACCTTCCATTTCAGGGAACAATGCTCTACAAGCCCTGGGAAAGCAGTGGGAATTAGAACATTTTTGAAGGCAAGGGCAAATTTTCACATTTTTTTCAGCCATAATTCATCTTTTCATCCCTTGGCTTCATCTGTGAACTTTATCACAGAACAGCATCACGGGCAGGACGGAGTATTTGCCTTGCCTTTGCTCTGTGCTTCCACTGGCACTGGGAGGTTAATGCAGCTCATTAGCTGTGCATCTCATCACAGGGTTTATTCCTTTCTTACACATTTATTTCCCTAACTGCTGTTTGTTCTTTTGCAGACCAGGAGGAGGACCAGGGCAGGAGGTGTGGTTTAACCGTGGGGTTGGTTTAAAACCCGCAGCCGTGGAATCCATTAAGTGTTTGAAAAGAGGTGACAATTTGCACCCCGTCCCTGCTCAGAGTGACAACTTCCCTGGGACACCAGGAGCACAGGCTTTCCATGGAAATGCTGTTGTTTGCTGCCTTTGCTCCGAGTGTGGAGCGAGCTGCAGATTGCAATTGGGATTCAGTGCAAGATGAGCCTTGGAAGCGCGAGGTGGAAAAACTGCATCGCGTTTCTTCCTGCCAGGTGCTAAGAGACTGGCTTAGGAATCGGCAGAGTCGCAGACTTTGTCCCCATTTCAGCCTTTGGAATTGAAAAGCGAGCTTTGGTCGAGCTCCAGGAGTTCAGAGGGATGGGAATGCAGGTTCTCAGGATGCCCAGAGGATCAGCTTCGGGCATGGCAAAGGCCAAGATCTCCACGTGATGACACAGCAGAGCAAAATTTGGGTAAGGAAAAGCAGGGCACAACCAACCTGCTGTGTGGGAAAGGAATGGTGGGAAAGGAAAGTCTGGGGGAAAGCTAGGAAGAAAACAAATCATGTTTGAAAGAAAAGGAGGAAAACTCAAAGGTTCTGAGGATGCTGTACACAAGTGAAGATCTGAGGCTGATGAAGAGAGAGCAGTCACAGAAACATTAAGGTTGTTAAAGACTTTTAAGATCATCAAGCCCAACTCTCATCCAGTGCTGGACCTTTTCTCACGCTGTCCATCACAGGCACCTTGGAAGAGAGAAGGACCAGAATGTCCTGGGACAGTCAGGTCAGAGAAGCGGGGCTGAAGAAAAGGCCAGTGGCAATTAATTGTCCGACTGCACACCTAGAGAGGGAAGTGGGAAAATGAAATAGATGGGAATTTGGAAAGCCTCATTGTGAGATGGTGATTTTTTGCACCAAGATTTGATCCATATTAACCCTTTAGCACTGAGCTGGCTCCACCAAAATGCAGCTCCATGGAAGACAGAGCCCACCAGCCTCACCAGGAAGAGCAGCGACCTCTCCCAGTCACCCAGACTTCCAGAGCGATGCCTTGGTGAGCCCATGATTATGGACACAGTCGTGATCCTCACAAAAGCACCAAATAAACCCTGCAGCCTTTGCATCCCACAATATCGGGGGAATTTCTAGTTTTGGGAATTCCCCAGTTGCCACAGGAACTGCCAACATCCCTCGCAACTGCACAGCACCATCATTAATATTCCCAGCGAGGGAAGCACAGCAGTGTCAGGCCTGGAGCACTGATATCCCTGTGCAGAGTGATCCAGCACAGTTTAATTAAAATGTGCAAAGGGGTTTTGTTTATGGAGAGCAGGACAGAGGCCCGGGCGTCGCTCACCGGTGCAGGCCCTGCCTCGAGGCCTGACCAGGAACGTGAGAGAACAGAGCCACTCCTGCTACACAACAGGCCTGTCATCCAAAACTGAGGGTCTCTCTTTTCCTAACATTCCTAACAGGGGCTAATTCCCAAAGAAAATCCCCCCCAGAGGGGTGGATCGCACACCAGTGCAAACCGTCCCTGCACCAGTGTGCTTTAAACTATAAACTAAAAATTTAAAAACGCAAACAATCCAAAACATAGATCTCAAGGTCATATTTTCAGGCATTTCCTGGGCTCTGCACCTGAGACATTGATGGGACACGTCAACACCCAAACACTGATTTTCAGAGACTGCAAATTGAGGGGTGTGGGGGTGTGGGATGAGAGTTCCAACCCACACCATTCCATCATTCTGAGTGGGGAGGGAGGGATGAGAGCAACAAGGAGCTTTACACAGTTTTGTGTTACTGAAGGTAAAAAGATTCTCCTTCTGCTCTTTATAATACCACAGAATCATGGAATATCCTGAGCTGGAAGGGATCATTGATCCAACAAGGGTCATGGATCCAGACCCTGGCCCTGCACAGACCCCCCAAATTCCCACCCTGTCCATCCCTGGCAGCGCTGTCCAAACGCTCCTGGAGCTCTGGCAGCCTCGGGGCCGTGCCCATGCCCTGGGGAGCCCGGGCAGTGCCCAGCACCCTCTGGGGGAAGAGCCTTTCCCTGCTTTCCAGCCTGAGCCTCCCTGGCCCAGCTCCGGCCGCTCCCTGGGCGCTGTCCCTGTCCCAGAGCAGAGATCGGAGCTGCCCCTGTGCTTCCCCTCACCAGGATGTTGAAGACCACCACGAGGTCTCCCCTCAGTCTCCTTTCCATGCTGAATGTAGAAAATTTGGATTCTCTAAACTCAAAACAGGCCCCTTGCTCCCCTCCGTGCTGCAAGCTCAGTCCCAGTATTTAATATCCACTCAATCAAATATTGCTACCCGGGGGAATAAATTTCACCAGAATTAAACCATTAACTGCTAAACCAGCAGCTAAGGAGCCCATATTCCTTTTAATTCTGGATTCTTCACGCTAGATTGAAAGAACAGACATTTGACAAAGCTTATTCACCATACTGGAGTGACTGGGAGCACTGGGAGCTCCAGGCTGCTGCTCCCTGAAGTTTATCTGGGAGCCAGCTCCAAACAAAGGCTGCAACAGGAGCCAGCTGTTGACACTCTGCGTCACGAGCTGCATATTAAATGATTCATCAAATGCTATGTCACAACCTGGATAAAGTCTTTAAAACACGGAGCCTTCCTTCTTTCCTTTTGTTTTTAGCAGCAAAGAATATCTGAATAAAGCTACACTTCCTGGAACAGCCTCCCTTTCCAGAAACCACTCCCTGTTTAATGCAAATATTCCACCCAAATCATTATTAGGAAAAACGCCAGTCACCAAATTTCAGTAAATAGTGGTGAAATAAATAAGCAAAAGTTATTTATCCAGTGTAAAATTCAGCAAACAGGACTGAAATAAATAAATAAATAAATGAAATGCACCCAGAACATTTTGGAAAATGAAATAATAGATGAGTAAATAATTTCCCTGGCTCCTGTGGAACGGCAACGTGTTATTGTAACCTGCCTTGTATGCTCCATGTAAAGCACTGTAAATTATGATTTGAAATTATCATGTTAGATTAGGTTTTCTGCAGCTTAATATATTGTAATATAATATAATTGCTCAATGCAAATGAGCTACTGCACAGCTTTGGCATGGGGCTGCTCCTGGAGCCGAGCGTTTTACACATTACGGTGAAGTGCGGGTTATTAAGAAACAAATCATAACGAAGCTAAATTTAGTTGGGAGCCAAGATCCCGTCACGGCACGGCGGTGACGGTGCCAGGAGGTGTCTCAGGGAGCTCTGACACCCACGCTGGAGCACCCCAAGCTGCTCCACACACACCTGCTCAGGTAAGAGCTCCCTCCTCGCCAACAGCCGCAGCCATCTGGAAGTCAAGGAACGCTGTAAAGTCACTGATGTGGCTCCAGATCCCGACTGCCAAACGCTCTTCCCAAAATGCTGAACCCAGAGCTGACTCTGCTCCCACAGTGCTCCCACGGAGGGAGGTTTGGGCACACGGCACATCCCCACTGCGGGGCCAAGGGTGGGCATGGAGGCGACACAAGACCTAAAAACACCAAAATGAGTCTCCACACCCGCCGGAGCCAGCCACGGAATCCTGGAATCGTTAGGGCTGGAAGGAGCCTCTGGATCACCAGTCCAACCCAGGGTCACCCCGAGCAGGTGACACAGGAACACATCCAGGTGGGTTTGGGGTGCCCCCAGACAGGGAGACCCCACGCCCTCCCCGGGCAGCTGCTCCAGGGCTCTGCCACCCTCGCTGGGTGGAACTTCTTGTGTTTTATTTTATGGCCATCCCTCCTTGTCCTGTCACTGGGCACCACTGGAAAGGCTCTGGCACCATCCTCTGCCAGCCCTTGGAGTTATTTGTACGGATTGATGAGAGCCCCTCTCAGCATTCCCTCCTCCAGATCCAGCCACCCCTCGTGCCGGTGACCCGGTGACCCACCCGACAGGCACAGCTTTCCCTCCTCATTTCCATCCACGAGGCACGAAAAACAAGAGTTGCTGGTAGATGTGCCAGGAGAATGCACTTCCTAAATAATACATTGGCTTGTAAATTGTCCATCCAACTGTAAATTCCAGAAGAAAAATTAAAATGTGTTTCTTCAGCCGTTTCTGCGCGGCGCTCGCTCCGCACAGCGGCATCCCCGCGTCCCCCCAAAAGCACGGGCACCGATGGGTTGGGTCCAGAGCAGGAAAAACCTGCTCCAAAGCAATTCATTATTAATGCCAGAATATTCTTGCTAAACAGTTCTGATTATTTCACAAGAAAGAGGTCAAGGTATTGGAGAAAGGGATTTAATCAAATAAACTCTCAATCTCTCTCCAAATAGCATTTTCATCCGGCTGCATGTAAATTCATCAGCTGACTCGCCTCCCAGTGCCCAGGCAAGGTTAATCTGCTATGACTGTTAAAACTTCTCGGAGACGCCTTTGGAATAACGATTTACACCGGGATGAGCCGTGCCAGTCACCCCAAACTATTTCCTCACCCTGTTCCTCAAAGTTTGGCCCGGCCCACGATGGCTCTGCTGGCAGAGCCGGAGCTGAACCCCCCTCTTGGGCTGCACTTCGGGGACCCCACAAAGAGCTCCTCGTTCCTGCTCAACTCTCCGCGTTTTGATGGCCATCAACAGCTCGTTCCAAGCTGCTCCACAGCGAATATCCTGCCCTGGGCAGAGGGGGAATCACAGATTTTCGGGAATATTTCCTACATCACCAAAGCACTCATGCTGGGAAACAAAGCAGTGTGGGCACGGACAGAGAGGAAATGGAATTTCTCTGGTATTCTGAATTCAATATTGCCCTGCTTTGCTTAAATAAGGAGCCAAGGAATTTATCCCAGCCGTATCCCAAGGTGAATTTCGTGGCAAACACTAATAATCCCTCCTGGCCACTCCGCACTTATTAGGCAAACCCTGCCTCCTAGCAGTGCAAATCTACGGGTGTTTTTAAAAAGGATCTTCGTGAACTTCATGTTTAAACACAGGATTATGATATAGCTGTAAACTGCACATTCGGTCAGAAATGGAGAACTGCAATTTTGGGGTTTGTTTAAAAAAAAAAAAAAATCCCAAATGCCTTTTGATCCAGAGCTAAAAAGGAAACTGAAATAACAGCAGGCAGGCAGGATTGTTCTCACCCCTGTATTTTGCTGTCTTCACTCTAAGCCTGGCCACAGATTGTGCATTTGGCGGAATATTCTGTAAATATCTTTGTGAAGCCGGGTCAGGTTTACGAGGAGATGTTCCCGAGAGCCACGGCGTGGCACAGAGCAGCTTCCCCAGCCTCCCCGGGCACACGCCACCCACGCCGCCCAGCAGCCCCCAGGCAAGCCCAGGCACACCTTCCTCTAATTTTATTGCTAATAAGTGGCCACTCTAATTTATTCGCGCTTCACACACCCCCGCACCTAAATCCCCCACGCCCGAGCAGCTTCGCTGCCTCCTGCCTCGAGAAGTCTCAGCCAACATTCCCTGCTCGAAATCCGGGAGGATTCCTGCGCTGCACGGTCTCCATCCCTGGACGAGGAGCCGGCAGCTGCAAACTCTGCCTCAGCCGGGGAGCGAGTGTTGTGATGCTGCTGCTCCGTGCCCCCGGTGCTCCCCGCACCTCGCTGGAAGCTCAGACACCATTTTACATGAGGATGCTTTCTAAAAAGCCCGGTGTAACTGTCTAATTAAGAGCGGAGTGATTGGCTGGTTCATGGACTCTGTGACAGTTCTGACAAATACACATATTGGCACAGCCCTAACCTCACTTCACAGTTTGCAACACAAAGATGGTATTTCCAGAAATGTGCAGAACACTCTGATACAAAGCTTCACCTTGTCTAGTGCTATTCCATTTAATTTTTTATTAACTGCCTGAACATATGCCATTCTAGGAGAGGGTAATAGTTACAAAATGTCAGCAGAAACATTTAAACTGCTCAAATGTAAATGATTTTATAAATTTGTAATGAAAGGTAATTGTCATGTGGGAAAAGTAACAGAAAAACAGATATGTGTAAATGTAAAACTGGCAAAAAATACATCTGACTGGTCTAAGGCAGCAAAACCTAAGTGTGTTTTAATGACCACTGTAAGGAGTATTTAAATAAAATTAGCTTCATAAGCAGAAAATGTGAATTCTATAATATTTTATTTTCTAACATTAGCAAAGTTCATAATAATGAAAAGACCTCATGGAACTTTAATGCGCCCAAATTCATTAAACAGTAGGACATTAAGATTCCTCACCTCATTTTAAAAAACAAATAAATCAAGTCAGATAACATAAATACAAAGCCAGCGCCGGCAGAGCCCGGCTTTAAAAGACCAATATTGGAGCGCGCTCGGTTTCTTTACTTTCCGCTAAAATGAGAAACAATTTGGTGATTAATCCCTTCAGCGATGCCGTGCTGGGTCAGTGCTCCCCGAGATGTCAGCCAGGAGAAGACTCGGGCGCGGAGGGGAGTTTTTCCTCAGCCACCACACAGAGCAACCACCTCCCAGTCAGGTTTGCGGGCAACCATCTTTAAATGCTTGAGCTGCTCTGCGTGGCCATGACAAGATTTGCAATTCCCCACGTTTATTTACACACCATCACCCCAAGTAGACATCACATGGAAGTGGCATGGTCGCGGCTGACCCCAGGGTAGCGGCTGTCTCTGCCGATCCCGCTCGCTGCTGCTCGGCGGCTGAACCCCGCCGCCCGCCCGGCTGCGTGCACGCTGCGCCGCGCCGCAATAAAATTAGCAGAAGCTTGTCAGGGGATATTTTCTACTTTTACGCTGACAGACACTGGACAAACACGGCTGCGTTGCGGGGAGCCGCGGAGGCTCCCGCTCTGCGGGAACGGGCGGCAGCGGGATGGACTCGGGGGCCCACGCGTGGCACCCCGCCAGGGCCGCCTCGCTTCCCCTCCCTGGGTCAGGCAGAAAAACCCAAAATTACCGCTCAGTTTTATTTTTATTGTTTTCCTGCATCCACCCCTGCGTCAGCCTGGACGCGCAGGACGAGTTACTGAGCCAGAAATTAATAGGATGGGAATCCATCCTATTGGGAAGGCAGAAGTTGGGGGGAGGAAGGGCCCTTTGCTGCCTGTGGAGGATGCACAAATTGCCTGGTACCTGCAGCCCACGTCAGAGCTCACCTGCCACCCCGCTGCCCCCGCCAGCCAGAGCTGCATTCATTTTTTTAAGGGCTTTCGCAAATAAACGAAAGAAAACGCTCGTTTGTTTCGGGATCGGGAGCCCAGGGAGGCTAACGCGGTAAATAGGGGAAATTTACCATCCGTAATGGGAACATTTTTAAATAAAACCACCTAATATGTTTAGTAATCTACACCAATGTAATTTTATTAGCTATTCAGTGCAGTTCTTACATCAAACAGCCTCAGAAGCCCCAGGATCATTTTATATTCACTGGAAGACAGAAAGAAATCCAAAACCTAGTTAAATAAATTGTTCATTTATTCCTTTCCTTTTATGCACCAAGATCTACATGTGGTCATTAATTATAAAGAGACTATTATAGCACCATATTTTCATTCAATACGATGTCCTGGTATATATCAAAGAAGTCCCATAATTAAAACAGAAGGGCCACAATGACAATTAAAATTACAATCTATATGGGGAAAGAAAGTACAGTTCTGCAATTTTTCACCCTGTCACTGTCAGCACCGGGGGATATTCCAGTCACGTCTCTTGTAAAGCAGCCTAAATTCTTCTTCACCAATGCAACCTCAAAAGCATTATCAGCACCTAAGCAAAAGCCTATGCAAGTATAATTTAATACCAAGCCACAGTTTGCAAGTAATAGCGTATAAAGTGATATTTAAGTGGTGTTTTAAGCACACTTCTGATGGCTACAGCCGCCTTTTACTGGTAAATGCGTTTTCCTTTGAGTAGTGATTATGAGTCCTGGGTGAAGAGGTCCTGTGTGCAGGTCTGCCTGTAAGCCTTACTTCCAGCTGCCAATCTTTACTTCACAGTGAAGAAAAAGCCACATAGCACCTTGTTCTTACTCTTGTAGGCTGTCATCCCCTGAGCCTGATAACTGCAAAATCATTTCCACATAACACTTTTCTGCTTCTGCCTCTTAAACCTCGAGACCTACACATTGTGCACGCACCCGCACCCCCGGCACTCGGCCCCCCAGAGCCGCCGCTGCTCCGGCCTCTCCCCCCAGCCTATTTTTAACACTTATCCCAGTAAATATCTGCATTAATGGAGTGCGGGGCCCTGCCGCAGCAATGTGTGTTTGCTACAATTTATTGTCTATAAAAGTCAGGAGCGGTGAGTTATTACGGCTAAAACTGTGTTTTTCTTTATAATAACTCCGAACCGAGCACTCACATATGAAGCATGCAATGGAGATGGAGAAGGTTTTGTATAATAAAACGGTGACATGGTCATTTTTCCCAGTTTTGCATTACACAGACACACTCATGCATGGTGCTTTTTAAATTCTTATTATATGGGAGGTCAGGAGGTCGAATGTCAGAAAGTACTGTTAATTTCACGGGGTTAGGGGAAAGTAAATTCACAGGGAATACAGATCACTTAGCACAGAAAAGCAGCTCCTCTGAAGTTTGGGTTTACATTTGTTAACCATATCCTTCAGCTGACGAACCATTGAGACCAGGGTGACACTGCGGGCCCCGCTGTAATGGCTTGACACGCCGCGGGGACAGCGGGATGCGGCGCGGGGCCGGATCCGCCGGGGCTCCGCGGCTCCAGGCAGCCGGAACCGAGCGGAGCGTGGTGCCATTTGGGCTGGATGCTGAAATTACACAGAAAGCAGCCGAGATGGCTTAAAGTTCAACCTGACAGGGAATGTAAAATATATTCCCGTCTCCGTTCGGCGGGAAGGGAGAATCCTGCAGCTTCCCAGAGTCCTCTTAAAGCGCTTCCCAATATATCATCGGAGGCTGAAGGATGGGACGAGCACTCAGAGCATCGAGATGGACTTTGGTTTGCCAGAGGACGCTCTGATGGTTCATCTTTTCTCTATTTTTTTTGCTGTTGATGTTTTAGAGTTTGGTTTGGTTTTTGGTTTTTTCCCTCTCGGTGGCAAAATAAAATCGTGGAAAGCAGAAGAAAATTGAGAGGATCTCGGTTTTACAAATAACAGGGGAGTGGTGATAAAACATGGTGACAGAGCTGCTCTTTTGCCAAGACAAATTCAGAAGCTACTTCTCTCTTACTAAAAAGAAAAAGCCATTTACTGATAAAATCCACCATCCTCACATGCAATTTAAAGTAATAAACAATTAAAAAATGCAATGGTATCTTCAATCAAAGATGTTAAAAGACCTTGCCATTGTCTCTACTGAAAGTTCAACTCAAGAGCGCCATAAGGCCCATACTCTACATCCATGTGTGACGTGTAAGATGGAGAAAAATCCAATAAAACAAAACAAAACCCCCCTAAATTTACTCAAATGACCCCAAGAGCCATTTCAGGCGACAGACAGGATTATTCCCTGGGAGGAATGTGCCAGGCCCTCACCGGGTTGGGAACGGGTTTCTGCGTTGGTGTCTTTTGCAAGATTCCTCTGAGTCAAAAGCGAGCCCAGGCTCAGCTGCCCCCTCGTAATTAGATTTTAATGAGTCAGGCTGGGTGTTTGTGTTTTGGCAGCGGGTTAATGGCGTTAACATTTCCCTGCTCACAACCGGCCCCGGCGGGGCAGAGCCGCCGGCTGAACGTCCCCGTCCGGAGCAGCGCGGAGCCCGGACGGGGCCTGGGCCAGCCCTGCCGGGAGGGCATCCCAACCCCGCTCCGGCTCCGGGGAGCTCCGCGGGGCTGGAGGAACCTTCTCCATCCATGGACACCGCGGGCTTTGGGCTCCCCGGACGCTGAGGGGGAGAGGGAGCAGCGTGCCCAGCCCGTCCCTTGCTCTGCACCCACCGACGCCAACGCCGCACAAATTCAGCACCGCCCCTCTCTCCCGAGCAAACGCTCCCTAAATTCACTCAGGCAGGCAGGGAAGTGGCCAGAACAACAAACACACACACATATATAATACATATATATTTTATTAAAGATGCATTATTAACTTTGCAGTGGTGTATTTCACTAGCTGCCTTCTATAATTAAAAACTTTTCTCTCCGATCCCCTTTCCTGCAAGGAGCCTGTTGCCTGAAGATTTAATCCTTCATTACCAGTTAAAACAAAATCACCAATTAGGCACATGAACACGTCTGTATTAATCTCATTAAGGTGATGGCACCAAATAAATTGGAACTATTTTTGTGCTTTTACTGTGTTCCTATGGCTTTATCAGGCCCTGTGGTCATATACAAAGACCTTGCAGCTCAGTCATTTAGAGTCATTCGGTTGTGGACTAAATGTGGCATTACCATCTATGGCTGAAAATTGCTTTCAGCTTTTAAACTGCACTGACTAGTCTGTAGTTAATCTTAGATCATTCACTTGCAAAATTAAATGAGCCAGAACGATGGTCGTCTTTTTTTTTTTTCTTTTTTTTATAAAATAATACATCACAAAACACTTATTTGCCCTGCCCAAAAGAGAGATCAAATTCATTTAAAATCCCATAAAGCAGAGTTGTGAATTTTTAATTTTATTTAGGAGCACAGGAATAGAGGGGGAGCTATCTTTGCACAGCACATCATGGCTATAAATTTACATATAGAACATAGTTTGATGCCTAACCAACCTTTAATCTACCTTTGATGTATACTCCTCCTTCAGTAGGGATCACGTGAGACACCTTATTAATGCAAATGTAAGAAGGATTGTTTGGGATCTCTGATGTAATTAGCCATAAACCACGTTTAAAAGGAAAGGGGGGAAAAAAGCACTTCCTTTGTCACCACGGCTGAGCACAGAGGTGCACGTGGAGATGGAGATCGCAGGATCAAAGAGTCTTTCAGGCTGCAAAAGACCTTTAAGGCCATCTAGTCCAACCCAGCGATGCTCCAAAAAGAGCTGCAGCCATGAACCCGTGGCAGGGCCCTTGTCCCCAGCCTCCTGCTTTCCCTGAGCCCGGATTATCCCTCCGGCTCTATCAGGATGCCATCAGAAAAAAACTAAGTGAAGCACAGCCTGGTTAGTTCTTAACTTCCCAAACAGCGCAAGTAAGGAAACAATTAATTCCTGATCCTACCGCCGGTGAAATCAATGACAATTTTGCATTTTAAATTAATATTCAGGCCACCTTCTCTAAGTTCCCCTTAGAGTCTGCTTTTTGCCCTGCTAGACCACCACCGCTGCTGTCTCCAGTTGGCACCGTTATTATTGTAATTATTATTATTATTATTCCTGTGTTGCAAATAACACCCGGCCATAAGGACGAGCCTGGCAGAGGCTCTCCGAGCCCGCTGGCACAGCTGTCGGGGCGGGCTGCGAAAGGCTCTGAGCGTTCCCAGGGTGGCTCACCCAGCTCTGGGGCGACGGGGTGGAGACCGGGGTGAGGCTCCTCTGTCACCCGCAGGACAGGGGCAGCCCCGGGCTCGGGCACAGAACGGCACGGAATAAGTAAATAAATCAATGAATAAATAAAGCAGGAGCCAAGCGGCCGCGGCGGGAACGGCCGGGACCGACAGCCAGGGATGGTGCCGACAGCAGCGGGGGGGTCCAAAGCCCGGACCCCCGCCGGGGTTTATTCCCGAGGGGATAACGCCGCAGTTCCTTCCCCCCGGGGTTCAATTCCCCAGGGGATACCGCCGCAGTTCCTCCCCCCGGGGTTTAATTCCCGAGGGGATAACGCCGCAGTTCCTTCCCCCCGGGGTTCAATTCCCCAGGGGATACCGCCGCAGTTCCTCCCCCCGGGGTTTAATTCCCGAGGGGATAACGCCGCAGTTCCTTCCCCCCGGGGTTCAATTCCCCAGGGGATACCGCCGCAGTTCCTCCCCCCGGGGTTTAATTCCCGAGGGGATAACGCCGCAGTTCCTCCCCCCGGGGTTCAATTCCCCAGGGGATAACGCCGCGGTTCCTCCCCCCGGTGCCACCGGGGAGACCCGAGCCCGCCGTGCCGCGGGGAGCGGCTCCCGGCCCGGGGAACAACGCCAGCGCTGCCCGGCCCCGCTCCGGCCTCACCCCCTCGCTGCCCCGAACCCCGACTTTCCCCGGGGCACCGCGCTCTGCTCCGGGCCCCGCCGGGGCTGGCAGGAGCGGGGACAGCGGACCCGACACAGCCCCGACAGCCCCGCCGCTTTCACTGCCATCTGCACCGCTCGGGCACTTTCTCCACAAAGCTCCCCGGCGCGGCGGCTCCCGGCCGAGCCGGGCACAGCCTGGCAAAGCCGGGCCGAGCCGGGCGCTCCCCGCTCGCTGCCGCCTTTGTGAGAGCTGGGGGATGCGGCTCCATCCCCGGCGGCGGCAGCGGCAGAGCAGCCCCGCGCCGCCGCTCAGCGAGCTCCGCTCCGGCACCGAGCCCTTGGAAAACAAATATTAAGAATGTATCTCCCAGTAATTTGTAATAGTGATTCCCGCCCCCCTCCCTCAAGAAATCAAAGTTTACTCCAATCACTCTCTGGCAGGAAGGATATCTAGAAATGATAAATTTTTATATGCATAGAATAATATTCTAAGATAAAGCTGCTATTCTCATAAAAATATATTTAGCTGGTAGTTTTTACTCTTCAGAAGAAAATCTGCATACTTTGTTTATTCTGGAAAATATTCTTTTTTTTTTTTTAATAGCCTGAACCAAATAATTTCTCATTTTTACAGGCTTCACTTCACTTTTCTCACAGCGAATAAATTGCAACTTATTTCCATGAAATTCACAGATGACACAGATCTTTATTTTGCATAAAGGCATAGAGAAGTGTCTAATATCTTCAATATTCATCCGCTAAGTGGACATTTGCATTGGGTTAGCAGGGAGAAGGAGCCCCGGCCCTCCCGCGGTGACAGCTGTACGGAGGGATGACATCTGACAGCTGTGACAGTGCTGACGGGAGGCTGGGACGGCTCCCGCATCCCTGATCCAATTACGGCACACATCCCTCTGACAGGGCCGGCAGCCGCTCCCGCCCGGGAGGACAGTATTGATCTCTTGTCANCCGGCCCCGGCACGGGGACACCCGGCCATGCCACCCGACCTCGGCATGGTGACACCCGGCCCCGGAACGGGGACAGCCCGGCCACGCCACCCGACCTCGGCATGGTGACACCCGGCCCCGGCACGGGGACACCCGGCCATGCCACCCGACCTCGGCATGGTGACACCCGACCACGGCACGGGGACACCCGGCGGCCCCGGCACGGGGACACCCGGCCATGCCACCCGGCCACGGCACGGTGACACCCGGCCCGGCTGCACTGATGGGCAGCGCTCTGAGCGCAGAGCCCGGCGCTGCTGCCGGGGAAAGGCCACTGCAATTCGCGCGGCCGGGCCGGTGACAGCAGCCCGGACCGGGCAGTGGCAGCTGCCAACAACGCCAGACCCCAAAAACACACAGTGACCCTGGGACGTTCTGCTCCGCCCCCCCGGCATCGCCACGGCCAACGCGAGGTGCACGGCCTGGGCCTCATCATCATCTTCATCCTCCTCATCCCCCAGCCCAGCACGGCAGCCAAGGACCAGGCGATGCAGCATGGAGCCCGAACTCTTCGTTAAACATTAAGTGACCAGAGACACCAGGAGCAAACCAGCCCCCAGTACATCAGGCAAGAGGCCCCGGCACAGTCCGCATCTGGCTGATCGTTTGTACAACACTGTCATTAAAAACTACCGAGGTTTTGCATTTATCACGTTATTTCAAAGTTTCTGTAAGATCTCTAACAGTCCAAAGCAGAATTATTTTTAAAGAGCCTTATCATGCTTTCTCCATAGAACACTCCAACAACCTCTGTTCAGCACTCTCATATATTCCGGAACAAGCAGAGATGGGGATTTTCATCTGCTCCCAAGGAACAGGCTGAGAAGAGCAGAACAGAGGAGACCCAGGAGCGTGTGGACACTTGAAAACATTTCCACAAAAATAGAGGCAAAAGCAGAAAAACTCCCTGCGAGCAGCAAGGGACCTTCCCGAGCCGCGGAGCTGCCCTGCCAGGGCAGTGGGAGGTGCAAACGTCACCACGACAGGACGGGCTGCAATCCTTCCCCAGCATCAGAAAGAACCACAAAATGAAGCCCTTCTTTTCAAAGAAACCCCTCACACCTGGGCACCCTCCCTCCCTGCCTCGCTATTTTATCTCAATCTGCCCGGGCAGAGGCCGTGCCAGCCTCACAGGGTGATTTCAATATCATTACTGCTCCCTCCACCTTCCTTCTGGTCAGGCTGCTCAGCAGCAACCCCGCGCTGCCAGCTAGATGTCATTATAAACAAAGTTATTGATTACCTCCCTCGAGCTGGATTGGAACCTGCAGACAAACTGTGACTTGCTCCCGTGCTATAATTTTATTGATCAGAGCAATCCAGCTGCCAGTGCTTTCTGGAGAGTAAAAAATAATAATAATAAAAAATAATAAAAAACCACCCAGCCTGGCTACATGTTCCCTTTGCCCACACATGAAACAAAACACAATTTTTACGGCTGAAAGGTAATTTCTAAAATGTTGGGGTTTTTTTTCCTCTTCAAAAATCCTTTGATAATAAAATCAGTATTTCCTATCTTTTGACAAAACATTCCAGTCAGCCAGCGTTGGGAGGAGACTGCAACCATCTCCCACCAGTTTGTGTCTGAATTCCCCCGTGGGCTCTGGCCACCAATGTTTCACTGAAAAAAAACACAAACCATCAATTCTATTTCATTAAGGTTGGACATCAGGAGGAATTTCTCCATAGAAAACGGTGGTCAGGCAGTGAAGACGCCCAAAGTGAGCCCAAGCCTGAGCCCACCTTGCCCTGGCTCCCCCCACCAGCATCACCCCCTCCCCCCACCACAAACTTCACTCTCTCTCAGGAGCACAAACCACAAAGTTCCACATAAATTCACTGAACAAAGTTTTTCTAAGAATAAGAACTCCCTCCCAGAGATCATTTACTCCCGAGAGTAACACTCACTCCCAGGATAAACACCTGAGAAATGCACAAGTGGAGAGGACAAGGAAAACTGTGCTCTATGTTAACCAGGAAGGATGGCAAAACGTGCAGGCAGGAATTTAAAAAGCAAATGGCTTCAAATGCATTTGGAAGAGCAGTTCACACCTCACAGGCAAAGCAGACGGGGATTCTTGTTGTTGTTTGCGTTTTGGTGGGTGGTTTTTATTTTTTTCTGACACAGACTCAAAACAAAACTATTTCAAGGTAGAAATTGTTGCCTTAGCAGCCTCCCAGAAGGAGTGGGATCTGAGTCCTGCCCATCACCAGTGCTGAGCAGAGCTGCTGGAATATCACATGCAATAGAAAAAAAAAAACAAACCTCTGGAGTTGTGTTGGTATTTTTTAAAATAGAAATAGGAATTAAGCTTTACAGCTGAGTTACTGAAGTGTCACCTAAGGCAGAAGTGCCACACATTCAGTCCTGGGGAGGAGAGCAGAGAGACCCCAATCTGTGCAGAAATTAGGGAGGCTGCAGAGGCCACGTCCTGACTCTGTATAAATCAATAAAACCACTGCACTGAACGTTTTACCTTGAACGTCACCCTTGATTTGAATTTTCTGGTTGCTGGAGGCCTCTCAAGCAGAGAAGTGCCAGGGAAGCCCCAAAGCAGCAGCAGCAGGTTTGGGTGTTATGCTCTGGATCTGTGATCCAGACCCTCACTGCCTCTGCCTGCTCTTCATCGCTATGGTAAAAGCCAAACAATTCCATTTAAAGCCATTAAGAAGAGCAGCAATGGTTACAGGTGAGGAAGAGGGGGGGAAAAGCATCTCCAGGAACATGGAAACACGGTGGAGGTTTTAGTGTACCTCATTAATTCATCCTGGATTGCAGACACTCTTTGATTGTGATACTCTTTAATGGCAATTCTTAATTGTTGACATTAAAAAATCTGCTGAGCTGAGCAGAGAGCCGAGCCCGGGCTGCAGCGCAGACGTTCCTTCCCCTTCTCAAAAAGGAGGCAGAACGGGCACAGTGGCTTTAATCACCTCTCTCAAGAACCAGAGTTCAGTCCCAGGTGCCAGCAGAAAGGTTAGGGGTGTAAATCTTGCCAGGGAGGCAGCTCAGGAATTCCAGGGCACACGGGCAACTCGGGTCCTGGGACTACGGGAAATCCAGAGAGGCAGAGGAGTCCTCTCCCAGAAGGAAAGAGGCTGGAGCAGATTGGCTTCTTGCAGCACGTGGATTCCACTGGAATTCAGTGCTGGGGTCCGGAAATTCAGCCCAGCGCTCTGAGCACCTTGGGTGGAGCCCAGCTGCCTCCACAAGCAACAGAACAGCCCTTCCCTGAGGGCAGGCTCAGCTGGGACAGCAGCAGGAATTTCCCCATGGAAAGGGTGCTCAGGCCTTGGAACTGCCCAGGGAGGTTTGGAGTGCCCATCCCTGGAGGTGCCCAAGGAATTCCTGGAGGTGGCACTCAGGGCTCTGGGCTGGGGACAAGGTGGGGGATGGGGCACAGCTGGGACTGGACCTCAGAGGGCTTTTCCAGCCTCAGTGATCCCGGGATTCTGGGCTGGGCTCTCCTACAGCAGTGTGGGAAAGCCAGGACACCTCCCTGGCAGGTTCTGCTGTGGCTGCAGCGTTCAGGAGCTGCTCAGTTGAAGTTTCATTCATGACATTATCCCGGACTTGGGAAAATGGAAGTTATAAACCAGTTCAGATCATGCTGTATAAATACCTCGGGTCTGAATTAATCTGCAAAGTTTGTTAGAAATGAAGGTCAGGACTTGAATTGGCAGCAATTAGAATCATTGATATTTTCATGGTATCAGCCTCCTGTTCCTGATTATCAACTTCCATGGTGCTGACACCTCAAAAGTTGGCCCCTCTGACCCTGCTTGGGTTCAGCTGTGGATTCTGTAATGCTGAGAATATGTTTCTGCATTACTTTTTGCAAGTCAGAGGAAATTTGTTCAAGAAAACATCACGGAGAGAAAATATATATGCAGAAACATATATTTTTACATATTTTAATTGAATATGGTAGCCAAGTAAAATACTGATTGGGATTCTGCCTTCTCCAACCTTTGCCTCAACACCTAATGCAATTTATTAATGGTGTTCTGACCTACGGGAGAACTAACTGGGAGATCAACTTCCAGCACAAACTTCTGGGAATGAGCTTGCCAATATTCAGCTCTTATTGAAAGCAAGGCCAGAGCGCTGACCTGGCAGTGGGAGGCCTGGAAAGAAGGGCCATTCCCTGAGATCCCTTCAAACAGGAAGTTAGGATGGTCAGAGGAGGAAAATCCAAGAAATCCATTATTAAAGACATCCTTTGATACTTCTGCCAGCACAGAAAAAAATATATCCTTAATCACTACTGACAAATGTGCCATCCCTCTGCGGATCCACAGGCACCAAACACGGGAACTCACGGAAATCCCATGGGATGGGGGAAATGGGGATGGGCCGAGCATCACCTCCGGGGTTCACACACAAAAGGAGCCAATCCCTTCCTGACTCCCCCCAAATAACCTCACAGGCACCGCAGAATCACAGAACAGTTCAGGTTGGAAGGGACCTCTGGAGATCATCTGGTCCAACCCCCAAATTAGGCTGAAGGCAGGACTGGAAAATGGACTGAAAACCCCAAACCATCACCTAATTTCAGTCCATCTCTGCAGAGTGGTGGGTAACAAAACCCACCCCAGTCCCCCCATGGCTTAGGAACCTCCTTGTCTCTCCAGGAGGGTGGATTTGCTCCTGTGGGGAACAGTTTCCTCCACCCTGCAATCTCCAGTCCCCCTCCAGGGAGCTCAACCTCCCAAACTGACCAAAGCCAGGCTCCCATGACCTTGAAACCCTAATAATCCTCCTGGCCAGAGCTTCCCAGTGAGTGCTGAGGGAATGCAGAGCCAAGCCCATCTCTGCGAATCTCAGCCCATTGCAGCCCTTTCCCCTCGAGGGGGAACTGCAGGTGTGTGGTTTCTGTACACACCGGTTTTCTTGTGGCCTAAAAATTACCTGAATTTAAAACACACAGGAGGGAGAAAACTAAACAGAGCCACAGAGGAAGTGGGAATTTTCCATCCTCTGGATGCACAGTAAAATGATGGAATGGTATAACCTTGTTTTTTCTTGCTAATACACCTCAACTCTGACCTTCCTGAAAACCAGGACCTCCTGGGTAATATGGTAATTTAATGTGAGTGCTTATATGCTGATTTCTATGGAGTGGGCTGGCTTGGTGAAATACGACGTGGTTTACTTTTAAATAGAGCTCAGCTGAGACCTCGAAGGGAACTGGAAACAGGCTTCCAATGGAGAGAGATAAATGCCTAATTTACTGTCCCACTTAATCCAGAGCTTTTTCCTTAAGTCATTATCTCCCATCCCTCATTATTGTGGCAGCACAGCCATGAAAGACACGTGCAGTGAGACCATGATTGGAGCACTTCTGTTTACAGTGGCCACAATTTATCATTAAAACAACTGCAAAGCTGAGCCACGATGGGAAATATTAAAAATAAATAGGATAAAGCCTGGAAGTGCCTGTTCCTGCCCAGAAGTACCTTTACCTGGAGAATACCACACACAACTGCAGCTGGAAAATCTGCTGCCCAGAGCATCCTCCATACAGAAGTCTGGGTTATGGAGGAGACACGAGGTGCAAGTTGAGCACCAAGCACTTCAATATCCGTCTCTGCTGGTTGTATTTTTAATATTCTAAGCGAGCAAAGCAACAGCCCCGTTCCCTCAGAGCCTCTCGGGGTGGTGCCAACCCCCCCAGGTGCTGCCCTTTGGAGACCCCCATGAGACACCCCCCAGGAGCTCCACGGGCCACTGCCCAAACCAGGCCCACAGCTGGGGCTTCAGCAGCCTGAAACCTAAATCCCAGAATCCCAGAGCCCTTTATGGTGGAAAAGCCATCCAGGATCACGGAGTCCACGCTGTGCCCGATGCCTGCCTGGTCCCAGCCCAGAGCTCTGAGTGCCACCTCCAGGAATTCCTTGGCATCTCCAGGGATGGGCACTCCAAACCTCCCTGGGTAGTTCCAAGGCCTGACCTCCCTTTCCATGGGGAAATTCCTGCTGCTGCCCACCCTGCCCCTGCCCTGGCCCAGCCTGAGGCCGTTCCCTCTGCTCCTGTCCCTGTTCCCTGGGAGCAGAGCCCGACCCCCCCGGCTGCCCCCTCCTGTCAGGGACTTGTGCAGAGCCACAAGGGCCCCCCTGAGCTCCTTTTCTCCAGGCTGAGCCCCTTCCCAGCTCCCTCAGGAATTCTCCAGCCCCTTCCCAGCTCACTTCCCTTCCCTGGACTCCTCCGACCCCTCAGGGTCTCTCCCACCACGATGACCCAGAACTGGACACAGCCCTGGAGGTGACCCCAGCAGTGCCAGCACAGCGGGACCAGTCACTTCCAAGGGCACTGGAGCCTCTGGAGACAATGAGCTGAGGCTGCATCAAAACTCCTGTGGCCATCTGGGCTTCTCCACACATGCCCGCACACTGGGCACTAAAGGGAAGCCCAGCCAGGGCAGGAGCTCGTGTGTCCCAAAATTCCAAGTGTGCATGTAAATTAAAATAGTCTCAAAGAGAAAAAAATTTAAAAGTAACTGTAAGTTTGGATCACCTCAGGGCAACAGTAACCGGCCTGTCTTGTGGCCATTCCATTCGGGATTCATTGAGGACAGGGATATTTCAGTGCAGCCCCTCCCTCACCGCAGCACTGCCCGGCCCCACAGACACACAGCTCTTCCCCCAACACAACCTCATTTACATCCCAGAAATTCCGTCACCCTGCACATTTCAAAGGCAGGGAAAAAGCACAACTCCGTTGCCAAGTGGCTTCCCAAGATGCCAGGGCGGGAGGCAGCGAGTGTTTGACCCCCGGGAGGTGCCTGGCAGGGCCCCAGGGTGCGGGACCTGCGGGAGGAGCTCTCTGGGATCTCCTGCCCGCCCGCCCGGGAGGCCACGCAAACAACAGAGCGCTCCGAAATGGCACGGTCGGAACATGCAAATGAGCCAGTTAATTTCTTGCAAATTTCCCATTAATTATTACTCTTTATCAGTTTCAGTATTAGTGTCAGATGTACGGTTCCAGGGCTACTCGCTGGCGCGTTCGGAACAGATGTTGCGAGAGAAGTGGAGTGTAAATATTTATGGGTTAAAAGGAGAGACTCTGGAATTTGAAGATGTCTCCTGACACTTCTCACGCTGCCTCAGCCCATCCTTCTCTGTGGGCTTGTTTTGGAGACAGACAAATGCTTTACATGCACATGTATCAACTGCCACTTGCAAATTCAGCTTCTCCAGCTCAAAATACCAAATATTTAACACATGCAGAGCTAGAACAGGAAATACTGTTTTCCAGAAAGAGTTGTGCTCTTTATTTTCTGCAAGTCTGGCGTTTCATTCACTTCTCTCCTGCTTTCTGTGTGATGCAGACGCTTGGCACCTTCCACAGTCAGGCCCCAAGTGCCTGAGCTGGGAGATGGAAACTGAAGATCACCAAGTGGGTCCATCCCTCAGGAGCCCTGGCTGGAGAGAGGCAGATCACAAAATCCTAACCCAGCACGAGAATTTCTCCTCCTGCCATCAGAGAGAAGAAATCCCAGCCTGCTGAGAGGTTTGGGTGAAATTCCTGGCTGTGAGGGTGGGGACACCCCGGAATAGAATTCCCAGAGCAGCTGGGGCTGCCCCTGGATCCCTGGCAGTGTCCCAGGCCAGGCTGGACGGGGCTGGGAGCACCCTGGGACAGTGGGAGGTGTCCCTGCATGGGCTTTAAGGTCCCTTCCAACCCAAACCATTCCATGATCCCACATGACAAACCACCCCTGCCGCATGGACAGGGAGGGAGAAAAGTTTCAAAATAAGTTCTGTAACAACTGAAAAAAAAGTATTGAAGTAACTTACTTTAATTCTAGCAAATATTTCAGTTCCAAGAAACAGAGACATCACACCCAAGCATTTTATCTGAGCTTCTACTCTGTCTCACTTCTCTCTGGTTTTCACTGATTTGGGGGAAAAAAACCCAAAACCATTCACTGACTTTTCTCCTTGGGATAACTGTGGCAGGTTTTTTGAATATCAAATTTCTAATGAACCGAAGAAAATCATTAAGCCTCCTAAAATTAAAACTAAAATTCAAATTTAACTTAAAATTAAAATTTAGAAGTTCAGCTATTGTCAGAACAGTGTATGAACAGTATCCAAAGAACAGAGTGGAGAAACTGCATCCGACCCTCCCTCTAATTCCACCCCACTTCCTGCTGGAAAGCTCAGATGCTTTAATTTAAATAGGGTGAGTTAATCCCTAACACGTCACAGCAGGAAAATAGTTACCCCTTTTTTTCTCTGAGAGGGAAAGCTGCAGTCCAGGAACCCTGGAGCTGCTCGCAGTGTGTCAGAGCAAGCACAACCAAGGTCTGGTGGCACGGAGAGCAGGGCAGGAGTCACACCCCTCTTTAGATTTATCGTTACAGGGGTCTGAAGGTACAAAATTCGCAGCTTGGTGGCCCCTTCAGTTCCCACCCCTACGGAAAGAAAGGAAGGATCAGAGAGGAATGGCAGGCAGTGGAGGGGGTCTGTGACATTTGCATTAATTACAGCACCTTTCAAGGCTTTCTGGGCATCTGCAAACCTGCGAAGTGCAGAGCTCTCACTCACACCTCCTCCAGCATCTACCACAACGCTGCCATAAATCTGTTTATTTAGATATCTCTTTGAAATCCTTAAAGATTTCCCTGGGTGAGCGAAGATCCCTGCAGGCCAAGTTTGGGAAGCCTGAACATCAAAACCAGGACACTGCTCCAACTCTTGCATTTCCTCCCCCTCCACGAGCTGAGCTTTGTGCCCCTCCCTGGTCACTCTCTGGCCAACACCGAGGCCACGCCGTCGCTCTGGTGCGACAAGTGCAGCTCCCCAAGCCAAGGCTCGCTCCAACAAGTCCCCAATACATTGATCAGGTTTAATTATTCCCGTTTCTGGAGGCTTCTCGTGGTCCCGGGCTGCTGCGTCAACAGCCACGCCGGGCAGTGATTAAATGAATAAATATCCGGCCCCGGGTATAAATGACCTATCCTGGGGGACAAGGGCCATTATTCACCCAGCATAATGCACCTCAAGGAACGCCACGGAATTAATCAGAGCCCTGCAAAACCTGACATCTGAGCAGAGATTAAAAGAATTGGGGTTGTTTATCCTAAAAAAGAGCACTTAGGGGAGGACATGATAACAATTTTCAAGTGTGGCAACAGCTGTAGCAAAGACGGAAGGAAAATCAGTTTTTTACGATTATGGCGGATTGGGGCGAAAAAAGAAGGGATTTAAACTGGCTCGAGAGAGAGACAGAGGGAAGAAAAACCAGCATGGGAGAGTTAAGCACTGGGCTAAGTTTCCCGGGAATTTCCAGGAGCGGGGCGTGGGCCTGTCCAGCCCACAGCAGGAGCCGGGCAAGGTGCGCGGTGCGGAGCGGCCCCGCGACATCCCCGGTGCTTTTCCAGCCGGGTTTTCCTGTGAGCCGCACGAAAGCTCACTCTATTGGCGAGGAGTAGAATGTCTTGCTAATTGAATGTCAAAGCAATTAAAGTGGGTATAGACTTCTCTCAACATTATCTTGACTTGATAAAATAAAGTTGTTTTGACAACGCTCACTGACAATTCCTGATTTTCAAGCGCAGCGATTTTTCTCCAGGCAAGACACGGAAAACGCTGGGACTTTGGAGTGAATTTTCCAAAGATATGCAGAACCATTATTCTCAGAATAAGCCTATTAGACAGAACTAATGGGCGATTTTCAAGGGATTGCCATGATCACAGCCACCTGTACCTGGAGCTCGCTTCCCTCCCACCTCCCCACAACGCTGCACACAAAACTCTGCTGATGCTCTTTAACAGCTTTGCCTCCCAGACACGCTCGAGTTCAAGGTCCAGCCCACAGGATGATCCCTACAGCCCTGAACGCTGGGATTCGAACCTGTACATGTTTTACAGTCACTTGTATTTTAACCAATATGCATAAACACACACACACACACAAAAAATCAATAAATATAATTTTGTCTCTATTTCTTTCATTTTCTCCTTTCCCACCATCTCCTCTCCAGACCCATTCCAACGCTCCTCCTCATCCAGGTGCTGTGGCTCATGCTTTGAGAAAGAGCTCAGGAAAGCTGGACCTGCTCAGGGAAAACCCCAGCAACACAAGGCAAAAAGAGAAGAAACTTGTGTTCAAATTACTCATCCAGGAAAATGAGGAGTCTCTTGGCACCCCACACCAGCTCAGCTACATTCCCACTGAAATCAGTGACCAGGAGGAAATACACAAGCCTCGAGCAAAGCTCACCTCCAGCAATTCTCCTCCTAAAATGGAACTGTTTGGTGTGCAGGGAATTCCTGAGCCACCAGACCTTTGTACCAGCCCTCATCTCGTAAAAAAAAATTGCTCAGCTGCCCTTTGAACCATGAAAAACTTTTGGTTCTAAGGAGGTACAGCTTGGAATCACAGAATTAATTAGGCTGGAAAATACCCCTAAGAGCATTGACTCCAAGCCCAGCACCGCCCCGTGTCCCCAGGGCTCACATCCACAGGGCTTTGAAATCCCTCCGGGGGCGGGGACTCCAGCACTGCCCTGGACAGCCTTTTTGAGGGTGGAAACTTTTCCTGCTATCCCATCTGGATCTGCCTGCACGGCTGTGCTCTCCGTCCCTTCCCCAGGCTGTGCTCCCCTCCCTTTCCCAGCCTCACGCCCCGGCTGCTGCAGGAGCTCCAGGAGTGCTGCAACCCTTCCCAGAGGGAGGGCACTACACCTCGGTTGTCCCAGCTCCTCTTTTTTTAGATCCAGGTTTCCCCAGACCCCCCAATGGGATGCCCACATCCTCCTGCCAGTGCTCAGGCAGAGCTGACAGCACTCGTGGGGCAGAGCTTGGTGTTTCGGGAAAGCCCTGGGACAGTGGGAGGTGTCCCTGCCCAGGCCACAGGGTGGGACTGGATGGGCTTTAAGGTCCCTTCCAACCCGAACCAGTCTGGGATTCTGTGATATCCATGCAGAGCCTTGAGCAAAATTCACCTCCCTGGCTTCATCTACAGCCAGGAATTAACTCTGTCCCGGGTACCCCACTGTGCATTCCCATTTCCTCTGCTGGGAGAGGGCTTTTAGCACATCCTGCAAACAAAAGGCGTTTATAATCTCAAAACCTGTTTTCCCAAAGACAAAACTGAGAAGGAAGGTGAACTGAAAATCTGAGAAAAGGCTTTTCTGATAGGTACCAATTTGTCTGACACAAGATGGGAAGTGTTTGGGAAGCTACTCATGAAGAGTAACTGGGCAGTTGTGTTAAGTAGGGGCATTTGTGAATTCTGTGAGCAATCTTTGACCTTTGCAAATTCTATTTCTAGAGCTCTATCCAGAGCTCTGGGCTCACACTTTTCCCCAGCACAGCCCGGGCAAGAGGAAAAATAAATGCTTTTATTTATTGTCATGTTCTTTGCTGTCATTTGCATAAGTGCCCAGCCAAGGCAGCTCTCTCTTCCCCAACATCTGCACCCAGCAGCTCCAGGGCCGAGTCAGCACTGCCCAGGGAAACTGCAGCTGCTCCTTCCCTGAAGTGTCCCAGGCCAGGCTGGACAGGGCTTGGAGCACCCTGGGACAGTGGGAGGTGTCCCTATGGCAGGGGGGGCCCTGGGTGGGATTTAAGGTCCTTCCAACACAAACCAGTCTGGGATTGCCAATAAAAGTCATCCAAGACTTCCTTGTGTTCCTGCCATGCTCTTCCTCAGGCTCCCACCACAACCTAAAAATGGGTTACAGTGATAAAATACTGTACAACAGCATGACAATGTCACTTGGTGCCACTGGAGACACCAGGCCACTCCTTTGGCTGGGAAACCCAGATGAGCACTGCAGGGATAAGGGACCGAGGGCAGGAAATGGGACAATGGGGAAAGGAGGACAGGGAGCCATCCAGAGACATCCTCAGTCCTGCAGTGGCTGTGGGGGGCTGGGACTGTCACCAGTGTCACTCACACAGCCCTGAGCATCTGACAAAGAAAAAGATCGACTGCACTTGCAAAAAAATACTTATAAACCCAGTATTTTATACTCTTTTAAAGTGTGAGACCACACATGGTCACTCACAGGTGTTCTGCTCCTGTGCCTTCGACCAAATATTGCTAAATACGACACAGTTAAAGAAACCTAAATCCAAAAAAAATCAACAAACAAGAACTCCCCACAAATCAAACCCACGGAAAGCCCCAGCCCAAGTGTAAATTCCACCAAAGTGGCACTGGGAGGACGCTGTGCCAGGTGTCCCTGCCCGTGGAGGGGGCTGGGATGAGATGATCTTTAAGGACCCCTCCACCCCAGGCCATTCCGTGTGTCCCCGATTCCCATGGACACCCCAAACCAAGTTTATTCCTGGCTCCATCCAACTCCGCAAAGACTCGGCCGTGCCCCACCCGAGACCTTGGCCCTTCACTCTCTCTCTGTTCCAAAACCCCCAAATTCCGGGGTGTTTTACACCTTTCCCCGCCCTGGCTGCACAGCACATTCCGGAAGATCCGAGTTCTCCCGTCTCTCCCGGCTCCAGGCCCCGGAGCAGCGGCCCAGGCAGGCCGTGGCTGTCGGATCCCGCTCGGCCGCGCTCCGGCAAATCCAGAGCGGCTCCGCTGATATTAAAGGTGTTGGTCTGGACTTAGACCAGAGCAAACGAGAGCACAGCCTGACCTTTTCTCTCCTTCCTTTCACACCTCCTAATGGTTTTTTTAATAGAAAAGATAAAATATTTGTAAAACCAAGGAAATCCCTCAAATACCATGTAAATTCCCCTTCTAATTTTCCCAGATTCATTTTGAGACTCCTTTAAAAAAAAAAAAGTAAACTGCAAAGAGAAACTTCCAGTACTTTCCCCTCAGTCTCTGCTTTTCTGGGGCCTTCCCAAAATGCCAGGCTCAGGGGTCTGGGATGGGGATCCTGCTCTGGAATCATCCTCCTGTTCCAGCCAACCCCTTCCCTTCCCACCTGAGCATTTCCTGCAGGCAGCACATGGATTCCTTTTGGTCACAGCTTCCCAGGATCATCAGGTAAAGAAAATACACTGTATTTTTCTATTTCCCCTGTCCTTAAGTCCATAGTTTTAACTCCCTCCTTCCCCAAAGCTCCCAGGGTTTCCTGCTTGGCATTTTCTTATCCATTTCCTTAGAAGAGCACTAAGTGGATTAATATTTCAGATTCATTGTGTCATTTAAAGTTATTAACAAGCCCAGCTCCTCTGAAATGAGTGAAAGCTAATGATAAAAAATACTTCTATTCTCTGCCTCAAACAAAGTCCTTCTGCTGGAATCAAAAAGTCCCACTTTCATTTGTGTCATTTTTTTAAGGCCAGTAATCACAGCAGAGCAGCATTTCTAACTTTTGAGTCATCAGCAGCACAAATAAAGCTTTCACAAATTGCAATAATTTCTCATCAAGGCTTCCCCACAGAGTAAAAACCACAAATTAACACAGTGTCACGTATCAGAAATCTAACACTGGCACAGAACGTTTTGGGGAATAAAAGAAATTCTGGAAAACAAAGCAGATCATCTGACAGAACGAGGAGAGTGAAATGGAGCCACAATTCTGCAGCAGCTCCAGGCACTCCTGGAATTCTGCTGGAGCAGAATAAACCTCCTCCATTCATAGACTGCCAGCTTTTCCATGAAAAAAGCCCTGGGAAAAGCCACTCCTGAGCAGGGGGCTCCAAATGTCTTCCTTTCTGAGTGTGAGGGAGAGCTCTCCACATTCTGCAGGGGCAAATGAGGAAATGGAGTCCTGGCTCCTGTTCTGCACAGAAATTCAGCAGATAAGGAAGGCTGAATTCACGGGCCAAGGTGGAGGTAGCCTCTGGACATGACCTCGCCCAGGCCCCTGCCCAGAAGGGCTCACCCTGACCCCGAGCCCAGCACGGGGGCTGGGGGGCTTTGGAGCATCCCCAAGGGAAACTCCACGGGCACCTCGTGCCAGCACTCGGTCCCTCTACAGTGAGAAGTGTCACAAAACCATGGAATTGTTACGGTTGGGAAAGTCCTCAAAGACCACGAGTCCAAGTGTTAACCCAGCTCTGCCCAGCCCAGCACTGACCCGTGTCTGGAATTCCCAGAGCAGCTGTGGCTGCCCCTGGATCCCTGGAAGTGTCCCAGGCCAGGCTGGACATTGGGGCTTGGAGCACCCCAGGATAGCAGAATGGCAGGGGTGGGATGGGATGGGATTTAAGGTCCCTCCCAACCCAAATCAATCCTTGATTCTGTGATCACAAACCACACATGGCAACCTCAGCACAGCATTTATTCTTAGTTCCTTCTCTGATCCATAAAACTCTTAATTCTCATTACAGTTATTCCCCTAAAGTTCCAGCTTTGCAGTTCCCACGGCAGTGAGCAGCAGTGAAACCCCTCAGGTGTCCCTGTGCTCTGAAATAAATCCCACATGAGCAAATAAATCCCACCAGAGATGTGATTGAATCTTTTATTGGGGACACACCAGCTATTTCTTCTACACTTCCTTATTTTTACCTCCTCCTAAAAGACTGTGTCTGGTCAGGATTACAGGGCAGAGAGTGGGTTTTATTAAATATTAAATTTTCTATGGTATGTGTAATTGGGAGTTTGTCAGATTCAAGTCTCAGTAAGTTACGAGCCCAGAATTTGTGGACTAGGACAGTTCTATATTTTATTGGAGCTCCACTGGGCTCTGCATCCATCATGGATCTCCTTCTACCCCAGCAGTAACAATTAAGGGGAATTCATGACAACAATCCCCATGACGGGCACACAGAGAAGTTAAAAACTTTACTGCTCACAGAGCTGACCCCCACGAGCTCCACACGGACTGAGGCCTCCTGGGAAGCAGAGGTGCAAAGTGCCCACACGGTTATCCCAGGATTTAGGAACTGGATTCACCCTGATGGCAGCAACACCTCGAGAGACAAAGCAAACAAATCCCCTTGGACTTACTCCCCCTTTGGCAATGCAAAATAGCGATAGCAAAAGTCAACAAGGGCTAATTTTGTTTCTTTTTTAATTCTAGAGCTGCTTTGTCAATGGGCAAAGAGTGAAATCTGAAATTTAAGAAGTTCAGGATAAAATTGTAAAATGAAAAGGAAATTGCCTCCAGAAGGGAAGGGCTTAACCAGAGATTCTCCAGGCAGATTCCAGGGGTGCTTCCAGCCCTGCATCCACCTCCTGGGCATGCACTCCCCTCCCTAGGCTGAGCAGGGCCCCCAAAACAGGAGTTACAACCCAGAGCTCCACAACTACGCACTGGTGGAACCCCACCAGAGTGGGGGATTTTTTACAAATCAATCAGTAAATCAACTAATAAAATTAGAAAAATATTATTAATTTAAAAAATTTTAATTAGTTTTAAATTCATTTTAATTTAAAAAATCTTATTCTTAGTGATGGTGCAGTGATATTTATCCTGATTCATTCAGTACTTTTGAATTCAAAGGGTTGTTACAAAACCACGGAATTTTTATAGTGTGAGAAGCAGATTGATTAATAAATTTCTATTGAGAAATGGAGAGTAAATCCCTTTTTTGGGCACTCTGGTGAGTGCCTGCTGTCCCCTCAGCCAGCTCTTCCCAAAGCATGTGTGGGAATATCCAACTGTTTACAGCACAGCTAAAGGGGGAAATCCCCCAAACCCCAAGAAGCAATGAAGAGCGCACACACCGTTCCCAAATCCTCGATAACATTTCCAGCTTGGAGGCCTCAACAAATTCGCCAGCAGGGACCCAAGTCCTGCTCCGAGGCGGAGGGAGGTGGATTCCTCCTCAAGCACGCGGGACGAGCCTGGGACCAGGATTAATTCCAGCCCCGCGTGGTTCCCGCGCACGGAGCCACCGCCGGGAAAGGGACACGGCACCCACGGAAAGGGTGTGACACCCACGGAAAGGGACCCGACACCCACGGAAAGGATGTGACACCCACGGAAACGGACCCGGCGCCCACGGAAAGGGGTGACACCCACGGAAAGGGGACGCGGCGCCCACGGAGCGAAAGCAGCCGCTCGCAGCCCGCCTGCCAAAGCCCCTCGCTGCCCCGCGTAACGTGGCAGGCAGCACAAACGGAGTAATTACCAGAATTTCATTTTCATTAACTAATAAACCCAGGAAAACAATTTGAGTATCTGAATGTCATTTTTCAAAGGAAAATAAACTGTAAACATTTGAATAACATCACAGCAGGGATAATATACCTAAGGAAACCTATTGAAATATGCTGGAGAATTCCTCCTCTTTCATCACATTAAAACTGCAATTGACTGTAAACCTCCTACCACTCTCCGCTGAGACTTTAATTGTAAAGATTCCTGTTACACATCATATTAGAATTTAGTTAAAATTGTAGAACACATTATTTCCAATCAGACAGCCAACCATCACTCACAAAGATTTTTAAAAAGGTGATTAATAATTCATCTCAGATAAGGAAAAGATCTATATTTATACCATCTTCTCAGCCACCATAAACTACCTGACAATTGTTCAGTAATGATGCCCAGTAAATTCTTTAAAATGGTAATTTGTCATTCTGTCACTTCATTTGTGACCTAAAATTCCTCACTTGAGGCATCATCAAATAAATTAATCACTTTCCAGGATCCATTTCTCTGTTCTGCACGTTATTATGCCCAGGCTCTCTTGTGTTTCTCTTCATTTACATATATTTAATGGCTCAGCAGTGGTTCACTATGGCACATAACGCACACATCTCATTACAGGTGAAATATTCTAACTGCCACTATCACTGGGAAAGAAAATAACTCTCCCAATTTAATTTTCCTGATGTAACAAAACCATGATTCTTCACTATGAAATGTTGATGCCATCCATCAGTCACAATCAATAAAATCATCATGGAAGTACGCCTTCTCCAGCATCATCCCCTCAGCCTGGGATTATTTGAGGGAGGTAATTAAACTCATAATATGTAATGAATGTAAATGAAGAAAAAAACCCCGTGTTCTCCCTCTAACTACGCTTATTTTACTGCTTTGATTTAAAGTATTTTTACATCTCCCAATCTATGAAATACACAAAGCCCTGAAGGAAAGGCATCACAAGTACAGTAAGCATCAATCAATACATATAATGACTAATTAAAAAGGAACATATTTTAACATTAAAAACCCACCAAATGCTGTTATTTATCGATTTTTCATTTAAAATGATGCATTCCCCCTGGACTAATATATTTGCTGTCTTCCTGAAATATAGATTACAGGACACCAATTTTAGATACTGTTGCTTTGCTAAAAAAAAGAAAAACACCCCAAAGTCATTTTGTGGGTCCCTCATCCCCCAGAACCATTAAAAAACCCCAGATACCCAGACATGCAAACTACTCCTGTGCTGGAGAGAAAACCTTAATCATCCCAGTCTCATCTCTGTGCCTGAGCTCATATAAGTCAAGAATGAAAACAGGTGCTTAGAAATGATAACTCTGAAAGAAGTCCACAAAAAAAAATACGGGTTTAGAGCAATGTTTTGCCATAAAGAGCAAAAAGGCATCATCTCTCTTGTAAATGCTTACACAATTTGGGTTTTATTAAAAAGCACAGTGAATAATGATCCTCCTGTGATGGGGAATCCAAAATGTACCAAAAGTCCAACTGACCACTCCATCCTGGAGAGCAGGGAGGTGTGGGGCATCCTCCACGAGGAGGATTTCCCTGAGAACGGGGAATGATCCCTGACTTCTGCTCCAAACCATTCACTTCAGGCGTTATTTCATCACCTCACACACACAGGGAATTGGATCCCTCACGCTGAGCACAGGGAAAAGGGGGAATGATGGAGAACGTGGGACCTGGCTGGCCCCAACAACTGCCCTGGCTGGAGGGGACACTGCTGTTTAATAAATACCTATTTTCGAACACTGAGCCCCCTTCCCCACCCCAGAGATGGGAATGTTGTTAACCCAGCTCCAAGGGCAGGGAAGGGCCACCATCCCTGGGGGAGCCAGCCCTGCACAGCTCTTTGGGTCAGGATGGAACAGGTGAAACATCTGGGAAGTGAAGTTTTCAAAGGCCAAGATAAAATACGGGAAAAGAATGCACAACAGGAAAGAATTATTTTTAGCAACTATTAATCCACAGCCGTGCATGAAACTTCTGCACCACATAAAGGAACTGCAGGCACAGGGAGCTGGGGTTATAAACCCCCGCAAACATTTTAACGGTTATAAAAACCCCTAAAATTTACAATTTCCTAATTTTAAAGGCTTTTGTCCAGCAGGAAGGTCCAGAGAGGTGTGCCACCCACCCAAAAAGGGCCAGGGGCACCACCGGCAGCCCAGCACGGAGCATCTGTCAGAGGGAACGAGGGGTCCGTGAGAAGACACAGCAGCCCCCAAACAGCTGCAGTGCGAAGAATTCCAGACCTCAAGCCCACTCTTTAGGGAGCATTTCCATTTGTTTTCCCGGCCGCTCCCTGCGGAGCCCTGCAGCAGAGCCCAGCCGGAGGTGCCGGCGCTGCCGCTTCTCCCGAGGGAATCGCAGTTCCAGAACCCCGGAGAGCCTCGGCTTGGGGGGACATCAGAGACCGCCCCATCCCACCCCTGGGCACGGCAGGGACACCAATTAGCGCCATTAGTGCCCGGGGCACCCTTCCAGAGGGGGATGGGAGGGAAGGGAGGGAGCTGTCTCCGGTGAGTGATGCTGCCCAGCAGCTCCGCGCGCTTCAGCGTTTTCCTTCCCGGCCGTGCCCAGGAAATGCATGAGCCTGGCACCACCTCGGATCTGAGCCCTGCCAGAGCCACGGGGACGACGGGGAGGGCGGGGCAGTGACAGGCACTGAGCACCGCCGGGCTCCCAGGTAAATAAATAAATAAGCAAACCAACCCCTGAGTGCCCATTCCTTGCCACACCCCAGAGGGATATGTCAGGGGAGGATCCCTCTAACAGAGCACGTTGTTCCCATCAACCCCTCGCTGCTGGGACAGGCAGCACGGTGCTCCAGGAGCTCACGGCCAGGAATTTCTCCAGGTAATCGTGTCCTGCACCACCAGCCCCACGGGCTCCAGGATTGTTCCATCTGTACGTGAGCACAAACCCTGGTGCCCCAGAGCTTCTCTGGGAAATCGCCAGGCCCTCCCCGCCCTCCCAGAAGAGCCTTTTTCCACATCCACCCACCCCACCCCTGCTCTGCCCGTGTGGAGCCGTTCCCTGGGTTTTCTCCTGGTGTGTGAGGCCCGGGAGACACCCCAGAACCAGCAGCTTCTCCTCACAGCCAGGATAAACTCGCACATAATGTCGTGTGAGAGGACCATGATTCACTTTTACTGCTCATGAGGTGGCTTTGCGGGTTTGTGATGGATACTGTGGTTTATGCATGAAAAGTCTGTTACCTGCAGTATTTGTACTCTTTAAATTCTTTAATACCTGCTTAGATCCCCAGCAGATGCCAGAGTGCACGTCGGGGTAAGGATGTTGTGCAACAGGATCAGCATTAAGTGCAGTCTGACAACTCTGCTCTGCTGATGGAAATGAGTTTGAAATCAATTAGGACAGCACATTTTAATATTGTTTCTTATTTCCTGACACCCCCCTGGAGTTACACCAGATTCCTGCTTCAAACTTTAATTCTGATAAGTTTATTTTTTATAAGCGTTTGCCTGATGAGAACTCCCAACGTGCTGAAGGCAAAAGCAACCTGACACAAGAGAATGAAACCGCTGAGGGTGTGAGGTTCCCTGGGTCAAGCTCAGCGACCTGGGATTCTGTGAGACTGAGCCTCCCCAGCTGCTCTGAGGTCTTGCCCCCATCGTTCCCCATGAGCTGCCACACCCTGGCTCCCGTTACCCCACAGCTTTTGCCCCTTCAGTCACTCACAGCCACAACAAAATCCTCCAATGCATTTCTGCCAAAGAAACGCAGCCCTGGTTGTGTTGGTGCCTTGAGTGGCTCCCTAGAAACAGGGACTAGACAGGAATAGGGGAATAAAGGTCGGAATTTATTGGAAAGGCCTTCAAAGGAGCACCCTGGGAGCCAAAGGCTGCATCCAAAAATGGACCCCAAGATGAGCCCTGAGTCATGAGTTCCCCACACCTTTATAGGTTTGGTCCATTTGAATATCAGCATAAATTCACCAATTAAAACTTTAGCTAATGATGTAATTTCCCCTCAGCTCGCCCCCCTTTAGAGGCTTTGGGCCTGCACAGTCTGGGTGTCCTTGGAGAGCAAACCCAGAGAGGTTTTGTTCTGTCTACAGCAGCTCACAGGCTACGAGGCCCCTCAGAGTTACACACCAACAACACAAGACTTGGAAAACATAAGAGTTAAAACCTAAGGCATCAATGTTTATGGGCAAAGCCTTCCCAGACAGGAAAGCCAGCAGCTCCTGCTGCTGCCCACTGAAGGGCAATAATAAATCACACCAAATAATAAATTTGGTCACAATAAACCACACCAAACCAGAGCTTTTCTGCTGTGGGGGCAGCGGGTGCTGCCTGCAGGTCCCTCACAGCCTCCTCTGGCGCAGAGCTGGGAGTCAGCAGTGACAAATCCCACAGGGATGGGAGCTTCCAGCCTGCTCGGAGAACAGAGGCACCAGAGGAGCCTAAGGTGGGTTAATCCCCATGGGCGATGACCCTGGACCCTGCAGCGTCCCTGCTGTGACACCCTTGCTGTGGCTCTGGGGACAGTGTCCTCCCACCCACCCAGCAGGAGCTGCCACCACCCCGGCAGGGCTGGCAGCAGCCCCGGCCCATCGATCTGCCTGTTCCCAGCAAAGCTGACTGGTACATCTGTTCTGTGAGAAAACATACATTCTGCCTCCAGTACAATCACTGTAATTAAAAATTAACATGCATTAATTGTTGGAGCTGATGTAAACAGCTGATGTTCCACTTAGCCCTGTCTTCTGTACATATCATTAGGCAAAGCCAAATATTGTTAAGTAAACAGGCAACACTTACAAGAAGAAATAGAAAACTAATTCCAACTAAATAAATTGACAACACCGTGCAAGTCATATTAAAACAGTTGAGATAATTATTAGGCTAGTGGACTAACAGAGGGAAAACCATAGAAGACATATTTAATTGTTTGAATCTCATCTCACTAAATGTATTTAGGCACAGTGTGAAATACAATTTAACTGGAATGTGGAGGCAGCTTTTTCCCAGAAGCAGGATGTGCAATATACCGGGGGAATAAAAATATAAGTTGGAGTTTGATATGCAGGTAAAACAAATAACTTCTGAAATGCAGCAATTTCTACCAACTGCTTCAGGAGCCGCTGGTCTCCAGAGAAATTCAGGTTGGTTATGCAATGCAAAAGGCTTTTTCTTCCTCAGATACATCTGCAAACTCTCCGGCAGCGCCGGTGGGAGCTGCATGCAGCCACCAGGAGAGGAACACACTCCTGAGGAGCTCCTGCCTACTTTTCATCGCTGTTATTTAAATGTCAGCGCAGAGCCGCTTCTCCAATTTGTATACAGCGAGCAGCAAACCGAGCCCCACAAGTGCTCCCGGCGCGGCACCCCCGAGCTGCGGGCTCAGATCTCGGCGCTGGAGCTGCATTGCCTGGGGGGTGTCAGCTGCCCGTACCCCCAGGCTGCTCCTCACTGGGTGCCTGCAGTGCCAGTCCCAGCCCTCGGCCCCGAGCTGTGCCAGAGCCCGAGTTTAAAGGGCACGCTCGGGGAGGGGAGCTCTGCAAAGGCGGCAGCAGCATCCCCGCTGTCACCTCCGGGCTGTCTGTGCCACCGCAGGGGCGACAGCCCCGCGCAGAGACCCCCGGCGGGGCTGGGGGCCACGGACACCACCCATCCCTGCTCTGCACGGGGACGGGCCCCGGGAGCAGCCCCGGGGCGCGCGGAGCTCGGGAATAACGGGCGGAACTCGGGAATAACGCGCGGAACTCGGGAACAGCGCGCCGAGCTCGGGAATAACGCGCGGAGCTCGGGAATAGCGCGCATCCTGCCAGAGACACGCCAAACTCAGGCTCCAGAGCAAGCGCTCGCTGCTCAGCGGCTCCCACCAAACTGAGCCAGGAGCGAGGGAAACTTGGCTTGTCCGAAAAATCAAACTTTGTTTGTTTACAAAAATCAGCTTTGAGCGGAAATACCATGAAGAGTTTTTTTTATTTTAATAGACAAGATAAACGGTGTTCAATGATTCCTGCCGAGGAATCCTGCTAATCCACTCCAGCACCATTCCCACACCATTCCTGTCACAGGTTTTTCTCTGCCACATCCATGAATCCATCCCCAGCAATCCAACATCTACCTCACCCCCGGTTTATCTACCCGTGAGACCCGAGCTGTTTTAGATAATTCCCAAACTCAATCATGCTCCTGTTTTGTCTGGGGTTTTTGTTTTGCTTTTGTTGCCAGGAGTTTTGTGCGGTGTGAAAGCCCAGCCACAGCTGCAGTTTGAAGTGCAGGCCCTGGGTCTCTCCTTCAGCTGCCCAAGGAGCCCATTTGGCCACACGACACCACCCAAAGGAGCCACCAAGCCACAGCACCTCCTCTTCCACCCAGCCTGCCCTTCGGATGGAAAAGGCAGAGGGCATCAGGGAATATCCTGAACTGGAAAGGGACTCACAAGGATCATTGACAAGAAGGTTGGATGAGGTTGGAAAGAAGGCTCCTCACAGTGCCAGGAATGCCCAAATTGTGGACTAAACCCCACCCACCGCAGCAGAAGCCACACACCCGGGTGTTGCCCACGTGCTTTTAGGAGCACTAAAGGAATAGCTGGAGAATTCCCTAAGAGTTTAGGAACTACCGACATGGAAAGCACACAGGGAAAATGCTCCCTAGGGACACGGTCTGTGCACTGGCTGTGATATTCTTGAAAGCCTTCGGGGCAAAACAAGGTGCTGCCTCTCCCCTGATCAATCCGTGACCACAAACAGCATCACTTAAAGTTGGACACACTTTGTGTGAGCAGCAGAATTAAAATGCTCCAAAACAGAGGATGTAGAAGTTCCAACGCTGTATTTCAATTTTGTTGGTCAGTTCACATTTGACTTAATGCTGGTGAAACCTTTCACTGCCTGTTGCAATCAGTTTTTAACCAACCCCCCCTGGTTTGCCACTTTCACAGGCCCACCACCCCTCACAGCTGAAGTTCCCTGCCCTGAAAGGTTCACAGCACTGCTCAGCTGTTTCATAACAATATCAGGCTCATGATGAACCAAATGAGTTCTGATTTGTGCTATTTAATGTCCTAATGGCTTGACTAGTTAGGTAGATAATTACACAGTATGATTTATCCAACCCATTTATAAATATTTATAATAATGGATAGATTAACCTTTGGGATTTCTATCCTGCAGTCCCTCGGTGAAGGGATCTCTCCACGGCAGCGGCGGTGCCGGAGCCCGTGAGAGAGCAGCGGGGTGGGGAGGGGGCCGTGGGGACAGCGGGGTGGGGACAGCAGCCGACACCCCAGGCCAAGGGTCCTGGTCATGCCCACCGCCGCCCCTCCTGCTCGCCTCCAGGAGCTCTGCGGCAGACAAGCGCATCTCCAGTCCTGGTTCTACTTCCATTTCATCAGGAAAAGGAAGCCCCAGGAGAGCAGCTGAGCAATAGGGAGCAGCCTGTGTCCCGGGACTGCCCAGCCGCGCTCCCAGCCTCCAGCAGCAGCGCCGGGCCGGGCCGGGCTGGCTCCCTCCCTGCCGGGCACAGCCGGGTGGCACGGGCACACGCCCGCGTGGCCCGCCGGGTGACACTGACTCACAGGGCCACCCCCGGGGCACACAAGCGGCACATTGTGGCACTGCCACCGCTCCAGCGGGACGGGAACGCCAACGCTCTGCCCTGGGACAAAGGGACAGTGTCTGCCGGGCCCGGGCAGGGCGCGCCACCTCCCAAAAACCGTCAGAGCCCGACCCAGCACTCATCCGGCAGAAAGTCTGCTCAGGAGAAGAAAAATCTGCTAAACCCACACGAGAGACAAACAAGGAGTACAGTTCCGTGGGAATGACCTGCCTGGACCTGACCCAGGCCTGTGCCTATCACACCTCCGAACCTGGGTACAGAACAACCCTTCAGAATGTCAGATTCTGCACCCAGCAGCCTGAAATGACTCCCTGCTCCTCGGCCAGCATCAGTGAAAGTCAAGAGAAAGAACACAAGTCTTGGCATGGGAAGGTTCTTCCTGACATCATTAAAGTATTTTAATGCTCATTATCACTGTATCCTAGGATTGGAAAGGGTAATTTCCAATACCCTGCAGTGTCTCTCCTCTCTTCGAAAGAGCATCACTATGTTTAGGGTATCAGGATTCTGTTTATATAAAACTACTTGGGGTTAAAAAAAAAAAAAAAAAGGTAGTGATATGAAAATAATAAATAGCAGGAATACTCAGGTTTTTTATTTCTCGAATTTCCCTAAAAAGCAAAAATCACTTTCATTCTCTGAGATTGTGCCGTAGCACTTATCTTTTCTACTGACTGCTTAAACAGAAATTCATTGTGTAAGCCATTAAATAAATGTTTAAAAGTATAGGACTCAAAGCAAAGTCTTTTAAGATTTTTTTCCTTTATCAGATTATTCAAAAAACTTGACAGAATAAATTTGCAGTTTAAGAGCTCACATGCAAACTATCACACCTATTAAAAAAAACTCTCAACAATTATTTGCAAAATGCATCTGTATCCCAGACCAGCAGTGAAACATTAAATATGGAACTCCCCAGTCCCCCAGGAGGGAAATCCCGACTTCATGTGGGATAATTTCTCTGTCTGAACTCAGGACTCAGCCCCTCCAAGGGTTGCTCAGCCACATCCGCCCACCTCCTTCACTGACATTTGTGTGGAGCCAGAGCTGGGGAGGGAGGGGAGGAAACCCAGAAATGTGGAGGGGGGATGGGAGAGAACACAGATTACTTGGGAACTGATCAGGGATTCGATTATGAGGCTTTAGGGTCTTTCACAAGGGTCAGAACAGAGGGGTTTACAGAGCTGTGAGAGCAGCCCCACTGTCAGAGGGAACCTCCACTTAAGGAGTTTCCTTCTTGCCAGAGTGGGGGTCCAGCAGCCCCTCCAGAGCGGGGCAGCCCTCGGATTCACAAAGCCAACAGTGCCTTGGGGAGGGTTTGTGTGCATGAAGAGCCCCACCCACTGTCAGTGCCCTGTTCCGTGATTTCCCCGAGCCCCGGCGGACAGGGGAGTTCAGGGCAGAGGAATCAGAGCGGTGCCCGGGTTATCCAGCACCTTCTCCTGGCACGGGCTCCCCAGGAAAACCCAGGGCTGGAGGTCAGCACCCGCACAGTTTATTCCAGCCCCAGCCAAACACATAAAACCTGCAAACGCTCCAGTTAATTACCCCTAACCCTGGCCTAGAACCCGCCCTGCTCCATCCTGCAGGAGGCACCAGCAGAAATTATCTTCTGAAAAAACACAGAACCCTCTGAGCTGGAAGGGACCCACGGGATCACTGATCCAACCCCAGGCCCTGCACAGACACCCCAAATTCCCACCCTGTGCATCCCTGGGAGCGTTGTCCCAATGCTCCTGGAGCTCTGGCAGCCTCGGGGCCGTGCCCATTCCTTAGGGAGCCTGGGCAGTGCCCTACCACCTTACACTCCAGACCCTCAGAGCTCATAAGAAATGAAAACTCCTCTAGAATTAATTTGCCTGGCCACTGACAGAGTTAAATAATTAACAGCAACCCCAAACACCCTAAAATCCTAAGGAATGAAGACAGCTTTCTCAGCGGAACGGGTCCTGAGCAGCGCTGAGGAGCAGCAGCAGCCAAAAGCTGCCCCACCAGACCCCCGCTCCTGGCAGGACGCGCATTCCTGCAGCCGGGCCGGCGGAGCCGCAGCCCCGGGGCAGTGCCCGCAGTGCCCGCACGGGTGGCAGCGCTCCGAGCACAGAGGGGCCGCGGGTTGCTCTCCTCCCTGCCCCGTCCGTGCCCCCCGCACTCCGGGCGAGCAGCGCGGTCCGCAGCCCGCCCGGGGTGCGGGGATGCTGCGGAGCCCCGGGAGCGGGGAGCAGCCGCGGGAGCGGGGGCAGCCCGAGGCTTGGCAGCGCCGCAGAGCCGCTGCTCGCAGCCGGAGCCCGGGGACACGGGCGGCACAAACGAGCGGCTGGGGACATCCTCCAGCTGTGCCGCACATGTGCGGGGCCGGGCTGGCGCTGCCTGCCAGCCCCGGCTGCCTTTGTGCCCGGCTGCCTCCGGGCAATAACACAGCGAGCCGGCTGCCGGGCCCCGGGGACCGCGGGACATTTCCATAAACCTGCGGGACATTACCATAAACCTGCGGGGACACTACCATAAACCTGCGGGGACGGCCCGGGACACGCGGGGACAGCGGAGGGACAGCCGGGCACACCCTGACCCTCACCCCGCACAGGAACAGCCCCACGGGGAGCCCAAAGGGACAAGAGAATCCCGGTTACTGCTCCCCAAACTACACCTTGCACCTGCAGCCAGCAAACTGGGATAAAATCCACAGAATAAGGACAAAAAAACCTGCTACTGAAGGAATCCACAACTCCACAATGTCACAGAACCCTGGAATGGTTTGGGTAGGAAGGGACCTTAAAGCCCATCCAGTGCCACCCCTGCCATGGGCAGGGACACCTCCCACTGTCCCAGGCTGCTCCAAGCCCCGTCCAGCCTGGCCTGGGACACTGCCAGGGATCCAGGGGCAGCCACAGCTGCTCTGGGCACCCTGTGCCAGGGCCTGCCCACCCTCCCAGCCAGGAATTCCTTCCCAATATCCCATCCAGCCCGGCCCTCTGGCAGTGGACGCCATTCCCTGTGTCCTGTCCCTCCATCCCTTCTCCCCAGTCCCTCTCCAGCTGCCAGGCTGTCCCTGCAGAGCCCAGACACTCCTCACTGCTGTCCCTGTGCTCGGTCCCGTCCCTGGCCGATGCCTCAGGAGATGTTGGCCATGGGGCAATAACCCAGCCCAAGGGGAGGACGTGGCACTGCCCAGCCCCTGCCTCTTCCACGAGGACATCCCGATGTCCTCGGGATCGTCACCGTGTCTGGGATCTGCGGACACATCCCAGTATTGGCAGTGTCCCACCCTGGTGCTCCGTGCTCTCCTGGGACAGAGGAGTCCAGGGGCTGAGAGACACCTCTGGCCTTCTAAAGTAAATAAATCCATGGCAATGTAATCTCCTCAATGTGACCAAATTCTCCACTAACGCAGCAAATGAAACACGCCATTCCCAGGACAAATAATTGCCTTTGTTTTCATCATTTCGTCTGTGCATCGCAGGAGGCTGGAGAACAGTGTGAGTTTTTCTGATCTATAATCAGACAGTTCATAAAAATCCTAATGGAAATTAAGATTTTGCTATTTGGAGTGGTCAAATTTCCATTTTCAAACACATCACATTTTAAAACCCAGGCTGGCATTTTGGTTTGCTGAGAGTTTTAGGATAATAGCAAATTACACAGAAAATCTACCAATTCTTTGTCAAGTGAACTATGCAAAAAGGAACCATTAGTTCATAGTTCACCTGTGAGATGGGAAGACATCCTGAATAATAATTTTTCCAGACTACGAAGGGAATTTATTCGCAAATAACGCTCCCATCTACAGAACAGAGACTGCCCTGCTGTCTGTAAAACATCTGTGCTCAGAGTCCACAAAAGGCAGCTTTCAATAGATTTATTTTCCTCACTGAAAGGAAACCCAACCATCCTGCATGAGATTGGCTTAGACCAAACAACATCCATCCTGCCTGGGATTGGTTCAGGCCACAAGTCATGGACAGAGAAAGGGATGAGCACCTGGAGCCCCCTCGGGCCACCACAGATCCTGTCCTGCCCAGGGAATGGGAGCTTCTCCCATCCTCTCATCCTGCTGATCCAATAACAGGGCCCAGGGAACGGCTGGAGCTGTGCCAGAGGGGATTCAGGTTGGATTTCAGGGAAAGGCTCTTCCTCCAGAGGTGCTGGGCACTGCCCGGGCTCCCCAGGGAATGGGCACGGCCCCGAGGCTGCCAGAGCTCCAGGAGCATTTGGGTACCGCTGCCAGGGGTGGACAGGGTGGGAATTTGGGGTGTCTGTGCAGAGCCAGGAGCTCTACGGGTTCCTTGCAGCTCAGAATATTCCATGATTCCATGATCAGGCTGATCACAGTTGTTGTTTAAAATGCAGCTTTCACTCAGATTTCCTCCCTCATCCACCTCCCCTCTGTGCTCTGCCAGGACTCTGCTTGTTCTCCTGCCCAGACTAAAATACGACACCCAATCAACCAAAACACGCCCAGCCAAAAGAAAGGGTTTTTATTCCGTGCAAAAGTTAAACTCTGTAGCATTGAGGAGACTCCCAAGCCAGAGCTTTGGGTCCTGTTATTTAGGAAATGAAAACTCCACCTAGAGCAGGCTCAGAAGGAAAGTTCTGAAAGCCTGGTTAAGTGAATTAATCCACTTTTCCTCCTCCCCAACAACAGTGCCCGAGGCACAGCCCAAACACAGAACTGTCTGTGCCTCAGCTTTGAAGGCAGCACGGAAAGGGAGTCCCGCGGGGGATCTGCTGCGTTTGTTACAGCCCTGGGACACACTCAGCTGTAAATACATTTATTGTGGCTTTTGGGAGCTTCAGAGATCTGAAATGGGATGTTTGTAACAGAACTCCGCATTCCTGCAGGGCTGAGGCTGGGAGTGCTGGCAGCACTTCCCTGGGAGTTCGGTGTGAAATAGGAGAGCACTTTCCTTATCTTGTGGGCATTGTCTGAGGACACGCTCTGGCCTGCACCAGGAACTTGCAGAGTTTTCTGTTTGTTTGCCCGTGACTGTGAGGAAAACCCAGGATTCCCAGGGATAACTTCCCTCGGGCGCCCGGTGGTTGCCAGCCCAGCTGGGTGTCCTTGGACCGCGGGGACGCTGCGGTGGCAAACTGGGGAGAACAGACTCCCTTGGAAAATTCCTCCAAGGCCGCGGAGCCCAACCATTCCCAGCACCGCCAGGGCCACATCCACACGGCTTTTAAATCCCTCCCGGCGTGGGGACTCCACCCCGGCCCTGGGCAGCCCATTCAGGGAAGAAGTTTTCCATGATAGCCAACCTAAAGCTCCCCTGGCACAACTCGGGGCCGTTTCCTCTTGTCCTGTCCCTTGGCAGAAGGGAATGAAATCCTCCACAGGGGCTGGAAAACCCCACCCCACTCTCACTGCACTGTGACTCTGAGCAATCCAAGGCACAGAAGTGTGAACCCAGTGTAAAACTGCACAAACCAAAGAGAAATTAGTTCTTTTTTCTGCCCCCTCCCCTTAAACGGTGCTGCTCAAAATGTTCTTTACCAGTACGATGCCTATGACTTAGGTCAAAGTTACAAAGTGTTTATATAGCTTAGGTTATAAGATATCTGTGTAACTTAATATCAATATAACCCCAATCATGACTTTTTATCAATATAACCTGAAGCATAACTTTCTATACTTATATAACCTAAATCGTAGCTTTTACTTATGTAGCCTGAATCATAACTTTTATACCTATAACCTGAATCATAACTTTTGATACCTCTATAATGTGATATAAATAACATTTTATACAATCTAATGGGTAGTATATGGTTAACTAGTTGCTCAAATGCTGAAAAGACAAAAAGAGAGAAAAAGATTCACCAGGTGTGTGGCTTCAGAGGTAGATAAGGGTAGTTCTAATGAGAAATTGGCAGGTGCAGAGCCAATTAGCCACAAAACAAAGAATTTAGACCAGTTTAGACCAGAGACCGAGGAGCACCATAACTACGCATGCTCCAAAGACAAAGTTGAAGAGTTCAAGTCTGAAGAAGACTTCAGAAGCCTTCATCAAAGACCCCCGAATTAGGGGAGCACAGGCACAGTGAGAAGAAATTACCTAATAACCATGAGATCATACTATGCAAATTAGTTCCAGCACGTATGTGATGATGTTGTAATGACACAGCAACATTAAGCATAATTTATTTTATAAATATATCACAACACTGAACAAAAGTGGGTGAGCTAGGAGGAAAATCCCCCTCATGACCAGTGCTGAAATAAACAAATACCTGCTCTATAGACATCGGGCTGTGGGGATTTATTATTTATTATTTATATCTTTCAGGCACCAAAACCAAAGAGAAATCAGCTTTTTTTCTGCCCCTTCCCCTTAGACAGTGCTGCTCAAAGTGTTCTTTCACAGTAAGAACCAGCCCCCAGGGCTCCCAGCGCCCTCAGGCTGTGGTGCAGGTGAGGTCCCAACACCAATCCTGACCATCAAACCTGGGCAGGTATTTCACCAAAGGCACAGAGCCTAATTACAGATTAATTAATTAGATACTCCTCCCCCTGCAGTCCAGACCTTCAGGGAGAAGGCCGATCCGGAGCAGGCCAGCAGCTTGCTGTGGCAGCAGAGATCCTGTTCCACCTGAGCACCCTGCAGTTTCACAGCCACGTCTCGGGACACAAAGAGACAAAGCACAGCCCGACCTTCTCCAACCTCGCAGCACCCAGCAGAGTCCGGGGCTCCCAGAGACCTCACCCTGAGGGCCCAAAGGAGCAGCCAATAAACCCAGCCACGGAGAGCACCCAGAAATTGTTATGGAAAAAGGAAGCATCAGTTCCACGGGGAACTTACACAGAGCGTGGAAAACAGAACAAGAGAAGGTTTATAAATCTCATTTTGCCACTACAAGAGCTTCAAATTATCTCAGTCTGCACCAAAGCAGATCCAGAGACCCCACCTTTGTCCCCAGTGTAATGCTTTAGCACCCAGCAGTAACAACTCCTGCGAGATAAGAACTGAGACACATCCCAGGGTGTCCCCAGGACAGCACAGCCCTAACCCAGCTCAGCCCACAACTCCCTCGGCGGCCCTTGGCTGCTGCAGAGAGAGGGGAACCAAACAAAAAGTGACTCTGACTTACTTCCCACCAGAGCCAAGCAGAACATGAGCTCCCAGCAGCCTCAGTGGCTCTCAAAAACACATCTTAACACAAAAACCAGCTTTCAGACAGACTTCTTGACCACTGCTTTTCAAAAACAACCCACAAACAATTATAAACACTCCATAGCAAAAGAAGGAGCTTACCTGAAGCCTGCTGTCCCCAGGGCTGCCCCCAAAGCACCACACCTTGCTCTCCTGAGCGTTGCTCTGCCCCACCAGCTGATAAAGGGAATTGTGGGGTCCCTCCTCCCCACGGGCACCTCCTGCTGCTCCTCCTCCTCCCAGGTGGTCGCACTCAGACACAACGAGGGGGTGACACTGCCACCACCTGTGGGGAGCCCTGGCTGTGTGGTGGGCTCAGCTGGAGCAGCAGCAGCTGTCTCCAAGAGGAACCTGATGGGGCTGCCTGCAAACAAACCCGGCTTGGGAAAAACACGAGATGTAAAAGCCCTTAAAAGCCTCCCAAACTGTGACCCACTTCAGGAACCCCAGAGAAATCAATACAGCTTAGTGCTTCATTGCTGATCATTGGATTTCACCAAAAAAATTTCCAATTTTGCACCTCCTGAAGTTCTTGAACAAGCATAATTTTGTGCAATTAAAATAGTTTAAATAAATGTTTGAAATCCTGATCTTTGTTTGGTTTTTTTTACAATGGCCAATCCCTAGGAAGTGTAGGGTTTGAAATAGTGGCGTTATTTCAATCCACAGAAAGGGATGGTGCCTCTTTAAACACTCCTCGCACCCTCTCTGAAATGGGAATGTTGATTGTTACATTATCCAGCCCTTCGTGGAAATCCAGGGGTCTGAAAGGGGACGTGACACCCACTCCATGGAATCACAGCATGCCAGACTGGTCTGGGTGGGAAGGAACCCTAAAGCTTTTCCCATCCCACCTCCCACTGTCCCAGGCTGCTCCAGCCTGGCCTTGGAACTTCCAGGGATCCAGGGGCAGCCCCAGCTTCTCTGGGAATTCCAGCCCAGCCAGGAATTCCTCCCCAGTATCCCACCTAGCTCATCCCATCTGTGAGTTTTCCCGGGAACCAGAGGCTGGATTTCCCTTCCCACCCGGCGTTTACCGCCCCACGGCAAAGCCCGGGAGTCTCCCTGCCCCTCTGGCAGCAGAGCCCTCTCCTTTCCCTGCCCTCCCGGGTCAGGGCAGTGACCGAGCCCCTTTCCCCGGCAGGTGCTGGCCGGTGGCGGGGTTTAACTGGTTTAACTGGTTTAACTGGTTACCCGGTGCCATTCCCAGCTTTCCAGGGATGCCATCCCCGGGAGGAGCGGCTGCACCCCCAGGACCGAGCAGCAGCCTTGGGGAGCTTCACCCCGTCCCTTAGAGGAGCCTTCGGAGCTCGGCTCTGGGTCCGGGCCAGCCCCGCTGCGGCTCGGGGCGGGATGCGGAGAACTCGCTCATTTCGGGTTTTGGCTCAAACCCTTTAATCTCCCCAGCGAGCCCCTTCGGTGAGCGCCCCGTTATCTCCCGAGGCCTGCGCGGGGCTGCTCGCAGCCTTTGTCTCCTTCCCGCATTCCCGCCTGATCCTGGGAGAGCCCTGCCAGACAAAGGGGAGGCACCCGAGGACTCCGCCACTTAACGCGGCTTTTCCTCCTAAATCCCGGCTCGTGCTCTCGGCAAATACTGCGGAACGCGCTCGTTTGGTCGCAATAAATAATGGGATATAATTAAAATTCCATCCCGGGGTTGGGAACAGTGTGATAAACTGTTTGTGAATTGGTAATTCTATTTATTAAAAACAGGGGCATTAATTCTGACACGTTGAATTATAACGCAGACAAACAGATCTTGTGTTTTAATTAAATGCTTCTATTTGATGAGGTGGTTTTATATTAAGATTTAATACCAGATTCTGCTGTTCCTGCCTTAGGTGGTGGGGCAGGATTCCCACAGGGTGCACAGGGAGTGGGAGCATTCCCATCGCTGGAATTTTGGGAGCCCTGAGCAGAGCCCTCAGTTCCTGCCTGAGGTGGTGGGGCAGGATTTCCTCAGGGAGTGGAAGAATTCCCATCCCTGGGATTTTGGGAGCTCTGACAGAGCTCCCCTGGACAGGCACCCCCTCCAGGGCAAACAGGCAGGGTCTGACCTCCCTTTTCCAGTGCCTTTTCCTCCTTTTCCCAGGCTTTCAGGATGTTTCCAGGCTCCTACCACATTTCTTATTTCCTCCTGCCAAAGCAGAGCTGAATATTTTTTTAAAAAACAAAAAAAACCCAACAAAAAACAACCGTACTGCTTTGAGGTTTCTTTCACATTAAGCTACATTTAATATTCATTTCACATTTTTTTTCTATTAATTAAAAGTAAACCGTGTATTGTATGGTACATTATCCCTCTAACAGCCCCATGTGGAGATCATGAAGTGGAAGACTAATGGTGTAGACTTTAGCATTTAGTTTTAACCAGGATAATTTACATATCTGTGAGAAGAGTCCGAGGCATGTGTAAATAAGCAGAACTCGGAGATATCAGACCCTTGCTCAGTTTGCTCTGGACTGGAGAGCCACGGGCTGTGCATTTATTCCATCACTCAGCTAATTTAATGAGACTTTATCCAGCATCCATTTCTGCAGAAGACACAAAACTTATTATTAAGGAGAGGCATGTGGCAGTAAGAAAAATGTGTTTGTTTGCTTTTTTATTCTATTACCCCCAAGTAGCAAAGGTGATCCCATTCACTGTTCATTAAAGTTTACCTTTATAATTTATCAAAGCAGCCCGATATCAAGAGCTTTATGCTGAGATTTCAAAATTCGAGACTGATTAAAATTTAATGGAAAAGGCCAACGTTTTGGGGTGGGTTGGCAAGAAAAATCGCTTCCCAACCTGCAAGGAGAGATTTCATTAATGTGCACCTCTATTAGAAGGCACCATAAAAGACATTAGAGGCATGAAAATGGCATTTTCACTTCAAAAATCTCTCTGCCTTTTTAGCATAAGTTTCAAGGCAAAGAAAGTTGTGTAGGAATTCCGGGAGAGCGGCGCTGCCTGGACTGGGCCTTTTGCAGTCAGAGGTTGGACTCAGGGATCCTGGGGGTCTTTTCCAGCCTTGAGGACTGTGTGATTTTAGGATTTTGGCATCCCAGCCACCCCACAGCGTGCCCTGGCAGACAGGGAACCAGCCAATTCCTATAAATTTCACATCAAGAAACACTGGAAAAGCAGGAATTACCAAGAATAAACATCAAACTTCTGTGTGTGAGGGTTGGTCTGATCATGTTTTGAGGAAAAGCAAAATAACAGCCAAATTCACAGTTTTGGCAGACTCTGAAGAATGACATGTAATGTGGAAAAAAAAAAATCGAATATTTAACCTGGGTATTTCAATGCCAGACAAAGCAGGATTTTCACCATGAAATGATGTTTTCCTTCCCAATTTGCCTATTGGTGTGGTCTCAAAAACCTTACAAATAGGGAAGAAGAGAGCTAAAATGAAATAATTGAAGTTGTTTTGTTTCTCTCTTTGAGTTTGCTCAGCGGATTGAGAAATCCAGCGCAGACATCACTCCCTGACTTCTTCCAGCAGCTGGACCCATCCCAGAATTCCCACCACATTCGTGGTGCAAGTGCTCCTCAGCTTTCGGGTGGAAGAACCACAACAAATCCTGCTCCAGGTTTTGTGGAAAAGGGTTTGGGGCTTTTCCTCCCTCCAGGATGAAACCACCAGAACATTCCCGGCTCTGGCCAAGGGCTGGAATGACACAAATCCATTTTCCACCTGGGTTTGCTCTCACTTTTACCTTCTCACTGGTATTTTTGGAGAATGAATAAAAACCGGTGTAAAAATAGGGGAATTGAGAGGCAGAGGTGTTGCCTTTTAATAACGGAGACTGGGCAGAGGGGTAGCTCCCGTCCCGGGGGGTTAAAGCCCTGTGGATGTGGGGACAGGGCAGTGCTGGCCTGGGCAGGGCTGGGAATGGTTGGCTCGATGTTCTCCGAGGGCTTTCCCAACCCAGGAGATTCTGGGCTTTGCCAAAAGTGCTTTTTTTAAAGCTCTGAGCACGTTTCTAGTTCTCGCTGTCCTCTCGTTGTTCCTGTGCGAGAGGAGAGCGAGCAGAGCTTCCAAGGCTGTCTGTGGGACGTGATTAGTCCCAGGAACATCGTTAGAATAACAAAAATACGGCCTGGTTATGGCTTCAATTAAAGGTTCCCTAAGTGAGAAATAATTAAGGATTGCAGAATCTGGTCCCTGCCCAAACTAAACCAGCAAATCCTGGGCTCTCTTGGCACAAGGAGTGGCTGAGAGGTGAGCAGGGTTCAGCCTGGTGAGCGAGGATACTCTGGGATCCCAAATTCCTAAAATTATTCCTCAGGTATAATTTTCCACAGGTAATATAAAAACAGGGTTTAAAACTGCTGAAGTAAATTCTAAAGAAATGTGTCTCATTGACTGCAGTACACTTGGCTGATTCGCAGCCCTGTGCAGTGAATCCCTTGCAAACTGAGAGCTGATGATCCCAATCAGAGGGACAAATCAAAAATAAAAAAGAATTAGATGGGTGAGTTAATTTTGAAGAAAAAAGAAGGGTATTTAGATGGAAAGGAAAAAAATTAGTAACTAAAAATGGAATTAGTAGGTAGTTTTGACTACCAGTAGCTGGAGCCAGGAGGATAATGTAAGTCCCCGTCTGAGTAAGGATTGGGGTGGGTTTCTGGTGGTTTTTCCTGGGATTGTGCTGGATTTGCAGGGTGCCGGAGCCCCGGGGAGCGTTTCCCTGTGTATCGGTTTGTGGAGAGGCTCTGGCCATCGCGGGTTTTTAGGCGGTCGCTCTGCAGGTGTCCCCGGAGGAGCGGCGCTCCCCAGGCCCCTCCCCGGTGCCCACGGGCGGGTTCGGGGCTGAGCCGGGCTCGGCTCCGCAGCGCGGGCAGCGCCCGCTCCCAGCTCGGGCGCCGGATTACAGACCGTGACCGGCGAGCCCTCGCATGACAAAGCCTTTGTGTAATTAATATGCAGGGAAAAATGCTCCCTGGACGGCTGCTAAAGCGATTTAAATCATGCACATAAAAAATGTAATCACAAATTTAGCATGGTGGACATTGTAGTCACACTGTGCTTGATTGCATAGAAGGTTCCAAGTGTGTTTTAAATGTCCTTTAAGATTGAGATTAGGACTTGTACTTACAAGATGCATATTAATCTAAAACTCAACATTTTTCAGTGTGGGATCACAGTAGGAGAACATTATGGGCAATAGAGGTTCATTCTAATCCCAGTAGGTAATTACACTTTGAAATAATATTCTTTAATTAAATCTTGTTTGCAGTTGATTGATTTAAACACTAAATCTAAAAACCTAAATTTGAGTTTTTATCAATTTTTGATGCTTATTGCACAGAACTTGGGCTTTAATTGATGTTTCTGAAGTTTTTAAAGCTCTTGTCCACCGTATCCTGGATGAATTTATTGTAATTACCAGCATCATTCTTTGGCACTGCAGACGACTCTCCCTGGCAGCTGGATAATTTTAAGTCCTTTAAGGCGTAAAGGGCCGCTCCCCGTCAGCCGAGGCAGGGCCGGGGTTCGGGGCAGGGCCCTCGCAAAGGGCTGCTCACTCCTCTGGCGGTGCCCGCCAGCTCTGCAGAGGGGACTCTGCTGCCCCGGCACCCAGCGCTGGCCGTGCCCGAGGGCGCTGCCCACACCGCGGGGACAAGGGGGACGTTTTGGGGACAAATCACAGAACTGGAGACTGGCCTGGGCTGGAGGGGACGTTAGAGATTGTTCCAAACCCTGCCACGGGCAGGGACACTTCCCGCTGTCCCAGGCTGCTGCGAGCCCCTCTCAAGCCGGGAGCAGGCTGGGACAGCGGGAAGTGTCCCTGCCCAGGGCAGGGGTGGGACGAGAGGAACTTTAAGGCCCCTTCCAACCCAAAGCCTCCTGAGCTTCTGTGATTCTACAGTTCCATAATTCTGTTTTTACCAGCAGTGGTCACTCCCGTGAGCTTCCCCTGCCCAGGGCAGGGCCAGGGGCAGGAGCTCAACCCTTTGGCCACTGCACCTCCAGTTTGGGGGCATCTCTGCAAGCCCCGCGCAGAAGGGCAAAGACCCAGCTCACTTCAGAGGAGGCCAAGGAGGCTTTGGCGGCAGATGAAAAGGGATGGATTCAGTGGCTGGACCGGGGAGCAGCCCCACACACCAGGGACGTGCAGCCACGGCTGGGCCGCGACAGGGACCCCACGCCCTGCTGGGGAAAGGAGGCGGGAAAAGCCCCCCTTGGCCACCTCCCAGCCTGTGCCAAGCTCCGGATTCCACCTGGGAATGTTTCATCCTCAAGAGCCTCCACAACGAGCTGGGGCCGCTCCGCAGGCACGGCCAGCGTGGCAGGGCTGTGACACGGGGCAGGGAGGGCAGGGCAGGGCAGGGGCAGGGGAAGGCTGCAGCTCCTTCCCACCCGGGTCTCACCGCGTAATTTGGGCTCTGGCACCAGGGGACGGGTCCCCGGCACGGAGGGAGCCTGGCACAGAGGGACCTGGGCACGGAGGGACCCGGGCACGGAGGGAGCCTGGCACTGAGGGACCCTGGCACTGAGGGACCCGGGCACGGAGGGACCCTGGCACGGAGGGACCCTGGCACACCGGGAGCAGGGACGGCGGCGCTGCCGTGCTGGGACACGGGACCGGTTCCAGCGGGACGCCGAGCTCCGGGCTCCTCCACGTCCCTGGCAAATGACACCCATGAAACTTTAACTACTCCTCCACAGGCCTGACCTTTTCCAGCGTGCGAAATTCCACTTCCAGAACTTCAGCTGTGCTGGGGAATGAACTTTAAAAAGCCCCCACGTCACCGTGGGCCTCCTGCAGTCCTGCCCGGGCCGGGAGAAACGGGCTGGAATTCAGGTCTCCCCCTGCTCCGTGAGGACATCATGGACGTGTCGTAGAGGAAATTAAATTCATGATACTGTATACTCAATAACAGAAAATTCACGTCCTGCTGCAGCCGCATTTGTCACAACTGAGGCAAAAACAAACTACTGGATGGAATGTTTTATTAAGATGACTTCACCGTGGTGAGAAATGATTAAGTCACTCTAAGAGCAAAGAAAGACCACGGGACCTCATTCATTGTAACACTAATATTAATCACACAAATAATATAAGTGTCTTACAGTAATCCACATTCCCTTAAAATATACATTATATATCCTGGGGGCAAACAGCAGCACCAGGAACTTGGAATAAATCCCTCAAGCCATAGTGGCCAGCAGAAATCCATTTATATTCTGACAGATTAATGTATATTTTGTTATGCGTAACAAATGAAAATATTTACAGCACTATCAGAGAGAGCTCAAGAAAAATTAAGTCGCACTAATCAATACATTTCAAGCATGAATTTAAATTCTTTCCAAACCCAACAATGTCCTCCAAAAATTAGCACCAAATAAACAGGGTGCTTCTATCAGTTTAACTGCAGGTACTCGTTATTGTTGTATTTAATCCTAACATTTTTACCTAAATCAAATGCTCCGACCATGGGCAAGCACTGACCAAAGGCCAAAACTGGGGAAATCAGCTGAGGTTTGGAACTGAACAGAGAGTCCTACCTGGAGGTCGGCAGGCAATTAATCAGTAATAGTCATCCCAATTACAAAATTTTTAAAAAATGGAATTACAGTTTCAAAAATGGAGAAAAGGAGCTCAGGGGGGCCCCTGCGGCTCTGCACAAGTCCCTGACAGGAGGGGGCAGCCGGGGGGTCGGGCTCTGCTCCCAGGGAACAGGGACAGGAGCAGAGGGAGCGGCCCCAGGCTGGGAAGGTGGGGTTGGACACCAGGAGAGGAGGAGGTACAGCTCCATCCCTGATCTCTCCGGGGCATCCCTGAGCTCTCTCCCGGGCACGCCCCGAGCCCCGGGGCCGAGCAGAGCCCCGAGCCGCGGTGTGGGCAGCGGTGGCAGCGCCCGGCTCTGTCTGTCCGGGCAGGTCCCTCCCGCGGAGCCTGGCCACACTTCCCTCCTGTATCCACGGGAGGAGAGAACATTTTCACTTCTAACACCACCAAGAATTGACTTTCCTTCTCCTTAACCTATTCATCCCCATCTCCTTCTCCCATTATTCCCAGGCAATTTTGTAAGATGACTATTATGCAAATGCTACAATAAAAATCTTATTTTCTGCTCCCTTTTCAGAGCCCTGCTCTGTTTACCTCCATTCTCTCTCTCTGATGGAGTTCTCCGACAAAAAGGAGAGAATAAATGTGTCCATTATTGACCCAAGTCTGAGGAAACTCAGCGGGAGGTCAACAACTGCAAAACAATTTACAAATCCCTTCCCACCCGATTTCCCAGCGCAGGGCTGGTAGGTGTCCCAAAGCTCCAGAATTCCAGGCTTACTTGTCTTCCTGAACAAGAGCTGCCATTCCCACTGGCACTTCCAGGTTGGGGTTGTTTCCCTGATTCTCCCACTGCCCTCTGCCACCCGAGCTCTCCGAAGCCTCGCCCAAATTAAACTTGTGCCAAAGCCAGGCACCCTTTTAACCTGGAGCTCCTGCCCAGAGCAGTTCCCCAATTGGAGAATGTTGCCCCTCTACCTCTGCAAGGCAGCAGAAATCAGTTTTCACTTCAGTTTTGAGGATCTTTTCATTGATCTCCAGTATGCCAACCTCCCCAGAAGTCGCTGCTGTTCAGCAGTGCCTGCTGTGCTCTGGGAAACGCAGAAATATCCGAGGAACAGCCACACTCCGAGAGAGTCCTACCTGTACTCCAGCCAAATTATAATTACAGCTAATTACTATAGCTTATGATGCATTAATTAATGTAAATGAATGCATTAGCTGGTTTTAAGCTGCAGTTTGTTTAAACTTATACCCAGCCTGAGGAATATTTCACCGGAGCTGATCATTCTGAGGTGACCGGCACGGACTCGGGTCTGGCTGCTCTGCAGGGGGAGCAGGTCCAGACCCTTCCCCACTCTGCCCTGCAAGCAAAGGGACTCATCTGCTCTTCCCTGCTGCTCCTCTCCCTTGTGCTGGGTTTTCATCACCACCAAACCAGGGCCCAGTGCTGGGAGGGACCCCTGGAAGGGGCTCTGGTGTTCTGCCCAAAACCAGCCCAGGCAGCAGCAAGTCAGGAGAAATTTGTGTGAGAAACAGATCTGTGAGCATGAGACACACAAAGGATCAGCAGGAACTGGAGGACGAGGGCTGGAAAGAATTCTTTGCCCTATAACACTGCATGACCACGTTCCCTTGAATAAGGAGAGTTTTACATTGTCCAGAGTCGGAGCCCTCTGTCTCAGACAGACCAAGCACAGCAGCAGAATCCGGCCTGGGCAGAACCACTGAAAACAGGCAGGTGGTTTCCAATTTCCACAATTCACAGATGACCCCATTCAAGCTGCAGTTCTGCTCACTTCGCATCTCCGGGGTGAGGAAATCCCAAACCCAGCCCCCTTGGAAGCATCAGGTCTGCTCAAAGGTTGGACTTGGTCATCCTTGAGGTCCTTCCCAACCTGAATGACTGAAATTCTGGAGCACCTGGACACCCATCCAAACCCTGACCTTGTGGTTCCCTGTCTCACTGGGATTCCTGGGCAGCAGAACCTTGAGGAGCGGTTCTCCTTCAAAATGTCTTTTCCCCCTAAGGTTTGGGGCTCATTTGGGTTTTTGTTGGTTTTTTGATTTGTTTTTTCATTATTTTTGTTTGCAACCCAGAGCTGGTGGTTCCCATGTGAAGAATTCAAGACCACTGCCAAACTCACTCTGCTTCCTCCACATTTGCAGCTCTCCATCTCCTCCCTCTGAGGTGCCTCCCCTCAGAGCCGGGAACGGGGGTGTCAGACACCTCCGGAGCGGAGGAGGGAGGGAAGGGGTGGAAAATGGAAAATGCCGACTGCCCTGCTCCAGGCTGGCACTGGGATTTGTGGTGCCCCGGACGGCACCAAAGCAGGGGCTCAGCGGCAGAGCCCGGGGCAGGCAGCGAAGGCGAGCGGCGGGGACTTCAATTAGGGGCTGGTTTAGGGACACCAAATTGCATATTCCCTTTCCACGCCTTCCCGGCGCTCCCAGAGCAGCCCATTATTAAGCTATTAATCACCTCTCTCAATTAATTGTTCTAAAATGACCCAGGCTTTAGCAGTTGTGTTGCAATTGAAAAGCTCACTTATTTTTGGAAAGGTAAAGTTACAGGCAGTGGTAATTTGAGGGCGCCGAGCCATTAAGCCACTGTTTGGAATCTCAATTACTCTGCAGAAGGATAATTACAAATAAAACAAACTTGTGATCCCACATCAGTGAGAACACTTCTTCCCTGCTTTATGGAATATACAAGCAGTTTTTCATCCACTGGATTTAATTTCCACATGAAAAATTGACCTTAACAGTATGAAGTATGGCTACAAGTAAAAACTGTGTTTTCATTGAAGAGAATAAATGCATTTCCTGAACGCTGGCTGTTACAGCTAATTGATTTATTGGCTCTCTATATAGTGCACTATTGTCTTTGCACTCATGGGACAGGGAAGCTCTTGAGAACAGAACTAAATTCTGTCACAGCAGCCTGACAGCTGAAGAGGGTTGGGTTTTATTTTTTTAATATAATGTGCAAGTGTCTTGGAGCTGGAAGGAATCTTGCCTGGATTGGCGCAAACTACCTGGACCCGTGGCTTCCTGGATAATTTTTTTTTATTCCATAATATTACTGGGAAGCTGACAGCACTGGGAGCAGGTCATTTGCTTTTAATCAGATTGTTTTTACTGAGAAACGTTTATGCTCAAGCAAATGCAAAATACTACTAAAAGAAAAGAGATAGGAAATTCCCTTTTCTAATTTTCCTTTAAGGCCAGCAGTCAAAAATACAGTAGGAAATAAAGGCCCTGCAGAAGTATTTCTCCCTGATAACGAAAACAATTTTAAAATTCATGAAATAGCCAAATATTTGTTATTATCCCTTGCTTTTAGGTTTTATGCAAATGAGTGCCCATAAGATGAAAGCGAGTGCTTGGTAGCAGGTGGGAGCAAACTCACATAATCATACCAATAAAAAAGCCCTGAGGAAAAACAAACCAAAATGAAAAATCAATACAGGATGTTGTTCTCCAGATATACTATTAAAATATAGTATTCCACAGCTGCACTGTTGTCCTAAATAACGGATGAGCCTCGCACTGGGAGAAAAGCTGAGGCTCAGATTCTCCCCTCTCCCATGGATAAAAATCCCACCGGGCCTGGAGGAATCCGTGTGGACACGCGGGGAAGCACAGCCTGAGGATGGTGATGGGCTTTGCCAGGAAAGGTTCCCAAATGGGCAGGAACCAGAGCTGGGATTTCCCAGCAAAAGCTCCCCCGTGCCACTGGATTTTACAGCATCAGTGAAAAACACCCCAAAGTTTCCTGAGATCTCCCAACTGCTGTGAAAGTGAAAATCCAGAGCACAAATCTGGCAAGAAATGGGATTATGTTCCATATTCCTGCAAGGTTCCTCCTGCTCCAGTAGCCAGCCACTTGGCTAGAAATCGTCATTTTCTCTTCTTTGTTTCTGTCTTAGTTTGGTTCTTACTGCTAACTGGAAAATGCATTCCATATAAATTTCATGGATTAAGCTGGAAAACACTTCAGGAGATGGAGAAACGCCTCTTTCCCATGTGAGCACAGGCTTCTCCCAAAGCCAGGTGAGAAGCCAACTCCTCTCAGATATTGGAGGGGAGGCTCAAAGCCATCACCAGTTCTTTATTAAGAGAAAAAATAAATGTGAATATATTTATCACCTCTCCCTGTGAGTAAATCACTACAACCCCCAAAAATGTCTCGATTTCTTTGTTTCCCAAGCCTGTCCTCAGTGCCATCCTCTGCTTTCCTGTGGCTGACTCCAACCTGGCTCCCTCCAACCGCAGAGGCAGAGCCACCAGCCCCAACGAGGGGAAAGGGAGGAGAGTCAGAGAGCAGAACAGTCTGAAGAAGTCACATTTTATAGGCAGGAAGAGAGCTCAGCCAAAGGGATAGAAAGTGGTAACTGTAATCACAACAGCAAACAGAGGGGCTCACTCAGGAATTAAAGTGGGCATTTAAAAATGGGAGGAGAAAAAGGAGAAGGGAGATTTTCAGGTGAAAGGACCTTTAACATAATATTCTTTTAGAATGTGAACAGTTTTAAATAACTTTGTCCTGGCGCAGCCAGAGCATCGTGAGAGCCATCTAGCAAAACCTGCATTTTCAACTCCCAGAGCTCTCCATGCACAATTCCATGTTTAACGTGGAATACCACAAAACTGGAATGACCAAAATCTGCGTGGTGAGGTCTCGAGGACCACCCACTCCTGTATTTTCCCATTCCATTTCTTCCGAGGATCCTGCCCGTTCTGGGGGCTCTCTCCTGCCCACACCCTGGGTGTCCAGCTGCCACCTCCCTGTGTGTCCCCTCAAAGTGACCTGGAATGATGAATGCAGCTGCATTTCCAGGCCATCGACTCCTCCAGCACCGCTGATCCCGTAACCAGCCCCAGTCTTTACTCCCATTTGATGGGATCACTGAGTCCCAGACTGGTTTGGGTGGGAGGGACCTTAAAGCCCACCCAGTGCCACCCCTGCCATGGCAGGGACACCTCCCACTGTCCCAGGCTGCTCCCAGTGTCCAGCCTGGCCTTGGGCACTGCCAGGGATCCAGGGGCAGCCCCAGCTGCTCTGGGCACCCTGTGCCAGGGCCTGTGCTGAACCAAGGAGAAGCAGCCACTGATGCAGATTCCCCAGATTCCACAGGTCACTTCTTGTTTGGGTTTGGAGCCAGCGAGGGGATGTTCCTGGGCAGGGCTGGCCGGGCTGGGTTTCGCCGGGCCGGGCTGGTGGCTCTGGGAACGTGTCCCCATCAGTCTCAGCGCTGGCACCTCGGCGCCGCTGCGCAGCCACAGTGACAAATTGCCAAAGAGCGTGCGGGGAGAGGCAGCAAATTAGGGAATGAATAATTAAACTCGGAGAAAAAGGTGAGGAGATTGGGAGGGAACGGGAAGAAAAGGCCGAGTTACAGAGCCTGGGAGCCAACACCGTGCAGGTGTTCCCAAAGAAAGGGGCTGAGGAGGGCGGGGAGTGCCGGGGGGTCCCTGGCACTGCAGCCAGGACCTGCCCGGGCCATCCAGGAGCCCGGACTGCCAAGGAAACAGGAAAAGCCATCAACAGAGGAGCTGTTCCAGCCTCCTGCCCGATCTCCCGAGAGCCCTGGGCACCTGCAGCCCCCGAGTCCAAACCCAGCCCCGGTGCCCTCGGCGTTGCTGCTGCGCCGGGCTCTGTCCCCTCTCCGTCCCTGCTGCCTTCTCCAGCACCACGAGCTGGCAACAGCAGCGCCACCAAACCAGCTCGAGTTCTGGTGCCAGCCCTCGCTGCAGCACAGCACAGAGGGTTTCCTCCACAAACCACCTCCTCTTTTAACTCCTAATTCTTTAAACCATCGGCATTTAATCAAACCCGAGCTCTAAAATCCTGACTCTTATCACAGCCAGTACTTATAATCCTTTTTTCCAGACTAGATGTTCCCAAATCATGTTACATCTTTCATCTTCCTTGTGATTAATTTCAAGGTCTTTACTGAGTCAAATGAGATATTTTTAAAATCTCTCTGTTTTAGTTTTTCCAGCTTTTAGTCAATTCTGGCAGTTCAGAGCAGCCATCAAAATTACACGAGCGTTTTGTGCTCAGTCACTTCAGTGACTCCCGGGTTTAGGAGAATCCCATAAAGGCAACCATCTTATTATTTTAATGTACGCAATAATTTAAGTGATAACAACTGCAAAAGTCAGGCTGTTGTGTTTTATGGATTATCAACAGCCTTATGACCTTGAAAATAGTCGAGTTGACTCACTAATTTTTACAATTTAGCAAAATAGCACATGCGGCATAATTTTATCAACTTTGATGTGGTGAAAGTGCAGAGCTCTCCAAACAGATAAATCTCCTTTAAAACCCAGACCCTCTCTGCAGCACGGGGGAGGTTCAGGCTGGGGAACTGAAGAGAAGGGAATATTTGAGGGAAAAGAGAAGGGGAATTATTTGAGGCGGAAGAGAAGGGGAATGGTTTGAGCTGCAAATTCACCATGTTAGAAACTTTCCAGCGTCTGTTTTGTTCTGCTGCAATGCAGAGTGAAGTTCTCTGACACACAAATGACAGGAGCAGCCCCGACCCCCCTTTAATTCCTGCTGGAAAAGGTGGAAGCAGCGCAAAGGTAAAGAGGAGGCACAGCCAACCTCTGGTGACCAAAGGTGCACTCGAGCTGTTATTTTGTATTCCATACTCTTCAAAGAGCAATATAAACAGAATTATTTATGCCCAGCAAAATGTTGCTTAATTACTTATGCACCACTGTTTGCTTGTATTTTAAGCTCTCTCTACCACCCACAGGCAGACGTTAAACAGCTGCTAAAAGCGAGCTTTAGTCTTGCCTGTTTGAAATTAGCATACTTGAGCTTTGAAAAAACTTTGTTGCCAATTTACATATGCATAGAGACTGATATTTAGACTCACCATATGATATGTCCCTCAAGAGCTTTTCTTATTGCCTCCATCCTCAGGTCTCAACCTAGAGACTGTAAATCTAGCAGGTGATTAATTCTATACCCTTGAGAAACTAGCAATTAGCACTTGCAACCAGTAAAAAATTGTCATTTCAAACCCCTGTTTACTATGCCCATGTATTTTCTATGAACTCACAGTTAACTCTAAACAGAAATAGATGGCAATAGATTTGCAGTCACTCCTGTCTCTTTATATAAAAATATAATATAGCTCCCAGCTAATCAACCTATTAAACACCCCGGAAAAAAAGATGAAATAATTGGCATTCCTTCTTTTATATATAAATATATATAAAATGGGAAGCATGAAAACATTCTACATGATGTTTTATGTTCCCAGACCTTAATCAGCTCATTTCAACATGATGACTTTGTAGGGTTTACCTGTTTTGTGTCAATTCTTATCTCTGATAGCCGAAATTACCGCACTTCCAGATGTTCTTATGCATTATTGAGGTCTTCTGCAGTAGATGCTGGAAAAGGTAAGATAAGGTTTTATTTCTTTGTAGTAGTCACAACACCCAGATCAAAGGCAGGAAAGTGCAGTGCTTAGTATTGAAAACTATGATGAACTTCACATTTATTTTCAAGTAGAAAATCTGTCATAAACCTGCTCATCAATCTTCAGTCACTGTTTCAAGTGTAATCCACTGGAGCAGGGCACAGGAGTTTAAAGACTTGGGGGTGCTGTTCCTAAAAACGCTGCTTTAGTGCTGGCTCAGCGTGGGCTGAGCAGGGTGTGCATGGCAGGGGCACCCAAAATCTGCCTGAGGGACAGAGGGGCAGGCGTGGGAGGGGGGCCGAGGGCTGGCACTGCCGTGGGGCGTCCTGTGCCTCACCAGGGCTGGTTCGAGAAAATAAAACATAAAAACATAGAAACCTGGCTGCTCTGAGCAGAAATTGGTTATCCAGCACCTGGCAGTGGCAGGAAACTGGGGGGCCCTTCACAGAGTATTTCCCCAGAACCAGCTTTAGTAAATTAGAATCAGCAGATCTGCACCCGGATTTAATTCTGCTAATAATGGGTTTAAATCAAGGCAGAGGTTTAAATCTGCTATACCCAGATTTAAATCTACCAGAATGAGCAGATTTCCTAGATTTACCAGAATGAGCAGAATTACACCTGGATCACACCCTTTGTGCAGGGGGAAAGCACTGCTGCCCCACCCCAGTTTTGGGGGGAATTCTGGATATTTTTGAAGCATCTCGAGGCAAACTGTGTGGAAAATGCCAGAAGCCGTATTTTTCCAACCATCTCTGTAAACCAGCAAGGGTTTAATGGTAAATATAAAAGCAGTCAGCAATGCAAGGATATTTTTTCCTGCGTTGCACAGTCATTAAGGGGTCTGCTGCAAAAGCCTGCTTGACTTTCTTCCCACTAATTACATCATCAGATCATCACACTGCTAAAATCAGGCACAGAGTACTTGCACACAACTAAATCCCTGCTTCTAATTACTATTTTAGTCTCTTTTTCCTCGTGACATGTTGGTGATAGATCATTATTTTTTCAGCAATTTGTTCGCATTTATATGCAATATAATTGGATCTGATTAATTATTATGATTAATGACTGCAGAATTTCCTTGCAAAGCTATTAATACTGGGAGTATCAAATGAAAGACATGGACAAATTAAAGCCAATGGAGTCCTGTTGCTTGTACTTACAATGCCTGGGCTCAAGTAACCCTTTGCTGCTCCAGCCCTGCAATAAATACAAGGGTTTATCTGGAATTTCCCCATGGATCTCTGCATTTTCCAGAGCTATAAGTACATAACTAATGGGGGAGAGATGCAGGTGCAATTCTTAGGTGGACTGCTGTAGTTAAAATTACATATATTTGGATATATTTTAAACGAGCTCAGCAGCATAAATGCAGCTACATCCATTTAAAATCAAGAAAGTGGGAAAAAGAAAAGCCTGGGCAATATTTCTATGTATATAAAGTGGATTTAGCCATTTTTCAGGTGGCGGTGCAACAAAACACCACAATAAAAGCAGTTAATTTCCATTAAATGTCGTATTAGCCCATTTCTGAGGGATGTATTTACGTAGCGTGTGCTGTATTTTAAATTACAGCCCGGCTCAGAAATGGGATATTACATGTAAAAAAGCAAACAATGAGGGAGTAGCTTAGGGGATCGACTTTCCTGCTGCCTCGGGGACCTGCCTTTAAATCTGGCTTTGAGCAAACTGAAGAAAAATCATTTCCCTCTAATGGCAGCAGCACAGAAAAAATCAGATAGCAGGAGTTCCACCCAGGTGGCAAAAAGCTCGGGAAGGGAAGGGGGTGGGAGCAGATGAGCGGGGCTGATTCTGCCTGGATTAGGGAAAAGCTCAGAACGAGGGGACTTTGAATACGATTTTAATCTGTAATAAGTGCCAGCAGCGCTCATCAAACCCCAGCCGGAATAAGGGCACGGAGATTTCCAGTGCAAAGCTACCGAGGAATTTTGAAAGTGTTTCTGTGAGCCCAACATCAGAAACGAGGGGAAAACGCCGGCCTGCAGCAGGAATGGAAACCTGCGGGGAGGGAGGGGGGTTAGAGCTCTTCACGCTCTGGGGAAACAGAGAAGCTTTGCTTTGGGAATTTCCCTCCCAACTAAAATACGAGAAAATGATTGGAGTGTGTTGCAAAATGAGAAATTGTGGGCCACAGAATATTTTATAATAAAAATGTATTTAGTATAAAGGAGATTAAAAGGATGAGTCTTTAAAAAAAATAAGAATAAAGAAGTAAATAAAAAAAAAACACTATCAAAATCCCAAGCCAGAGCAACCCAGCCCAAATACGCAGAATAGTTGTGCCCAGGTGCACAGAAATACCCATTTTTCAAAGAGAAAATCAACTTCAGCCAGTCAAGAAATTCCAAACTCTTTCTGTCTAAACCAAAAGGCACATTGTCCTAAAAACCACACAATCCTGTGAGAAATTTTGTAGTTTCATCCTGATTTCTGAATTCTGCAGCTGATACTGGGTGGGCTCCTTCTGCTGGATTTTTAAGGACACCCAGTACAAACACACGACCAAAACTGGGCTGTTCTGTCATGGACCTGGGCAATTCCTGCAGTGGCTGCAATTCACAGCAAACAGGAACAGGAATCCAAAATGAACATTGCTCACATGGAAAGCCATGTCCTGGCTTGTGCTTGTCACAAGACAGGGCAGGACATGCCTGTGTAAGAGGGAGAAGGAAAAATGAAAAGAAAATAGGAATTGAATGTTTCCTAGCACTGCTGGAGCCCCTCTGCTCTGGAGCCAGGCTGGGAGAGCTGGGAATGTTCCCCTGGAGAAGGGAAGGATCCATGGAGAGCTCAGAGCCCCTTGCAGGGCCCAAAGGGGCTCCAGGAGAGCTGGAGAGGGGCTGGGGACAAGGGATGGAGGGACAGGACACAGGGAATGGCTTCCCACTGCCAGAGGGCAGGGCTGGGTGGGATATTGGGGAGGAATTCCTGGCTGGGCTGGAATTCCCAGAGCAGCTGTGGCTGCCCCTGGATCCCCGGCAGTGCCCAAGGCCAGGCTGGAGCAGCCTGGGACAGTGGGAGGTGTCCCTGCCATGGCAGGGGTGGCCCTGGGGGGGATTTAAGGTCCCCTCCATCCCAAACCTGCCCTAATCTCTGACCTAACGACAGACGGACCTTGTCACACCCCAGCCCTGCTGATCCAATCCTGTGTTTACCTCACAACCCAAACCACCTCCTTACACTTACAGTCTGTGTTCAAATGTTGGGGTTTTTACCCCGACCTCGTCCCCGGGAAGCTGAGGGACAATATCCCACTCCTGCCCCATTAAAGGCACCTCAGCACCCGGTTTGCAGAGCCTTTCTCCTTCTCCCCTGCGCCCCAGCTCGGCAGTGTCAGCCCCGTGTGTGCAGAGATTTTCTGAATGAGCACAGCCCCCTCTAATCTGAGATGAAAAACAACGGCCTGGGAGCAACCAAAATGCCTTCATGGAAAATGAGGGCGAGATTATTCCCTTCTTCTGTTTTCATTTTTCTTGGGGGAGGGGGCTTTAATCATTTTTTTAATAAAGCCAGTTGAGATGAGTGAAATATCAGTTCAGGAGCCACTGAGGAAACAACATTTAGAGCACAGTAATAGAACAGGCAAATGTGAGCGTCACAAGCCTTTAGCATCTCTTGCTCTGTATTAGCCCAACACGGCTCCATCAATCTCCCCTCGCCGTGCCCACCTGACTCCCACCTCACACACCTCCAGCAGCACAATTACAGCCACACAGCCTCGGCACACGGAGCCTGAGAGAGGGAATCAAAATGATTTTCATACAGATGGTCTGGGAAATGCAAGTCAGGTATTGGGTGGTTTGTTTGGTGGTTTTTTGTTTTTTTTTCCTGAAACTTTCTGCAAGTTTTGTGCTTTTTATTTTGTTTAGTTTAAAATTTCAGATTAAATTTGACATAAAATTCTAACGGCATAAATTCTAATTGTGGCCTTCCAGTACCTGAAGGGGATGACAAGAAAGATGGAGGCAGATACTTTACAGGGCCTGGAGGGACAGGAAAAGGGGAATGGCTTCACATTGAAACAGAGCTGGGATATTGGGAAGGAATTCCTCCCTGGCAGTGTCCCAGACCAGGTTGGACGGAGCTTGGAGCAACCTGGGATGGTGGAAGGTGTCCCTGCCCATGGCAGGAGTGGCACTGGATAGGATTTAAAGCCCCTTCCAGCCCAAACCATCCTGCGATTCTGGGATTTTATGATTCTAAGTCTGCACATAACAGATTTACCTCCTGAGTGTGAGCCTACATGTTTTTGCATAATTCCAGTTTAATACAGAATTAGTTACTAATTTAATTAATACAATTAAAAGAGCATCTCTATGTATTTTTCTAAAGGTGTAAAAAAACCTCTCTATGTATTTTTTTACTAAAAGTATCTTTCAAAAGAAAGTATGTCTGGAAGGACAGGTAATTACACATAAACCCATACCTCGAAACTCCTATTGACCAAATCTTTGAGAAGCATAGATTTATACTTTTCCTTTTTTTTGGAAGGTAAGAGGTTGAGAGTATGGCAAGGAGGAAAACCTCACCACGAAACAGATGTTCCAGAGTGCTGAAAAAACCCTGAACTAAACATCCAATATTTCCAAAACCCTGGCACAAAGCGAGTCCTCGGACCTTAATCTTGGGCTAATCTGAGCCGAGGGAAGGGGCAGAGCGTGGTTTGGGCTGTAATTGTTGGCACCTGAGGGCAGGGGTGTGTTCGGGGTGCAGCTGAGAGCAGAGCCCCCCCAGAGCCCCCATTTTCCCCCGCCTGCCGCTTCAGGGGCGGATGGAGCCGGCAGCACGGCGGGGACACGGACGGTCCCCGGAGCCTGCGCGGGGCTGAGCGGGTCTGCAGCGGGCACCGGGAGCGGGTCAGCTCCGGGGGAGCCGGGCAGTGCCACAGGACAGGGATGGGGCAGGATCGGGGCTCTCAGGGGCTCTCAGGGGCACCGGGAGCGGGATCAGCTCCAGCACAGCCGGGCAGTGCCACAGGACAGGGATGGGGCAGGATCGGGGCTCTCAGGGGCACCGGGAGCGGGATCAGCTCCAGAGGAGCCGGGCAGTGCCACAGGACAGGGACGGGGCAGGATCGGGGCTCACAGGGGCACCGGGAGCGGGATCAGCTCCAGAGGAGCCGGGCAGTGCCACAGGACAGGGACGGGGCAGGATCGGGGCTCACAGGGGCACCGGGAGCGGGATCAGCTCCAGCACAGCCTGGCAGTGCCACAGGACAGGGACGGGGCAGGATCGGGGCTCTCAGGGACCCATCTGCAGCGGGCACTGGATCTCCCCATCTCCACTCACAGTCTCTGCCTGCCCGGGGGGCCCTGCTGTTTGCCCACCCTGCAGAGCACAGGCAGCGCGCGTTTTTCAGGGTTTGACGTGTTGCAAGGCTTGAGGGGGTTGTGCTCTGGCTGAACTGCGGTGCTGGGGCAGAGTGGAATTGCTGCATGAGACACACCACTGTCTTTGTGCTCTCCTCTGCCATGAGAGCCGAGCAGGAAATCAATAAATTTTATCCGTGGAATGTACATAAGTCTTCTTAAGTCGTGATCCATTTTAAGTAACGTGTGGAGGGGCATTAGGCAATTAGAGCTGGCTGAGGAACTGAGCATATTTATACATTTTAACGCCTGTCTTTTCATCTTGAGCTTGGATGAAGCAGTAAGACCTAAAAATCAAACACTGGATGAGTTTAGATGATCGGGTATTTAATTTAAGATCTCCATCTTAGCATTAGAAAACCTTCCAAATGAAGTGTCTGTGTTTTAAAAATTGGCCATCCCCAGTAGCTGCTAAGTCTGATGTGTAATCTCTGCTTGGCTCTGCACAGAAAGCACTTATTGAAATTCAAGTGCATGCTCAGGGCCTGTTAATGGCTATTTTTGCCTCATTAATACAACAAACATCCCTGATATGAAAGGTGCTGTTCTCTTACACTAATACAACTGCAAGAGGTCAGAAATAACTTTTCATCCTCTCTAGTTCTTTATCCACTATGTCAGTGACAGGAAAGTGGAGAGCGAGCTGGAACTGGAAGGTGGATTTATCAGCCCGTGTTGTATTAGTGAGACCATCAATGGCCCAGCCTGGCCTCCTTTGGTGTCCACGTTCCAAAACAAGAGGTTGAAAATTTCAAGAAGGTCCTGAGAAGCCCCGCAGGAGTGACTGGAGCGGACAGAGCTACAGAGGGAGAGACACAAGTTTAACCTGCTCGGTTTATTCAAAAGCAGGTGAAGAATTGACTTGGCCATGATTTAAAATCCCAGACTGGTTTGGGTTGGAAGGGACCTTAAACCCATCCAGTGCCACCCCTGCCCTGGGCAGGGACACCTCCCACTGTCCCAGGCTGCTCCAAGCCCCGTCCAGCCTGGCCTGGGGCACTGCCAGGGCTCTCCTCTTTCCATAAGGGAGCAGAAGCTTTGCTGGTAGAACTCTGCTGCAACCCATGAGGGGGAGCACAAAATGAAATGAGGCAGATTTGGCTGAGCTTCACACTTCCGTTTGAGTGGTTCTTTTTATCATGATACCATCACAAACTCCAGAGATCTCCATCAGCTGCACCACAGCCCAGAAATCCTGGCTGTGCTTTGCCTGGAACAAATAAATTCACATCCATACAGGGCACCCCTTTGTGTTTTTTAAAGCACCAAACAACGACTGCACCAAGAGTCACAAAGTCAGGAATGTAATAACAACCCACATTCCATATGAAAACACTTTTTCCCTCTAAATTCCTTATAAAACCACTTTGGTTTTCTCCACATTGACATTAACCTGTTCTTCTTTCAAAGGTGACCTGTTTTCCCAGAAGTTTCAGCAGAACACCCATTTATAAACTGCTCAGGAACACAGTAATTCCACAGGTTTGGGGTGGCAGCACCCCGGGCCGCCAGCAGGACCCCCAGCTCCCGACCTCCCTGCTGCTTGTTCCGAGCTTTACAAAGGCAAACAAATTGAAACCAGCTCCGAGGGTTACTGGGGGAACTTCAATGCGCTGCTTTCAAATTTCCCTGTAAATAAAAATCCATGTGAAGGAGAGGAGCTGGGAGGCCCTGGGTGTATCCCCTGAGCATGGTTCAGAGCCCCCAACATCCTGCTCTGCTTTTATAAATTAGAAATCTTGTCATCTGATCATAGAGACCAAGAAAATTGTGGCAAACTTTATCTGCTAAGTGAACCTTAATAACCTCAACTTTAACTTCAAGAAAATTACACTTGGAAACATTTCATAGTCTTGCAGGTTGCAGGAGACATAAAATTCTTTCTTTTCTCCCACCTCTCCAGGAGTTATTAACCCTCCCCACAGAGACTCGGAGACCTCCAGCAAATTGTCCCTTCCCACAAATCACATGGAATAGCGGTGCCAGGGGCTCCGCTGGCTCTGGCAGCACATTTTCAGTAAAAGCTACACCCAGACTCAGATTAAAACCTTCACAGTTCCTTGAGAGAAGGCAAAGAAAAAAAAAAACCTCCCAGCATTTGAAGTAAAACTGTTGTGTGGCTGCGGTGGCTCCTCTAGAAACTGTCACATGCGTTTCCCAATCAACAGCCCGGGTGTTTAATTACAGCTCTCCCTAAATATCCCGCTCCTCTGGAGGCAGCAGTGGGACAGATCCCGCTCCGGGGCCGGGGCTGCCCTGTGGGTGCAGCTCCTGGGGGGGATTTCGGTGGATGCTGCAGCCGGCCCCGGGCACAGCCGAGCCCAGGGGGATTCGCTGTGCAGAGCAGCTCCAGCCCTGCCGGCTTCAGCCGGGAGCAGGGCGCGGCTGGGGCTTCCAGAGGGGCAGGGACAGGGAAAAGGCAATGCCGGGCTCAGCTTCCTTAGAGGAGCTTCAAACGACCCACAGTGTTTTGGGAAGTAAAGAATAAAAGAGTCACAGAACCATTTAGAGCATCGAGTCCAACCTGTGACCAAACACCACAGTGCCCCCTAAACCATACAACAAAATTATATGGTTTGTCTGTGTGAAAATGTGTTATTTACATGAATAGGTATTATTCAAAGAAGACCATGCAGATATATCATTATTATTATCATTATCCAGCAAATTCATGGTGTGATCCCATGGTGGGTTTTACACCTGACCTGGCAATGCTGCCGCTCTGTACCTGTGCAAATACTTGAAAATAAAACACCAGAAAACAGAACCAGACCTCTGATTGTGCCACTGAATTTTTACCAAAAAACCCCTCATGATTTCACGACCAGAGCCTGATAATTTTACCATACAGGAAGAAACTGAACATTTTAGTCCGGCAGAGATGTCCCTGCTCAGTCTGAGGGACAGGGATGTCCTTTTTCCCAAGTGCTCCCAGATCTTGGGCACAGAGACTTTGGAACCTGTATCCTTCAGTAGTTCTGTTCACTACCTGTTCCGTTAGGGAACTTTCCAATCTTTTTAATTATCATTAATGACACTGAGCTTTGACTCGGAGCTCCGAGCACAGGTCACAGTTCCTACGGGAGCACCAGGACCCCTTGGTGGAGCCAAGTGGCATCTGCTCATTTTTAGGTTCAGAAGAGACTTTCTCCTAGTCCAGGCAAAATTAAGATTTCACCCCCAGACCTCCTGGTGCAGAACTGCCTCATTGGGTGACCTCACATCACTCAGAGTGTCTCACAGGCGTTAGAGAGACTTTGGAGGTGTGAGCAGAGTATTAAACAATTGTCAGAAAGAGGATTGTACTGGAACAAGCTCTCCCAGGCAGGGGGGAACCCTCCTGCAAAGGAGCCACTCCCACCAAAAGCCTAAACAACATTCCTGGGAACATTCACTGGGGGGATCTTCAGGAAAAACCCCTTAAAATGTCTATTCAAAAATCAAATTCCAAACTTCCTGGTAAAATACTGTTTAAAATTGTGGGGGAAAACACAAATTCATTGAACTTTGCACTCAAGGCTAAGACACCTTCAGTGTCTTTGCCACCACACCAGTTAGAGGTGTAAAAAGTGCCCACTTCCATGGAATCCCAGAGCGGTTTGGGTTGGAAGGGACCTTAAACATCACCCAGTGCCACCCCTGCCATGGCAGGGACACCTTCCACTGTCCCAGGCTGCTCCCAGCCCCAATGTCCAGCCTGGCCTGGGGCACTGCCAGGGATCCAGGGGCAGCCACAGCTGCTCTGGGCACCCCGTTCCCACATCTCCCCACCGGAACAGTTTCAGCCAAACCCTGCTCACACAAATGAGTGCTAATTACCCCAGGCCAGACCCGAGCACCCAGAGCTGTGTCAGGGACAGCCAGGCCACCTCTGGCTGCTGTCCCCACCTGCAGCCCCCGTGCCAGTGCGGGAGGGGGGGGATTGGTGCCCGTTCCATGGGCAGCCCCGCTGCAGCTCTGCTCCTGCTGAACGGACGGGGAAATGCGTCCCCCACCACACAGCCCGGCCCCCAATCCTTCCCAGGGGATCAGAAACCCACACTGAGCACAGCCCTGCTGAGGGAGTGTCCCACACTGAGCACAGCCCTCCTGAGGGAATATCCCACACTGAACACAGCCCTTCCACCGTGACCCTCCTGAGGGAATATCCCACCCCACACAGCGGCTGAGGGCCAAGGCTGGCACCCCTGGGCCAGGATGTCCAGAACTTCACCCGGCAGTGACAGACCCCTGCCAGCCAAAGCCACCCACGAGGTAACAAACACAGCACCTGGATTTTACTGAATCTGTGTCAACTTTGAGGAAAGAAACTGGAGAATCCACGTGGCCAGGCCAGACTGTCAGCAAGAACCACACAGTAAAGGACTTGATTCTGGTTAAACAAGGGGGGTTTCTAAATGTACAGACACGTCGTTAAAGCAATGCAGTGGTCACTTCAGGAAACTCCTATTTTGTCTCAAGAAGAACAGGAAGAACAGCCTCCAGGAGTTCCTTTTGTAAGGAAATGTTCCCTGCCGGGTCAGCAGCAGTCCCTGCGCCACCCCGGTCCCTGTGCCCGGCAGAGGGGCTGTTTGGGCTGTCAGGGAGCTGCACCACGGATCTCCTGCTCTGAAGCACCCAGAAAAGGGGTTTTTCTCTCAGAAACAAACGGCTCCAACTGTCCAGCACAAAGCCTTGGAGTTGTGTGCAAGTGGGAGCAGCTTCCATCCACACAAAGCTGCTGGAGGGGCTGTGGCTGAGAGGGGCCGTTATTAAAAGGGGGATCAAACCAGGCTGCAATTATGCCCAGCTAATCCTCGGAAAACAGGGAGGTATTTCTTCAGCACCGTCATTATTTGCACGGGGTGAAAATAACAACCATATAGGACAAATTAAAACTTCACCTTCAGATGCCACCCCCATTGTTATGCAGATTTCATCCTCCCCAGCCAGCCAAAAAGACCCTTAACAGGGGTCCCCCTTCCAACACCCAGCCCAGGCCTGTGACATCACCGCTAAATTAATTACGAGTTTATTTGATTTATTTGGCCGTGCGCGGCTCCTTCCCGCGGCTCTGAGTGCTGCGAGGCTGAGATCCTCTGCTGAAAAGGGTGAGCCATACATCAAGGGCCCTCGGAATTTCTGGAGGCGATACCTGGGCGCGGGAGGGAGCGCGTCCCACGGCCGAGGCGGGGCACAAACTGCTGGTGGAGGCTGTTTTAAATACAACCATCACGCCTCTAAATGTCACGCTGGGCTTTAGTTAACTAAGGTGGCAGGTCCTTAAAGCCCAGAATTTATGATGTTGAAATTTTCCAAATGTAAGACCGGAAAGGGAAAAAATCTGTCGGCTTTTATTTATTCCCTATATAAATATAGGCAATTTAGTCCTTCCCCCAAATAGGGGCAGATTAGATGAGTTAGACAGCAGTCAATTCATTTTGCATAGGAATGGCTCATTAAAAAAGAGAGCCCCCCATTTGTAAGAGGCGCCGATTGGGCCGAGCACAAAATGGATTTACGGTGTCACTCAGAGCCGGGAGGACTAATGAGGGAGGAGAGGCTGCTGGAGGGGGCAAAGCTCCACCAAACCCATTCCCCGCGCCGGTGCAGCAGCGAGATGGAGGTGTCCCTCATTATGTATGTGTCTCAGGAGCTTTCTTTAATATTTTAATAAATAACAACATCAGCCCAACAAGAAATTAATGAATAGTATCATTAATAATGAGCTAGAGTCTTGTAGTGATAGGACAGATATTAAATTGAACCACAGTGGTGCTATCTCCAGAGACTTGGGAATTTTCCAGCGGCAAACAAGGCCACTGAATGAAGCAGCCATCGCTCTGTGCCAACAGCTTTTACAACAGGTTGGGAGTAATAAAAGAGGATTTTCTGCACGATAAAGTTAAGCCTTAGAAAATCTGCTGGTGTAGATCGGTGTGAAAAGTACTGCCAAACGTGATCCTTAATTAAACTTTAATTAAGATAAAGCTCTTTCCCTTAAAAAGGGGGGCGGGGAGGGGGAGGCAGCAGCAAAAGGAGTGTCAGCTCTTTTCCTACCAGTTTCTGATCTAAAATAATTCTATATTAAATCACAGAAAACTGTGTTCAAATAAGTTAAATCCACGAAACCCAGGAAATTCAGAATGGGGGATGAAACGCCATCCACAGCCCACCATGTGCGTATTTATCTATATTTATATATCATTTGGGGCCTGTGATACAGGAGGAGATCAGTCCCAACTGGGAGCAGTGGTGGGAATGTTCCCATCTCCGTGCTGCCATGGGCCGTGGTTGGGCCCACAGAATGCTCCCCATCCCTTTCCTAAAGGTTTGGGATTTTGTGTTCCACAGTACAGAACATATGTCACACGCATGAGAAGCAGGCACAGGGAACAGAACATTTCCACTTCCCAAGCCAGGAGCAAACCCTCAGCATGTTCACCGTGGTCAGCGAGAGCATCTGGAGGAGCATGGAACGATTTCAGTGCCACCACATCCATCTCTAGGCAGCTTCCCCACACAGGGACCCCCCAAAAATATTCCATAAGTTCACAGCCTGTTTTTCCCTGGAGCTGATGGTCAGCCTGGCAGCTGTACCGGGGTGGGAGAGGAGCAGAGGGAGTTTTCCACCCCAAATTTCTGTGCAGGGGTTGCTTCATACCCAAAACCCACAGCAGTGAATTTGGATCCCCTGAACAGCCCATGCACAGCCCCCGTTCCTCTCTGGAGCTTAAACCAGCTCCTTCCTGAGCATCCAAAGCAGATCTGTGGCTGCCACTGGGTTTCTTTATAAAACAATCAACACGACCCCACCAAAACAGCAGTGCAATGCAGCATCCTGGGGAATTCCGGTTCCAGGTGTTGTGGGAAGGTCAGGAATCCTCACCAAAGGAATTGTGTCAACTCCAGGATGAGCTGCACTGAGAGGAGAGCTCAGCTTCACACTGGACACCAATACCTGAGGTTTTGGGGACTGACCAGTCCAGCTCTAACAAAACCAAGGCTCCTCTGCTCTTCCCTATTTCCTTCACCGTTACTTCCACAACCAATATCAGATTTTACTGCTGAATGTCTCAAAATGCTGCTTGCAGCCAGACACCCGTGCACACAAATTCCTGCTGCTTTGCCTCAAACCCAGCTGAGTTCAGTAAAATGAGAGAGTTCATACAGAGCATATTGACACTAAAACAAATATTTTGTACAGTCAGAAGAATAAAGAAAAGCAAATTTTTTTGTCTTTCTCCTTTTTAAACTTCTTTTAAACATGGCTCCATTTAAAAGGTTTTTTGCCATTTCTTTCATTTCAATGTCTCTAAGAAAAGTATCTTTAAGGGTCTGTACATACAAGGGCAGTTAACCTCCACAGACTCCCTGCTTTGATAAAACTTTTTATTTAAGCATTAGAAAGCAAGTCAAGCCTGGATGACATGGTGCTAATTCTTTTCTAATTCAAAATTTAAACCAGGGTGTTTGACTTAAATCAGGGGTTGAACACGCACATTGGAGTGAGTGAGATCTGAGAAAGCCAAAGGGAAAAGAAATCAAGGCTTGGAACATCTATTATTCTCTCAATTAACCAAGATTCTGTTATCTAGCGACTTTTAATAAATTTAGTGATAAATTAATAATTGGGGAGCAACGGAACAGCCAGCTGCTCTTGCCAGCCGCCATCCAGGAGTGGCAGCTCCAAGGAGCTGCTCCTCAGCACTGCACAGGCAGCAGCTGCCCTGCTTCGGGTGGCATTTTGGGGAGAAGGGGCTCAGTGTTCCAGGGATTTGGGGATAACATGTTTTGGTGTCATGGAATATTGTCTCTGTTTTAAAGCTCGTCCCCTCATCCCCCTTCCCCGGCAGGTTCTGAGGCTTGTACTGAATTTATTGGGAATTTTACCCGGTCCATCCCAACCCAGTCCTTCTCCAGGTGCTGCCTTAACCCCACCAGACCCCGCGGGGGCTCAGGAATGAGACCCCGCGGGGGCTCAGGAATGAGACCCCGCAGGGCCCCGAGCACCAGCCCTGTCCCCCGTCCTCCCCAGGCACCGGGGATGCACAGTCACAGCGTCCCGGTGCCACGATCTCCCCAAACGCAGCCAGAGGTGCAGCCAGAGGTGCAGCCAGAGGTGCAGCCCCGTCCCCCCAGACCCACCCTGTCCCCCCAGCGTGGCTGCGGGAGGGCTGGGTTTGCTCCCCCAGCACAGACCCAGCCAGAGGAGCTGCTCACTCCGCCGCAGTCCCTGCCCGTGTTTCCCCGGAGATAATGGTTCATTTTTAGGCTGTTAGAGCAGAGATCACAAGGTCCCGCCCTCAGCAGCGACGTCTGGTAACTGCCTTTCACTCCCTGAAAGCACAGGCAATTTTTCCATAATAAAAACTGGATTAGCATGTATCAAGAAGAGGTTCCACCAGCTGTCACTTTGAAATCAGGCTACTCTATCCGATGGGCGAGATGATAATGGATAAACCCATAAATGACAAGCAGTTTTCCTGTATTTATCTAATAAGTGGCTAATGCAGGCGAGCATCTTCTCTAATAAAACAGGAGGACGGGGGAAGAGACAGGCTGGGGCTCTGCTTGAATTAAATCCAAACTGAGCAACAGTGGCACAGGCAAATACTGCATGAAAATGGCTTTTTTTTTCCACCCATTGCTGCTTTTATAAATTCTATTTTTTTTTTAATGCACTGTGGCCATAAGTTAAATCAAAAGCTATTAAAAATAAATTTTAAAGTTTTCCAAGATTGAGCTCGTTTTGATTCAATAGAGGCAGAGTCTCTCTGTATGTTTATAAGCTAAACAAAAAACCAGGTGTCTGTAATGAGCAGGGGCTGCAGGTGTGTCTAAAACAGGAGCACTGGGCTGCTTGGATCGGCTACGGTGGCAACAGCTTCAGGGAAGCAGGAGAATTCTTATTAATCTGCAGAATATTAATCAGCTATCCCCTAACTTCTGTGTTGCATTATTAGGGATGACACAGCATTAAAGTTACATCAGGGGAAATGACAGAGCTTATCAGTGGAATTAGCAGTTTACTGAAGGCAATGCACAAAAATTGGGGCTAACTTGGCTAAATTAATGAAATAGGAAAAAATCACCAAAAAAAGGCTGATTGCCGGCTAATTATGAGAAAAGAGCCTCCCCACCCTCCCAGCCAGGAATTCCTTCCCAATATCCCACCCGTCCCTGCCCTCTGGCAGTGGAAGCCATTCCCTGTGTCCTGTCCCTCCATCCCTTGTCCCCAGTCCCTCTCCAGCTCTCCTGGAGCCCCTTTGGGCCCTGCAAGGGGCTCTGAGCTCTCCCTGAAGCTTCTCTTCTCCAGCCCTCCGCCCTCCCTCAGTGTCTGCAGAGGAGTTTGGAGAGGATTTGGAAGGAAGAGGCGTTTCCCGTGCACAGAGGGACAAAGTCCGTTCTGCCCTTTGGCCGCTGTCCCGGGGAGGAGGCGAGCAGGGAGCCGGAGCCTGGCACAGCCCGCGGGCAGAGGCAGCCCCGGGCAGCCGGGACAGGGACAAACAACGCTGCGCTCGCTGCAGAGGGCAGAGGGGACATTCCGCTGGCAGCAGGCAACGCATTCCCGTGGGCAGGACCCGTCCCCGGCGATGAGCAGGACCAAGGCCGGGGGGAGGCTCGGGGAGAGCGGCTGGAGGTGTGGGAGAGCGGGGAGATGGAGATGGGGAAGGAGGGCAGGAGGGAAGGAAGGAGGGCAGGATGGAAAGAAGGAGGGCAGGAGGGAAAGAAGGAGGGCAGGAGGGAGGGCAGGAGCAGCGGGTGACTCGGGGAAGGCACCGCACGGTCCCGCAGCCCAGCGCTGGCAGCCGCAGCTCCTCATTTTCCCCCTTTGTTCGGCCGGGCACGTGGGAAGGAGCAGGGCGTCATGAAGTCAGTGCCAGTAAAAGGGGTCGTTTATCGCATTTTTTTGAGATGTTGTTTTGGGGTGATTTGTTTTAAAATCCCGGATGAGTCAGGGAGCAGGAATTGCTGGCAAGAAAATGCAGGCACCAAAATCCTCGGTCCGTCCAAGACACCTCCCCTGCAAAGGCTGCAAACCTCCCACCCTCACCCCAACTGATAAACATCACCTATTTTATAAATACTGATTTATAGCACGATTAAGAGACTTCCCAAGCCTTCAGCAGGGACAGAATGAACAGTATGCCACACACATCAAGTGTTCCTCCTCACAAATGTGATAACATTTACTTCCTAAACAAATTAAATCTGATATTTTTAAAAAATACATACAGCCAATCCACAACTTTTCCTGCCCTCAATTTAACTTTTCCCTACAAACACACTTCAAGGAAATAACACTTGGTGTGCACTTAATAGCAGTGGAAATCACAAAGCAAATCCCCCTTCACGTATCCCTCACTCAAAGACCCCCCATCCATTCGGCATAAAATTTGTATCTTTCCGTTTCCTTAGAAAACTACACAGAGGGAGGAAGAAGGTGGTCCAAGAGAAACGGGAATTATGAAATGAAATAGTTACCCAATGCTAGTGCTAAAAACGGATATTTTTAGCAGATTTGGTGCCTGGTAACACATCTGAAAACAGCTCCTGGACTGGCACCAGCCTTTGCTGTCGTTTTTCTGTTGCATATTTAAGGCAGGATCACAACCACCCCTTCCACACTTGGTCAAATATGGGAACCAGAGTGTTCCTCCTGAAAATCGATGTGAGCTGAGCTGTTTTGTTAGTAAATGTCATATTCCCAGAGCAGCCCCACTGCACCAGGCAGTGGGGGACTGGCCTGAGCAGGAGCCTCCCCACAGAGAACGGGGGTGCTTGGAGGGGCTGCAGGAGGCTCCCGGCTCCAGTTCTCCTTGGAACTTCTGGAAAGCAAACCCCAGCATCCACGTGGGGAAGGACACGGGATTCCTGGCTGGGCAGCCGAGCCCGAGCTCCCAGACAGCGCCTGACAAAGTTCCACATCAGAGATTAAGGTCTCTGTGCACAGATTGAGGTCTGGGCAAGCAAAGGAAGTGGAATGGACAGAAATGTAACATAAAATGGATTGACATCGGCTAAAGGGCAGCTGGGAGAGGGAGGCACAGTCATAAATAAAAACTTTTCTTTAGGGGAGAAGTAACTGGAAAGACGTTCCTGGATGGGCAGGAGGAGCCTCACCGCGTGTCACGGACACGGGGAAGAGACGAAAAGCAAATACAAGCTGATGGTAACTCTGCTGAGATCCACGGCTGTTAAATCACCGCCGGGCTGAGGGAAGGTCAGCTGGGTTTTCTCTTCTGCAAATTAACTAAATGGGAAATACTCATCAATACAGCGTCACAGACAAAAATGATGGAGCCGCTCAGAGAAGACGATTTGTTCGATTGGTCTGAATTCTGACACAGAAGAAGAGGTGAGACATACCTGCTCCAGGAGAACGAGTCTCAGCGAGCTTCCAGGCTAGAGGGGGGAAGCGAGGGCAGGGCAGAGGGATCCCCGGTGGATCTGCTCCATCGCTCAGCCCCAGAGCCGGCCGTGGAGCCTCCCCGCAGGCGCTGCGGGCACCTGCAAACTGCATTTACAGCCTCCTGGCCCGGGCTGAGCCCCACCTGCCCTGGGCTGCAGCTGCTCCCCGTTTTGGGGCAGGGGGTTTGATGAGCGGCTCAGAGGCTCCTGTGAGGGGCAGCTGGGGCCAGCTGAGATCAGTCCCAGCGATTGCCTGCCCCACACAGGACAGGACACGTTCTGTGTGCAGCGAGGCCCTGGCTCACCTCAGAAACGGGGGGTGGAAAAGCCCTCCCAGACCTTGAGTCCAACCCTTCCCAGCACTGCCCCAGGTCCCCAGTGCCACCCCACACCAGATCAGATCCCAAAGGGACGGGGCTGGTTTAGCCACAGGCCTTCCCGGGAAGGTGCAGGAGCAGCAGCTCAGCCTTCCCGGGCACCCTCACCCCTCACAGCCCCATTTCGGGCTCTGGTGTGCTGGAACCTTCCCACCTCTGCCGTTCCCCTGGAGCTTCCCAGGCCTGGAAGCAGACATTTGTACTTCTGGCCCTGGGCAGGGTTTCCAGAGCCCATCCCTCGAGGAGCAGTGGCCAGGAAAGGCAGGAGGCTCCTGGCCAAGAGCAAACACCTGGGTGCCCATGGCCTGACGGGGAAAGGGGTGATGGAAGGTCCTGGCAGGTGTATTCCCCCTCAGGAAGGATAAAGGAAATGTTTTCAGCTTTGTGAGCTTGGCAAATACAAAATAAAATTAATTCCAGGATGAAGACGAGCACCTGCTGGGAATGGGAAAACTTCTGTATGGAAGTTACACCAGGCTGAGCTTCCCTGGGAGCGTTTCATCCATTCTGCACCTCTTGGGGGATATCCTGCTGGAATTGGGACTAAACTCAGGATTACAGATTAATTTGACTCTAAGCATTCCCTTCAATGTACTGTAGATCATTATAATGAAGACATGAATCTCTCACTGCTCCAAAAAGAGCAGCAAAGATTTCAGCCCTGAATTGGGAGTTTCTTACCTTGGTGAATATTTCCATTGCACTCGTGATATCAGAAATAAGCTTTGCAGATTCTGACTTTTAGAAAATTATTCCCTTGAAAGGCTGTTTATATTTTCCTGTTCTTTTCTAGCAATTAGTGCATTGTCTTTGGAGGAAGGTCTGTGATTTTATGCAAGTTAAACTTGTAAAAATGGTAAACTCTTATTAATAAAACCCCAAACAGATACATTACAGTACACACACGTACTCCTATAAACATATAAAATACTGTCTGCATAGAAATAAATGTACAATCTTGAGAGGGGCGATCTGTCTTCTCTGTTAATTGTCTTTATCAGATAAAGATACAATTAGATAAAACAATACCGTTATTTTGCCAACATGCAGACAGGAGTGTTGACAATTATTCACTAAGATCTACAAATGCTGGAGGAGGAATATTTCCATCGAATTTGGTAAATGTTTGACAAAGCCTAGAAAAATGGTTATTTCCTTAAGATATTTAAAAATAAAAATCTTTTAGTTCTATTGAGTGCTGGCAAATGTCTGCTTGGACATTTAGAAGGATGCTACCAATGGAAAAAATCCTGGATGCCCCACAAACACTGGGGTTCACAGATCCCACTAAAGCCAGGCCAGCCCACCAGGCTGTTCCCATCATTGGGTCAAGCATTCCCACTTCTGTCCCCAAAAGCTGGAATAAAAGCAGGACTTTTCCCTTCTGTGGGGTCTTTAACCTGCAAACCTGAAGGAGCTTTATGGATATTGAATAATTCCCTGGCAGCAAAATGCCCAGATCAGCCCACGTGTCCCAGGAACACGCAGAGCACAGGATGGAGAACCTCCAGGTCATTTCTGGGCTTGCTTTAAGGAAGAAAAAAAGGATGGGGAATTGGTATGTGACAGGACAAGTTCCCAAATCCCTGCTGGTACCGAGCTGAGTTTCCAGACCCCCGCGTGGAGGGAGTGACGTGGACACAGAGCAGTTCCAAGGATTTGTGTGCAGTGCTGCTCTCTGTCCCAGCTGGTTTGGAGCAGGGTAAGTCACCATAAGTCTGCTGAACTCAAGAAATCCTTGAGAACGGAGGGACTCACTGTTCTTTATTTGTGCTTAATCAGTAATCTCCAAATATCATCACTCCAAACGAGGCCCCACGTGAGAGGGACAGGCTGGGCTGCCTGAGCCCGGCAGAGCAGCAGGAATTCCCAGGTTGGGCACAGAGCATCCCTCCACCCTGCCCTGGCGTCTGCTGTAGAGTGCCCCAGAGACCCTCTGGGCACTCACCTTCATTCCAAACCACCCCTTGGATTTTTGATCTGACTGACAGCACCGGCGAGAGCAGCCTGCTGCCTCCCTCCTCCCTCTGGAGCCTCAGAGCTGAAACAAAAATGCCCACTTCTGACCTGCTGAGTTTGGGAGGACGCTCTCGCCTGTGTCGGCAGGCCCACGCTGACACCAGCAGGAGGCCGTGGCCACCCCCCTGGTTTAACTCAGGAATGCTCTCCTGAGGATTTCCTTGATCCTTTACGGGTGTTTAAAGGGACGGGGCTCACATTAAAAGCGTATTTTACACTTTGCCAGGAAGGCTCAGAGCTGGGGGTTTGGAACAGCTCCGTGGTGCTGGTCCTGACGTGGTTTTGTCAATACCAAGAGGAAGACCAAGGAAAATGTGCTGCTGAGTGGGGCAGGGGACAAAGGACGTGGAGAAGGCTGAGACAGCCAGTTCTTCAGGAAGAGCTGCAAGCCCTGGCACAGGGCAGGGCTGGAGGGGTTTAAAATCCCTGGAGGGATTGAAAAGACCTGTGGCACTTGGGGACAGGGGTTAGTGGTGGCCTTGGCAGTGCTGGGTAGGGCTTTCCCTGCCCAAACCATTCCATGACTTTATGATTTCCTTTCAGCATCCCAAAGTCCCTGATACCTGTGGGAAAGTTCAGCACAAGACTTGCCCTGGGTGGAGGAGCCCAAAGTCACACCAGAGCAAAAGAGAGAGAGAAATCTCAAGATTTTTTCTGGTTTTTGGGGTCATACTGGAGGATTTGGTCCATTCCTACCTGACCCCCCAATTTCCTGGGGTTCGTGTCAGATGTTGCATGGAAAAGTTTCCCTGGGTGAGAAGTTTCACTAAACAGAGCCCCCCCTCCCTTGTCCCAACCTCTGCTGCAGGAGGAGCTGTCCAGCCTGGCAGTGACATTCCAAAGCCGATAATCTAGACAGGACTCAAAGCAATCCCAAATATCCAGAGCACTCTTTCTTTCCAGCATTATTTACGGGTTTCTGTTTCTCTTTAGGCTTCCCCTGTGCCACCGCGGTGTCCCTGGCACTGGAAATGAGCCCAGCACCACTTTGTGAGCGCCGGCCCGGGGCTGTCCCTGCCCGGCCGCACCTGCAGGGGCTGCCACTCCTCAGGCAGGGCCACCACCTGCCCTGGGGTGCTGATCAGGGGACAGCTGGGAGCTGTCACCGCGGCCCAGCGCCTCCGAAGGCATCTGGGAACGCATTTATCTCCCAACATGTCTATTTTAAACAATGAAGTTGTAACACGGGGGACTACATCTAAAATAGTAGGTTTGCCTAATAAGAGGCATTTTTCTCTTGTAAAACCCTCTATTAAAGCCACTTTGCTTTGTTAACTTTCATGGCATGTATCCTCACTATAGCCTTCAACACCTGAAAAATTAGTGGAAGAATTTGACTGATTATAGAGGCTGTTTTCCTTGTTCCACTGCTTCTCCTAAAAGGGATACTCAGCAGAACTTGCTTTTTTTTTTTTTTCATTTTGTGCTGTCTGCATGAGTAATTACCTCCCTGATTTCTGAGATGCAATTGAGTAGCTTCCACATTAGAAAAATCCCAAGATTGATAGAGCCATCTCTCCTAAAGGATTAGTTTGCTGCTGTAATTCCACTGAGTAGGTCATTCAAATAGCAAAATGCTACCAAGTCTAATTCCTCTTGTTTGTAAAAGCCAGGTATTGATACCTATTTAGGAGAGGCTGAAAAGGGCTGCTTTGCCTTTGGAGGGGAAAGGGGCTCCCAGCTCCGGCTGCGGCTCCAGCGGGGCAGGGGGAGGGAAAAGAGCTTTGTATTCCTGGGGTGGGCCAGCTCAGGGGCTGCTGATGCCAGAGAAAAGGCCACAGAAAAGGTGATGGTTGTGCTGAGGTGCGGAGAGACGGGGCACAGTGATAGGAATCCACGAGGGAGCTCCTCCCAGGCTTTAAGGACGCGTTATTTGGGATGGCTTTGGGATGGCTTTGGGATGCCAGGGGAGTCCCCCGAGAGCCCAGCACAGCTGGGGAGGAGAGGATTATCCCAGGGTGGGCAGGGAAGAGAGTGTGAGTTATCCCCCAGGCTCAGTCCCTGCCCCATCCAGGCCGAAGTTCCTCTCCAGCTGCTCCCAGGCTCCCACAGGGGGACGTGGCCAAAGCACTCCATGGCACGAGGAATCAGCTGCTTCCATACCCAGAATTCGTACAGCAGGCTCCTTAATTTATTGGAGATATTCTGGGAAAGGTTTGGAGAGCGTTCAGCACCACGGTGCCTTTTCATCAGGGCCCGTTTTCCAACTATTTGAATAATGGTAGCAGAGCTTTTGAGGGAGTGGGGAGGCAGGGATTCCTCTAAACATCCCAGGTGTAACCATGAGGGTGCAGAGAGCAGCTGGGACCGTGGTAAGCAACTGTGCCAGTGTCGTTTTATCAGGGAAAAATTACCGACTTCCTCTTTCACTCTGCTAGACTAATAATGAATGTATTAACCAAAACCAACATCTTAACAAAAATAAGCATATTTTAAAAAACCCTAAAATTCTGATTAACGTTGGTTTTTTTTTCAATTAAAATACTAAAAGCATGGTTATCTCTTAAGTTCATGACAATATGTTTTATGATAATTCTACGGGGGGAAAAACCTACAAAATATCAATAATAAAAACTTTCTTCTGTAAAGTAAATAAATGTTTTACTTCCACTGAACCACCCCAGGGCCAAGCTGTACCTGGGCTGATACAAAGCTCCTTTCTCTGCCCTGATCCACATCCCTTTCCACACAAACTGAGCTCTGCTCAGGAGAGGCTCAGCAATTTCCATCAGCTGAGGACGTGGAAGTTAATTTGAAAGGCAGGAATAAATCTTAGGTGTGCTCTGAAGTCAGTTTAACTGAAATGCAAAAGCTCCTTGCAAGTTGGGGGCACATTGCAGGGACTGAAATTCCGGCTCCCCAGACAAGGCACAGATGCTGCATTTCCTTCTCCCCGGCAGCTGCACGGGGCTGAGCAGCAGAGCTACCCTGTAGCTAAACATCTGGAGAGACCTGGGGAGGAGAATAATAAACACCTCCAAATTCCACCAGGCACGGCCCTGAAAGTGACTTTCCGGGGAAGGAAAAGGGGTTGTGTGTGTGGGGGTAGGGGGAAGAAGGAGCCAAACCTCAGGCAGCCCTCGAGGGAGGAATTCAGTGGATCCCACAGGGGTATCGGCCAGTCCTGCCCCGCCTCTGAACCACCCTCGTCAGGGCAGCAATTCAGAGCCTGCATTTTCCATTGTTTCCTGCTCCCACTTGGAAACTGCCAGATAAAACACGAACAGAAAGTTCCGTAGGCTCGGATGGAGCAATATCGTCACAACCACACGCACCAAACATCAACATTTTTCGCTTCTTTCAGGCCACTTTTCTTTTGGCAAATATTCCTAATGGTGCTGACATTCCCCACCACAAGCTGCTCTGCTTTGCTCCTGTTCTGCAGAGACACCGCTGTAGTGACCTGTCACAGTCGTGGGATCCCAGACTGGTTTGGGTTGGAAGGGACCTTAAATCCCATCCCCGTGCTGCCCTGGACACCCACACTTCCACCCCAGCACCACGGGATGGAATTCAGACGTTTTGCCAAAAAATCAAGATCTGAAATAAAAGTGTTACCTGTGGGGCTGGGGAGTGGCAGCAAGAACAAGGTAAATAACCCAGTTTAACACCTGTTTTCCTGAGCACAAATAGTTCCTGACTCTGACTCATTTTGCCATCAGTCACCTCATCAGGTGAGTAAAGACAGGAGGGACAAATCCATTGCTTTTCACCAGAGACCCCAGTATTTGTTCTGATGAACAGCAGGAAAGTGTTACCGGCAGTGGAGCTCGTGTTTCAGGGCACCAGGCTGGAGATAAGGCAGGGGCAGCAGCCAGAGTCTGGGAGATGCTTGTCTGCTGAACAGGAATCCTGCTATTTACAGGGGATTCTTTGAGAAACCTAGTTTATTTTTTTCCCTCCTAACAAAGAAAAAAAAAGTCTTTTAAAAATTTCTAATTGGGTAAAATTCTTCGAGGTGCCTTTATCAACAGCCGTGCTTCTGGGATGTTGTTCAGGTGACAGCCATACCCTGCACTGCTCTTTTGGGGGAATATTCCACACTGAGCCCGCAGTCCCAACACTGTTTCAGTGATGCCATCAACAAGCAAAGCAGAAAAATCCTTAGTTTTGTTTTTGCAATTTCAGTGGGGCAAAGTGTGGGATTTCCTACAAGCCAAGGGATACCCTGGGAGCTGCGGAGCAGGAATACAGCATTTACTCAGGAAAGGCAGCGGGAATTCTGTCTCGTTCCCTGTTGCAGGACGGGATCCCAAGCGCCCCGGCGTGCCCAGGTGCCAGCTCAGCACCCATGGCCTGGCAGGGGACCCGGGGGGTCCTTCCTGGGCCAAATAAAATCCAAACCGGGGGAGCGTTCTGCTAAAACAGCTTTGGGATCGGCTAAGAGGATAAGCAGGCAGGAGCCAGCCCCAGCAAATGAAATAATGAAATAAGCCCTGCAATGGCCGTGCAGGACGGGCTGTCTGAGCAGCTCATCCACGACACCGCTGCTGCGGGAGAGACTGGCAAGGGCAGGGAGGCATCGCTGGGAACGAGAGAGAAAAAAGAGATGGAATCAGAAAACCTCTCTATCAATCTGCCAAGCTGTCAGAGACGCTTGTTCTGAAACAATTCCCCTCATTTCCAATAAATTATGTCAGGAGCGGATAAAAGGCACAGACAGCGAGTCTGGAGACAGCCGCCTCCTCTCGCGGGCCGCGCGGAACCGGCCGGGGCGGGCGCGCCGCAGCCGCTCGGAGCCGCTTCCAGCAGGGAAGGGTCCCGAGGAGGGGCAGCACAGCAGGACAGGGCCCTGCCTCCCCGGGACACGCCTGAGGGGAGCAGCGGCCACCGCAAACTGGGAGCACTGGGCAGGGGGCAGTGCCTGTCAGAGCAGGGACTGAACTCGAAGGGAAATCCAACAGCGCTTCTGTGAGCCAGTAATTACCTGACAGCACGTCCAATAAAACATAAAAACAGCGGATTATTCGGAAATTAAAGAAATTAAGGAAAAATCTATCAATCGCCTAAGCTTAAAAATGCCAATAAGAGCAGCTTGATACAGTCAATATTAAGAGCACAATCGGTGCCGAGGAGGTGGCAGAGGCTGTTTGGAGATGTTGGGGAAGGCAGAGCTGGTGGCTCCAGACCGCAGGGACAGGGACAGCCCGGTAACCACAGCATTTCAAACATTTTCCTGGCTATTCCTCAGGAAAAAACCACACCTGGTGCCAGTCCTGCCCAAACAATCTTGGGCAACCTCAGGAAAAGTATCCCGAGCTGACCAGCAGCTCCTGTGTTGGGCTGGAGCCCCAAGGACTTTGCACTCACCCAGCCCCCGAATCCAGAAGTGGCCAAGGTGTGCTTAAACCTGGTCCAGGAACAGTCCTGGAGTTCTCAACCCCTCCAAAACTGGGTTGTCCCCCACAGCTGAGGGTGAGCAAATGATGCCCCACGTTTTCAAGGCTCTTTTTGTGTTGATACAGCCCTGTGTGAATTTGGGCCTTTTCAGAATAACCCCAGCAAGGGCTGAGGCTGTTTCTCCCTCCCACAGACATCCCTGGGAGCACTTTCTGCTCCACCTCCCACCCAGCCCTTTTCTTGCCTCTTTATTTGATGGTAGCTTTGGACAGGAAGGCTTCCTGACCCATGAGTGAGTGCCTGGCACAATAAATATTGTAATAAAAATGAATTTGTACTCTCTCTTCCCTTCACTGTTCCATTTTAAAATGCTGCTCCCTCAGGGTTCCCTCACCCTCCTTTGTTTACATTTTTAATCCATGGATTGTCATCTCCTTGCAGGTTTCAAACTTCTACAATTCGGCAAATTACAATTTTTCCCCTAGATTCAAGGGTACATTTAAATTCACCTGAGCACAGGAGGTGTTCCTCCCCCCGCCCCGTCCCCAGCCTCCTCTGGCCACCCGGAGCAGGGAAGAGTTCCCAACACTCCCATTATTTAAGAGCTGTTTTTGTGGCGTTCCAGTTACTTCCATCGTTTATCTTAACGAAAGGAGAACCCCCAGCACCCGAGCGCAGCTCAGACCGGCGGGACCTGCGTGCCCCTTCAGGAATTGCTGCACCGCGGCTCTTTCTGTGTTTGTGCGGAGGTTTCAGGGCTTCGGCCGGAGCTGCTCCGCGCGGTGATGGAGCCCCTGCGGCCTCGGCCTTGGTAAAAACCACCCCGGCACTCGGAATAGCCCGGGCAGCAAACACAGAGCCTGCTCGGCGAGACTGGGATGCTCCGAGGAACATCCCTGGGCAGGGATCTGTGTCCGAGCCTGCAGCTCCTGCTCCGGAGCCCGGGTACAGCAGCGGCGGTGGGAATGTGACGGGGAGGGTGATCGGAAACGGAGCTGATCAGGATTTGGGGGCTCGGCTCCTCACGAGCCTCTGGAAGGCAGGAGAGGAGCAGACAGAGCAGGAGCTCTGCTCCCAGTGTTCCAACCTGCCCTGCCCCTGCTCTGAGAGTCACCCAAAACACAACAGAAAACTGCCAGGAAATCACACAGGGTAAATTATCTGCCAAAACAGACCTCGGACAGGATTAAAATAAAGTTAAAAACCGTCACATTTTGTTGTGCAAAACCTTTCCAAACATCAACTGTCACCGTCCTTAGGACCAGTTTTTAGTATTTTTTACCTACAAAAAACAACAAACTTTTTATAATTCAAACTCTTCTCATCCTAGCTTTCAAATAATTTTCCATTCCTTTGTTTCAGGACGTGGCTTTGGGATGGGGGCTGGAAGGGGCAATGCAGGACACACCTCGCTGCCTGCAGGGCCCACCGTGCACCCCGCACGGCAGAGGCACCTCCGGGCCCCCCAAATCTCTGGGACACACAGGCAAACCCAGGAGGTTCCATGAGGATCGGCATTGCTGCATCCTTGTCCCTGCCTCATCCTCACGGAGCGTGCAGGCAGTTCCAGGGGTGCTAATAACAGCGGCTTCACTATTATATCCCCCTTTTCCATCATCCCCCAAAACTCCCGGCTGGGGACCAGGATCTCCGGGAACACGGGCCCGGGCAGGTTCGAGGAGGAGGAGGAGGATTGTACAAGGGCAGAGCAGCCGGGCACAGCCGGAACGTTGGGATAGCTGGACACAGGTGAGCTCCCACAGGGAGCGTGGAACAGAAATCAGGGCGGGCTGGGGCCGCCGATGGTCCCGAGCGAGCCGGGAGGGGCCGGCAGCAGCTCGGCCCGAGCCCCGCTCCCTGCCCTTCCCGCAGCAGGAGCCCGGGATGCTGTTTACCAGGAGCCATAGCAACTCCCGGGGCCATTAGCTGCAATCACAGCCGGCCCCAGCACCTGACTGAAGGCTTGGATGTGTGATATTTAGTCTGACCTATAAAAATATCTCTGGAGCAACCTGCGTGCATAAGTGTCACATCAAATGCTTGTCATACAAGGGATGTGACACCGGGCACCTGATGGAGCATCGCCGCAGCTGAGGGGGGATCTGCCCCTTTAAAAGGCTCCTAATACTCTGCTCAGACACTACAAAACTCGGCTGGTGACAGCGGCCAGGCAGCGTGTGACAAACAGGTCCCCTCTCTGCCTTACTCCCAGTCCAATATTCTCGGTTACCATTTCCAGTCATTTTATTAAAGATGTGCGCTGCTGCAGTGCTGACCCAGAACTCCCCTTAAATGCCACCAAAGATGGCAAAATGCCACCCTGGGCAAGCCTGAGCAGGGGGACAGGGCTCGGTGGAGCCGTGCCATGGGTCACGTCGGAGCTGGGGACAGCTCTAAAGCCCAGCAAAGCCCCGGGGGGAGGCTGGGGCAGGGCTGGGGGGCAGCGCCACCCCCTGTCCCCCTGTCCCCTGTGCCCCAGCCGGGCACGGAGATGCTGCTGCTCCTCAGTGAAACCCCAGCACTGAGCAGCCCTCGGGCAGCACCTGCGAGCCCTCAGCGCCCTGCTGCTCTCCCCAGCCTCCGAAACACCTCCTGCCAGGGATGTGGCCTCTGCCGGTGCAGGACGCAGCCCAGGGCGGGCTCTCCTGTGAAGGGCTGATTCGGAGCGCTGGTGCTCTCCACACCGGCCTCTCACGTCCTAAAGGTGCTTTCCAACACCTCCCTCACACGGCCTGCCAAGCCTCCCAGACAATGCACCATTTTCTGCTTTTTTTTTCCCACTGAGATTGGGTTTGGAACCTGTGCCGGAGTGCCCATCCCTGGAGGTGTGCAGGGAACACCAGGACGCGGCACTCGGTGCTCTGGGCTGGGGACAAGGTGGGGATCGGGCACAGCTGGGACTCCATGGGCTGGGAGGGCTTTTCCAACCCCAGCGATCCTGGGATTCTCTTTCCAGAGGAAGCAAAATTCCAGAAGCTGTCTTGGCAGGATGACGTGGCCTGGCTCGCTCTCCGAGGAATGGCCTGGCCACTGCTGACCTCAAACACAGCAACCTTCAAACCCCCCTGACTGACAGAGCTGGGAGAAATGCCACAGTAACTGTCCAGCGAACGGGGGCACTTCTGTCCCTCGAGGTCCCTTTGAAGAACGAGCCATTGTGACACAGCCACGCTCAGACTCCTGCCATTGCCCTTATATTTCTTAAAAATAATTCTTGTTTGGATGGTCAATAATTACAGGAAGGGTGTTTGAGGCTGTTCTGTTACTGGGAAATGGGGCCTCACCAAAGGTATTGAATCCAAAATGTCCTTCTAGGATAAATAAAACATCACTCTACATGGAATCTAAAAAAATGATACACATACAAATTTCAACAAATTATTCATTTAAAAAATTAAAAGATGAAGTTTTGAAGGCTAAAAAAATCCAGTCTAAGATTTCATCTAAATCTCAGACCTTTCACTCAGCTCTCCTGAAAAATCCTACGTCTGTCAGGCATTTCACCTCTGCAGCATCTGACCTTTCTTTGTAGTATGTAGATTCTAAAATTAATTCATATTCATCCTCCACGTGGTTTTGTGGGGCTTTTCTCTCCAAAGTAGGCTATTTATTGTCACAACAACGTTACAGAGCATTAATTATGTGGTACTTTTAGAATTGGTGCTTGGGGACTCGAACAGAAAGTACCAGCAGAGTGTGAAATCCTGCCTTGGGCACTCCTTGATACGGGAACAACTTGGAGAATGTATATTCATTAACTTGCAGCTTCCTCAGGAATTACCAAGAGCCACAGAAAGACTCAACTGAAGCTGTTACTCCCAGAAATATGGCTTTGAGCAAGAATTTGCTTGATTTTCAGCAACATTCCTGAATGCCAAGCAGTACATGAATATGATGTTCTCGCATGAAAATAGTTGTATCAGGAGAAATTACAATGGTTTCCAGGAGTCGTCGTGGCCCATTAAAAAAATTGAGAAAATAGATTAAATTATCTCCTCTAGATAAAAAAATATTGGATTCCTGATGTAGAACTGGAAAAGAGAGGGAAAACATCAGGTGTATTCCTGTGGTGTCTGACAGAAATCCCTCTTTGGTGAGAAAATTTCCACCTTTAGAACTGCATCATTCACTAACTCTAAATCCACTCTCATGGCACCTTAAACACCTCTCTGAGGGATGGGAAAAGCTCACAGCCAAAGATGTTTGTAATTCTTAAAATAACTTAAAAATAGAACCTTAATCTAAAATGATTTAAAACATGGAATGACTTAAGAAAGGCAAATGGTATTAATGTAACATTTCCACCCAAATTCAGTTTGAGGTGATCAAAATATGATCAGCTCCAGTGACACCAACAAAGTTTAATTCATTTACTTATAAGCTAAATATACTCTGTGTTCTGATAATATCAGGAATGTTTTACATTTCCTCATATTTAATGGTTCTTCAAATCTGTCCCCTAAACACAGAAATTATTATTTTAAATTTGTTTGAAATCCAGGCATCTTTGTACCTGGGCAGCTTGGGCAGCCAGGTCAGGTGAAATAACCCAGGTATTATCAAAGTTGTGTTTCACAGGTGTTCAGGAATTAAAATGGGAAATTGTAGGGATGACTCCCAGCCTGGAGACGCCATTCCCTTATTTAATGTCTATTTTTAAAAGTGCCTGAGATTTTCTCAGTTAAAAAATAATGAACTTTGCAAAATGTCACTTTTACTAACAGAAGTTATGGCTCAAATACCTGAATGTGAATATTAAATATAAAAAA
>VZRO01005558.1:121299-137784 GCA_013397915.1 Daphoenositta chrysoptera | reverse complement strand
GAATGTTAAAAATAAAAAAAAAAAAAAAAAAAAAAAAAAAAAAGAAAATTTCATTTAAATAATGCTGAGGTTGTGACACAAGGTGACAAAAGCAGGGAAATGCAGAGTCACAGCTGACACTGTCCTTAATTCACACAACTTTGGGCAAGGTCAGGAGGGCAAAAGTGTAACTCCAGTCTGGGTATCAAGTTTGAAGACTTTGATTTCCTTAATTTTGAATTTATGTCCTAATACATTTTAAAGATTATTTAAATCCCCTTATTTAATATAAAATGGTGGTCTGTGAGAGCTGGAGAGGGACTGGGGACAAGGGATGGNCTGCCTGGGATGGGATGGGATGGGATGGGATGGGATGGGATGGGATGGGATGGGATGGGATGGGATGGGCTCTAACGCCCCTCCCAACCCAGAGCAGTCTGGGATTCTGTGATTCACTGATTTACCAGATGATTTACCAGAAACCTCTGCACCTGAATCCACAGCCAGCAACACCACCCTTGCCACGGTCCTGTCCCGTGGTACAGAGCTGCAGTCACAGCCTGGCAACAACCCCGCGCGGCAGGAGCCCTGACAGGCTGGATTTACTGATAATTAGAGAATAACTGCTGCAACACACAGAGGGGCTGTGACTAAAAACTCCTGAAACCTGGCCGTGTTCAAATAGAAATGTCTCTGAAAGCAGAACAGGATCGGGCTAAAATCAGCCAAGGCAGAGGACGGGCAGGGCCAGGAGCTCCCAAAGCCCAGGTTTGGATTAAAACCTCTCAGGTGCTCCTCAGCCAGGGACAGGCCACCTGCACGTGGCAGCTGCTCAGCACGCCCTGCGCAGCGACAGATCAATGCATTGGTGATCACCTTTGCAGGTCACTTCCTAATGCAACGATCAATCACATTTCCTTCCATTCTTTCAAAATTAAGCAGAAAGAAAAAGAGATTTTAGTTTTCTTTTCTTAGCTTATTTTTAACAGAGGCACTACAGAATTATGATGGTGTCCTTTTGGTAAACCAAAATGTCAGACACATATTATTCTTTTAAACATCTCCTGGCCTTTCTCTGAAAGGTTAAGGTGGTTTAAATAAATTTAGTCAAAGTAAATGACAGCTGAGGAAGAGTATTAGAAAACTATACTTATCAACAACCTCTTTTCCTTAAATTTAAACAAGTCATTTACCAAACTGCAGTTTAAGGAGATCATGACAATATATGCTGTTCCACGGGAAGATGAAAACAACTTTAAATGGTAAAGAAATGTTGGGTGGGAGAAATTACACACAAGTTAGTGAATGTTAATGCATGGTCTGAACTCCCCTGAAAGTTGCAAACCATGGTTTTTAAAATAATGGGGCAGCAGCCTGGGCTTTCACCTGAGACCTTAAGTGGGAGTTGTCCTTTCCCTGCTTTTACATCACATTAATGCCAGGAACTGAGATGGAGCCGGCAGGAGAAGTGTGGATCCAGACCTCCCTGCAGGAGTCACACAGACTGCCTCGGGCTGGGACAGCTGCTGTGCTGCCACGGGAGTGCTGCTTCGAGCAGTGGATTTTATATGTGTTTAGATATTATTAAATGCAGCCTTAAAAGCAGTTCTAACACCCATGAACGTCCCAGATGCACACGTGCAAAAATAGTCCAAGTGGGAAAGAAACCAGCCCAAACCTACCAGCCAAAGCAGTGGCTCTTTAAGGTAACTTAGCAAGAGATCATTTGCTAATTAACTTGGATAACTGGGATCTTGAACTCACCACCCAAATAAAATGATGATCAAAACACAGTGAATCTCAGAATCCCAGGATGGANCCCCGTCCAGCCTGTCCTGGGACAGTGCCAGGGATGAGAAGAACGCACTGAGATCATTTCTCACTCACCAATAACGCATTTTCCCCATCCCCGCCTGCTGAGGAAGCAGCAGCAGCGAGCGGATCTGGGATCCAGAGGCAAGGCCTGTTCCCTGGCACTGCTGATGTTCTCTGCTGCGCCTTGCCCACCTCCCTCCTCACCCCGAGAGCCAGCACGGGTCACTCCACTCCAGCAAGCTCCTGCTCTCCTGCCACAAATCCCAACCCACTGCACAGCCCTGACCCTACTGCCCACGCAGACAAAGGGGAAATGGGGTCATTTATTGGGGCCCCAGTTTAAGCACATTCTCAGTGCTGGTTGTACCTGGACCTCTGGCAAACTGCAGGAGGAAGAGGAGCTGCCTTACACCAGCCTTTTTCTGGGCTGTTTACTCCACACGTAACTCAGAGAGGATCAAGAGAAAAAACTCTTGTGAAGACAAAAATATTCATTTTAGTATTTGTGTTTACTGATCTATACTGAAGCAAAGACCTCCTGTCCAAAGACGTACTTCATTATAATTTTTACTTACTTTATTACTATTTTAATTACCACATAATTACAACCCCCTGCTCAAGCATTTCCCTTCAAACTTATCAGAAAAGCAACACCATCCAACTTTCTGCAGTTACACCACAGCACAGCTCCAATGAAATCCTCGCTTTCAGCACTCCGCAGCTGAAATTTTATTTTTACTTGTCCATAGGAAAGCCGAAATTACTCGTTCACTGGCCCAGCACGAAGGTCTTACAAATTTGTCCCAAGTTTCCATAGAAATGCATTGATTAGAGCCTAATTCCCGTTAATGTTGTCTCCTTCCAGCACGCTCTGCTTGCTCACGCCGCCGAGCCCCTTCCCTCGCAGCCGCCCTCAGCTTTTGTTCGGCTCAGTAGGTTTCCTAACTGCTGGATTTTATTGAGTTAAATCAAGCTGTCACTTCATCTGCCTGAAGGATGACTCAAATACAACACATAATAATAAAAGAAAAGTAGGATAAAATAATCTTGTCAAGCCAGAAAAACTGATTGCTTGAAGTTGTAGCCTTCAATCAATACACTAATTCCACAATTTATACCTCTTTCAATTGGAGAGGAAAGAAACCCTGATATGGTATTTCTTGGCTCACTGACCAACTTTGACCTTCTATCTATGTGAATGTGGGATTAGCAAGTGCTGCTGCTTAGTGAAATCACCTATGAAAACAGGGAAGCAAATAAGTGGCATTTGAGGCTCAAACTAACTTTATTAATTCCAGCAGGGCGAGGGGTGTTTATTGCTCAGGCACTCGGGGCTGGCAGCCGGGGCCGGGGGCTGCTGGCTTGGGGTTTGGTGTTGGAGAGGAGGGGCAGCAAAGCTTTGGGACCGTGGCACCGGAGCCACCAGCGGGCGGTCCCCCAAAGCCACCCACGCTGTCACCTGTCCAAGGGAAATCCCAGGAAAACCAGGCTGTGGCCGCTTGTGCTGCTCACAGTTCCCTGGCTGGAGCCACGTGGACAAAGACAGTTTATCCAGGCAGCTTAGAAACCAATTGCTCGAGGAATAATGACTCATTTTGTAATTTACTATTTTTTTCAATGGTCAATCATCATAAACCCTTCTTTTATTTGTAAATTGTCATTAATCTGCATAGCTTTATAAAAGAACAATCAAAATGTTCGTTTAAAAATTCGGGATGCTCTCTAGCTGTCAGGTTCCTGCTTTGCTTTTAGAATTCCTCCCCTGCAGGCACAGGCCAGGAAAGAAAAATTCTTTGTTTAGCCAGGCTTTTATACTTCACCCTGCCACCTGCTCAGCTCAGGTTGTGGCAGGCTATCAAACAGGCCTGGAACGAGGAGCCTCCCTGCCCTGGGCCTCCAAAAGGAAAAGACAGACCTGTGCAGGCTGTCAGATCGGCTGTGGTGGTGCAAGAGCCAGTCCACACTGCTTGAAATAATAAAGGGAATTAAGGCAGTGCAACAGGGTACAGCTTTCCTTTGCCTGGGAAAAGCTGGCATTTAATAAACAGCCTTTTCTCCCACTTCCCAGGGCTATTCCCACTTTCCAAGGATATTCCTTGTGCCTGTTTTCAGTGATTTCAGCAATACCTGCTGACCTGAGAAATCAAAGCTGAAATAAAGGCATGCCCAGCCTGGGATGATCTCTGAACAGGGCCTGGAATAACTCAGGTCCCAAATGTGCATCGCAAGGGCCAGCTCACCTCAGGGCAATAAAGGCAAAAGCTCCCACATTCCAGGAGCTGCTTCCTGCCCCTCGTGTCCTTCCTTTGTCTCACTGGTGGGGTCACAAACAGGGCAGAGCTGATCCCAAGCAGAAACAAGGAAGATGCTCTTACACAATGAGGGTGGGCAGGCCCTGGCACAGGGTGCCCAGAGCAGCTGTGGCTGCCCCTGGATCCCTGGCAGTGTCCCAGGCCAGGCTGGACATTGGGGCTGGGAGCAGCCTGGGACAGTGGGAGGTGTCCCTGCCATGGCAGGGGTGGCACGGGATGGGCTTTGAGGTCCCTTCCGACCCAGAGCATTCCAGAATTCCCTGACTCCAAGTACCACTGAGCAGCTGGAAACTGAATGCACTGGGTAAAACCAACCAGTGACTTCAACACCTGCACCATCCCTGATTGCTCCTGGATTTCTGCAGCCCCTGGCCACCTGGGCAAGGAGTACAATTAAGCTTTCGAGTTCCTTTTAGCAAGACACAACTTTGATTAACCTTTCCTTTACTCAGAGTTTACTTTGCTTGGAGTAGAACACGCTGCTGGAGACGTTTCCTGTATTTTTTTCCAGGGAGTGGATGGTATTTCCCCAGGCTCCAGCCCAAGCAACAGGAACACCTCCATGGAATATTAAGCAGCCCCTAGAACACACTCCTGGTGTAACTGCACTTCCCACCAGCCTCACCCCACCCAGCACCAGGCCCCTGCTCTGCTCCAGGTTAACTCTGAGCTGCTCCTCAGCTTCCCCACCACCCCCAGCAAACTGCAGCTTCTCCCTTTAACAGGGGAGCAGAGTTAATGGTGCAGCGTTAATGGGAAGAAATCAAGCACACACGTGTCAGGCGGTCACCTCACCCTCGGAACGTCCTGACTCAGAAACGCCGAATTATTCACACCTGCCTCTGCTCTGGCGTTGGGTATTTGTGGGAGGTTTTCACAGCAAAACGAGAAAATACCAAGGGAAAATGAAGAAAAACACAAAAAGAGGAAAAGTTTACTGGGTATTAAAATGCTCCCTTATTGATTGCAAGCAATAAATGAAAACAAACATTATTAAATGATCCAGGTGAGATCTTAGTTTCCCCAGACACTTTTCACTCCCTAATTTGGATCTACGTTATCAGAGGTATAAATACCTGCAGGAAATAAGGGTCTGCACCAAAATACTCCCTGCTCTCCCCTCTCCTTCCTTTTCAAGGGAAGGGGAATAAAAGAAGACATTTGCAGGAGAGGAGGCACAGCCCCTGAGCCCACTGATCACATTGTCCTTGGATTTCTGCTGCGATGAGGGATGAAGATGCATCTCATGCTGATCCTTTGAAGCTCATGGAGATGAAGGTTAAGAGGCATTTGAAGTTGTTAGTTTGTTTGTGGCCAGGGAGGGAGGAGCTCGGTGCCCTCAATCCTGCAGGCTGAGGGATGTCACCGGCACTCACCTCTTGACATTCAGTCCCATGGCAAGAACAAAGATTAGAGCCAGGGTCAGCCCGTGCCAGTCCAATTTCACTCAAAGTTTTATTGCCGACACCATTGTTCATCTGATTGTTCCCAAACACTTTCTCTTAACAGAAATGCTGAGATTTAGCCTTATTTTCAGCCATCGATTACAGTGCTGTCAGCTGAGCAAATACTGGGCTGGAAATTGCAGTGTGCTTGAGAAAGTAGGGGAAAATATATCAGAAATGAACAAAAATTGCTCATGGAATAAGCAAATAAGGGAAATGGGCTCTGGGGCTGAATAAACAGCTCGTGTGGTGTGTGCACAAAACTGAGGTGCTGCCCCCCCAGCTGCCGTGGGAGCCCGGGATGTGGGACTGTCTAGTAAGGAGAAACAAGGAGCTGAACACTCCAGGATACCCAGGAATCCTTTTATCTGAATACTCGGCTTCTGCTGACCAAAACTAAAAAGCAGATGCTGTTATTCGGATGTATGTTAATGATCTAAGGCATGGGAGTAACGCTGGTTTGAAAGACTGCCCGGCCACGGCTCGGCTGTGGCACCTCCATTGTCCCCATCACCCCTAAAACACTGAGGTGTCAGCTCCAAATCAGTGCCTGGCTCCCTGATACAGCTCAGGAACACCTCAAACAGCTCCACAGCCCTCAGGAAACAACAACACAGCAAGCAACAGCAACCACACAAAACCAGGAGTGAAGTGACGAGTAAACCCAAAACACCTTAAACAGGCACGAAATAATTCTGCTCCAGGCCTGTTCTCCAATAATCTCACAACGAAGCCTCAAACACCACCCCAATCCAGGCCTCGGAAGCCTGGGAACAAGAGCTCTGTCTCATTCCTTTCAGCAGGAGTTTGAACCTGGAGGCTGCACAAACTCTACAACAGAGAGTAGGGACCCCCCAAAACCCATCAGCCTGACCCCAGGATGGAGCAGGGGAAGGGAGGAGCCCAGAGAAGGTGCTGAGCCCTGGAGCAGTGGTGGTCTCAGCACGCGAGCTGCTCCCCTGTTGGAATTGTCCTGTCGGAATGGTGGCAGAGGGACCTGTGGGGAGCACAGACTGCAGTCGCTGTATGGATTTTGTAGGAATGCAAGGGGCAGCGCAGGGAGGGGCAGGATGGTGCCAGGCGCTGCTGGTGAGGGAGCTGCAGCCCAGCACTGCCCGTGGGAGGGGGACACGGGACCCTCCTCACCCTGGGAAGCCCCAGGGACACGCCTGAACGGGGCCCAGCAGCCCCAAAACCAGGGCAGGGCACCCTCTCGGGGATCACCAGAGTCAGTCACACCTGGCTTGGAGCCCAAATCCTCGGCCGAGCTCAGCGAGCCCAGCGCAGCCCCAGGGTCACCGGAGCTGCCCAGGACTTGTCCCGGGGCTGGAGGGAACCACGGCTCCGAGCCCACACTGCCCTTGGCGGGGTCACTGGGGCTCACCAGCCCCCCTCACCTCCCGGGCTGGCTCACCTGAGCTCCAGCTGACGCTTTCCTTCTCTCAGTGACATGTTGCTCTCTCTTTTGGTGCTGGCACTTGGAATTTAAAGAGAGCGGGAGAGTGACAGGGACTATATACAGCAGGGCAAATATTTGTTGTATAAGATAAACACACAATTATCTAAAATGTAATCTTAATATGACTTATTAAAATAGATTACATTTTAATGTGCACTGCAATTTGCACATTATCCAGCACACTCTGGATATGCAGCTTCCCCTGCCTCTCCCCTGACAACCTGCACCGCTGGAGATACAGAGAGGCGAAAACCCCGCCGCTATCTCCCTCTAAATGGCTCCATTTGGTGTTGATAGTCAGATACAGTCCTCACCTTTATCCCAGCTTGTTTCTGACCCACTGAGTTCGTGTTAATCACCCCTGTGGGCACCAATAATTTCCCCATATGTGGAATTTGATAAGTTAGAGCACCCACTTCATTTCAAGAAGATTCCAGCTGGCTATCCAGTTATCGCTATGGACAGCTTCAAGCACTTCCATGCTGGTCCTTGTATTCTGAGCTTTATCAAGTGCTTTGCACTTTTTGTCTTTTATCTCTTAATTGAGACCTGACTGCAAGAAATGCCTATCTCTTAAAGTGTGGTGCATTAAGTATTAACTTGAACTGCTTTGGCTAGTTGAGGTACAGAAAAACCTTAAGAAGCTGGAAAAAGGGTGAAAGAAAAATCTCCCCAAATCTCTGTTTAGAAAAACTGTGTAAATGCTACAGTGTAATAAAAAAACCATAAAAATCTTTTTCTTCCTTCTCTGCCTCTTCCCACAAGTAAAAGGAAAAATAGCAAAGGAAAGTGTGTATTACAGAGAGAAATCAACTCTATCTACTTGTTTGCTTAGCTGGAAATGCATTAAAATGCAAAGGGCCTGGAAAAGGAAAGCGTTAGGAAATGAATGTGTATGAATAAGAAATTATTTCACAATTAAAGGTGGTAAAGAATTCTTTTCTCACCGAATGATCTGTTCAGTCCATTCAGTTGTCAACAGCAGCAGCTGAATCTCCTCATGGGGGAACCGGGCGGGTGTGGGACTGCCACGGACACCCTTTGATGGGCAATATCTGGATTTCTAGAACCATCCCTCCCAGAATGACCCTGAGTGAAAGGTGTGGAGCCTGGCGGAGCCAGGACAGCGTGGAAGATGCAGGTTCTCTCTTGCTGCTCCACTCTGCACTTACTCCTTCCCCCCAGTCGTGCTTTGCATTCAGCAACAGCCCCGAGAGTAGAAGTGTTCCACTCCCTGTTGGCGTCTGAAACCCAAAACGTGATTTGGGCTGGTGTTTTTCATCGTTTTCCTGGGAAACAACCTCCCTGAAAAGCTGGGCTCAAACTGCCTGAAGAACCTGTCCTCATCTCTCTGGCAGGAGGGGGCAGCCAGGTGGGGGTCAGTCTGTTCTCCCAAGGGACAAGGGACAGGATGAAGGAAATGGCCTCAAGCTGTGCTGAGGGATATCAGGGGAGATTTCATCCCTGGATGATATCAGGGATATCAGGGGAGATTTCACCCCTGGATGATATCAGGGATACCAGGGGAGATTTCATCCCTGGATGATATCAGGGATACCAGGGGAGATTTCATCCCTGAAGGAGTGGTTAAGCACTGGCACAGGCTGCCCAGGGCAGTGCTGGAGTCACCGTCCCTGGAATTGTTGGAAAAACGAGTGGATGTGGTGTTTTCCAGTGTGGTTTAGTGGTCATAGGGGGATTCAGCTGAAGGTTGGGCTTGATGGCCCTGGAGGTCTCTTCCAGCCTCAGTGATTCTGTGATTCTCCAAGGTGGACATCTAAGCTCAGAATATGTTGGAAGGTGCAAATGTCCTTGTGTAGCAATTTTATCCTCTATAAAATGGGGCAAAAACATTCCAGTGTCAGCTTAAAACCTTTGGGCCAACACAGGTCCCAAACTGCGCTGCCCTGGCAAGAAAACTGGGATCCACATATTCTTCATGAATAATCTCTTCCTTTTTTTAAAGCAAAACTAAACAAGGCACGAACTGCTTTTTCTAGCCCAAACCAAATTTCTCGGGAGGACGAGGCAATATCTTTTTGCCAATGAATTTGCAGCATGGAAAAGCAGAGGGAAAGCAGGACCTGCCCTTTCCAGGAGCCCCTGACTCCTGGAGCTCTGCCCTCGCCTCTGCAGGAGTCACTCGCAGGAGGTGGGACAATTCACAGCCTTCTCCTGCACTGGATGTGGAGCGGTGTTATTTCTCTGAATATTAAAAAGAAATAACAAGAAATCTACATTTCAAAGGCTCTCTGCCCATTCAGAGCTCAGGCGAGTTCAGGTCTCACTGTAACCCACTGGACCCCACTCCTGCAGCTGCAGGTCTATTCTTCCACTGGTTTGTAAAGATACCAGCTTGCTCCCCCAAAAGAGCCACAAGCAAGGCAGACAAGACCAGGACTGTGTGGGGCAGATTAGGAGAAGGAAATATTGATAAGCCAAAAGACATTTTTCCTTTCAAAGACAAAGGCAGCAGCAATAATCCCATAGTGAGCGAGAGTATTCTCACCTTCCTGTCTGGAGGATGTTACTGAAATCAGAAAAGTAAAGCAAAGGCCCTGAAAATGAAGGTAAAATTACACAGAAAAGCATTTCAAAAGGGTTAGATGAAGGTACCTGTGGTTCTTGAGGGGCAGAAGGGCCACTCAGAGTGGGAAATAAAGACAGGAGGATATTTTGGCTGGTCAGGAGTAAAACCAGAACAGAACCAAAGCACCAAAGAGCTACAGGGTAGAAAAGGAATGGAAAGGGAATTTTTTTACATGGCTGACACTGAATAACTGAAATCAAATCCCTTATGCAGCAGAAATAGAAGGCAACAGAAGTGCTATCAGAAAAGACAGAATTTACCAGCAAGAAGTCAAACCCTTTGCAAAGGCATCAGGTATTTCACAACATCCCCAGATATCAGAAGGGTTTTTACTAATTAAAATTTCCCACTTGTATCAGAGGTCTAGGACAAAGAAAAAACTGTGAAGAACCCATGACCTGTTATTCTTTTTTTGCCAGTTCACAACATTTTTGGGTTAGTTTTGGGGAGACTCTGTAAACTCAATACACAAAGAGAGTTGGCTGCCACAAACTTGTGCAAATCCATTCAGTGAGTGCAAATCAGTAGCACAAACCTGTACAAATACCCTCAATGAGTCAGTGGCACAAACCTGTACAAATCCCTTCAGGAATCAGTGGCACAATCCTGTACAAATACCCTGAGTGAATCAGTAGCACAAACCTGTACAAATACCCTGAGTGAATCAGTGGCACAAACTTGTACAGCTCCCTTTAGGAACCCCTGCATGGCAGTAGGGACCAAAGGACTGTATTTTAAGAGCCAAGCTGATAGCTAAGACTACCCAAAATGCAAATCCTGCTATCAGATAGATCCCCCCCAGCACACAGAAGAACAGGAGCACACCCAGTTCCAGGGATTTCATCCCCCCTCCCCGGCTCAGCCCTCCACCCACACAGAAATGTCTCTGCATTTGGCACATGTTCCCACAGCCCCCAGGCACTGTATTCCCTAAACCCCCCGAGCCGTTTGACTGCGGAGACGCCTGTGTTATTGTCAGATTCAAGAGTTAAATATTCCAGGAGGAATTTGTTCCTGCACGGTGATACATAATGCCTGAAAACCCCCTGCACCAATATTGCTCTCAAATTGGCAGCAAGTGAACAAGGGACATGAAGGATGCTTCAGCACAGTAACCTATCCTTCCTTCTCTCCTGGGAGCCACTTGGCCAGCTTTCATCCTCATAATTATAATAAATTTGACATTTCATAGATAATATTGATTTCTGTATTTTAGCATTTCACCATAGGTGACAGTCTAGCGTCAAGAATGAAATTTCTATTGATCTCCAGCGCATTAATCTCTCATGTGTATGTGATCATTTTTATAAGACCTTTTACTGCACATAAATCAATATTTCATATTTCCAGCTATGCCAGAGGAGATGTCATATTTGTAAACTGTGAGTTGACACCTGCAATTCCTTCCTGTTCAGCTTCAACTGTTCAGTAACAGTCGATTCAGGGTTGGGAAAGGATCAAGCTCCAGAAACAAGCGAGATGAAAAAGAGGGATGTAGAATACAGTAATTAGCTTAATGAACAAAGCAGCGGAGTAAGTGAAATAAAGCTGTGTTTCTTCTGCTTACACTTGCCTCATGAATACAAACATCTTTAGGGAGGTTTGCTAAGCGACTGATAACGCATTTTAATATGTTTAGAGCACATTATAGTATAAATGTATTAAGGAAATAGAAGCAGTTAGGAAATTAGACAAACTCCTAAATTAACTGCCTTGCTTGATACACCCTTATATCCATCTGAAATTATCCCTTTCACACACAGCATTGCCGGCTATTTTAACTTGGAGATGGTACAAGAACTATTTAGTCACCATTTAAACCACTATGAACAACTCTGTAATTTAGCAAACAATAATTAGAGTAATAAAATTCTCCTCTTTGAGCTGAAATATGAACTTCCCACAAACAGCAAATGGTACCAGGAGAAGAAAAAGAGTAAATCACAATGAGACCTGGATCTCCTCTTTGTAGAGGTTTAAATGAATCGGTTCAAAATCACATGAATAAAACATCTTTAAATAATATAGAATCCATATCTAAATAAATAAAACTGTCCAGCCGCTTTGGGATTTGCTAAATTAGTTAAATGAGCAATTACGGTGTGATGTCCAGTGGCCCCAAACCCCCTTACAGCATTCAGCACTTCAAATTATTTGCTGTATTAACAGTGACCTCCTCTAGTTTGGACAGTTTAATAGTTTGGGATAGCAGTGGATAATCTGTGATTTAGCAAACAGAGTCACTTAAAGCTACATCCATAACCCATATGCAGACGCAGATCCTGACAAAGGCGCGGTGCCGGTTCCGTGCTGGGCGTGTGCACGAACTCGCAGCCGTGAGCCCCCGGAGCTGCTGGGACAGCCCTTCCCTCTGTCACCGTGGGACTGCAGGGCAGAGCCAGGGGACGCAACCGGGACTCGCTGCTCACAGGGAGTTCTGAGCAGAGCTCCTGCACAAGCGGGACCACGGCCACAACCACCGCAAATGTTTCCAGAGCCACACTCGGATGAGGGCCCTCGGAGGAAGCTGCTCAGCCCTCCTGCCCAGCTAAAGGCTGATTTTGGAGCTCCCGTTCTACACCAATTTCCTATAAGCACTATTGACACACTATTATTTCAAATTATACGTCTGCTCACGGCACGGAAACGCTGCTCCAGCTTCGGCCTAAAGGCCAATCCCTTCTGTTCATCCCCCAAGGTGTCCGTGCCCTCGAGGGGTGTCACCAGTGCCGGTGGTGACAGACACCCAGCAGAGCGTGGCCGAGCGCCCGTGGGTGCCGGGCCCCCCCCGGCTGTGCAAGGGCAGGGCAGGATGGAAAAGGCCCTGGGCAGAGCGGGGGTGTCGGGGCGAGGCAGGCCCGGGGCGAGAGGTGTCCCCCACACAGCTCAGCCCCGTGCCTCAGGAGCCTGGGGACAGCTGCCCGCCGCCAGCCTCCCTTGGTGTGGCAGGGAGCTCGCTCCGTGTGTCTGCAGCCCCCTGCCAGGGCCGCCTGGCACCTGCTCCTCAGCCCCGCCGCTGTTCCCTGCAGCTGGGCACAAGGATCTGCCTCGGGAAAAACCCGGGACAGCAAACAGCGCGGCAGGAACCATTGCACAGGTGGAGGGCACAACCAAGAGAACCCGCTGACCAGGCAGCCTGGGGGTTCCCCATCCCGGGAACTGCCCAAGGCCAGGTTGGACAGGGCTTGGAGCAGCCTGGGACAGTGGGAATGTCCCTGTCCATGGCAGGGGTGGGGATGGATGGGCTTTAAGGTCCCTCCAACCCAAACCATTCCGTGATTCCATGAAGAGCCATCCTCTCCATCCAGCAGCTGGTGCCTCCCGTTTGTCCGGAGGTGGAACAGCAGCTCCCACCCAGCCACATCTGCACATCTCAAACCTGCAGACGTGGACAATCCCCGCAGCACGACAGGGGTGGAATGAAATGAATTCTCGAGTGTAAAAGCAAACGCTCAAATGCAGTTTCTTGGCTCTGCCCTTCAGTACTCCACAGTAACTCAGTGCCTACTCAAACCTTCTCTGCTGGGGTAGTAATATTTACTCACTCTGCTGTTCTTACCAGTGCTGTCATAGACCAAGTACAACCTGGAAAAAAAATAGTAATTTTTACCTGAAAAATATTTATTTCTGCTCAGAACTTGTGTAATCTCAGTTGCACCCGAGCAGGGTGGCAATCCCTGCTCCCAGAGAACCCTACGAGAGTTTCACAGGAGCTCCATGCAGAAACTGCTCTCAGAACGAGATTATCCCTGTGGTGTCAACACAGGCTGTTATTAACACATTAGGTGAGAAAAAACGTTTTGTGTTATTAAATTAGTGAGAACATAATTCACATTGGGTTGGACTTTGCCTCATCATTTATGAACAGTAAATACTCCAATACTCCCAGAGCTGAATTAACTCCGTATTCCTGAGCACGAGGGGCACAAGAGCCCCTCTTTCAGCCCCCCATCACCAGAGTGACCAGATTTTGGACGAGGGACAGATTTCCAAGCAAAGTTTAGACTCACCAGAAATAAATGCAGTACCACATTACAATATTCCAAGGATCCCACACTGATCATTGGCTCTATCCAGGTTCAATCCAACCCAAAATATTCTGGGACTCCTTTATTAACTTTCCCTTGATTCACTTTGGGTTGGTCGGGGCTTGGAGCACGCTGGGATAGTGGGAGGTGAATGGCAGGGGTGGAATGGGATGGGCTTTAAGGGCCCTCCCCACCTAAACGAGGGATTCCACGACTCTGTAAAACTTTGGCACATCCTCTCCCATGTGGGCACAGCCCACAAATGTCACCACAAAACCCGGGACAAAGGCTTGTACAGCCCGTGGGGATCCTCCCCTGGGAACAGAGTCACATTCCACTGAAATTCCTCTGTGCCTGGTGCACGCATTCGTCCTTTGGGGATGCCAGACAGTCTCCAATCCCTTGGAGCTGGAACCTCACAACCGGTGTTGCTTTGAGTTGCTGTCCACGGGGTCCCTTCCCAGCTGAGCTCCCCTTCCAAACCCCTGTGCCCGTGAAAACAGGGAACGAGGTGCTGTGGGAGCAATGTCCCACAGACAGGCTGAGCCCCAGGGAGCACAGGTGGGCTGAGCAGGTTTTCCCACCCAGAACACGTCCCCTGAAGCCACTGAGGTGCTGCTGGAACCTTCCCAGTGGAAAAAGCCTTCCCAGGAACAGACCTGTGGGTTTAAAAATCAGTTTTGATGTGACCTAATGGCTTTTGCTGCTTTGAAAAGAACATGAAAGAGTGACAGCAATATTGAATTTTTAAAATCCTGCTCTGTCCACCTGCAGAGCTTTTCTGGCATTCTTTAATAAGGACTTTTACCATGTCATTATACATTTTAATTACACTGTTAAATGTCACAATCACACATGCTAATGACATCATTATACCTATTTACACCAATTATGTCATTTGATGCAATTACAGTAATTCTGCCAATACACACAAATCAATAAAAAGGTTTTGTTTGCATTTTTAAATGAGCAATCACAAAAGAATAAATCCACTTTCTAGGAAAAGAGGGGCAAGGACGCAAATACTGAAACTAAAGAAGTGACATTTGAGGCCTGGTTCTCATTTCCACCACTATGAACAACCAAAAACTTCCATACCCAGAAGATGGGGTATGGATGACACAATCATCCTGGTATCACCTGCAGATGTTTGCAGGAATGATTTTACACTTCCTTCCAGGTCATCCTGGGAGTGATAAATGAGAGAATTCCACAGCACACACATTTGATGTTTAAATTCGTGGATCTTTGCTCCAAACTCCCACAAGGCAAGTTTCACAGGAGGGATAATTACAGAGTCATGGAATCCTGGAATGGTCCGGAAGGGACATTAAAGCTCATCCCATACCACCTCCTGCCATGGACAGGGACATTTCCACTACCCCAGGCTGCTCCAAGCCCTGTCCAACCTTTCCTGGAACACTTCCAGCCTCTTTCCCTGCCCGGGTCAGCACAGGGCTCACCTGAAGGCTGACATTGCATCCTACACAGAGCTGAGCATCGTGGAATGGAGCTTGTGATCCTTCCAACCTCCCCTGCTGGAGCCAAGGTCCCTCTGCCCATTAACAGGCTGCAGCACAAACCAGGAGCTCGCAGCAAACAGTTCCAACAAATTTTGCCAGGGCTTAAAACTCCACTTCTATACAAAAGCCTGTACCTTAAAAAAGGAAATCCAGTAACACTGGAGTGCATCTGTTGGTGCTGAACACACTCAGAGGATCAGGTCTGCCCCCTTCACCCACCTCAGTGCTCAACACCCCCGTTTTCCTGGCACAAGGGAGGGATGTGAGCCAGGCAGGACCCAGCTGCCTCCCCCAGGCAGGGCTGGGAGCAGCCAGCAGCCCTGGTGCTCACACCAACCCAGCGCCCCCAGCAGCAGCAGGGCCAAGCCCAGACTGAGCCGGGGCTGACCCGGGCCCTGAGAGCAGCGCAGCCACGAGAGCAGCTCCGGCCAGAGCAGCGGCGCAAATTGCATTTAAAAAATCTATTAAATTCATTTTATTAATTAGGATTTTATTAAATAAATTCTCTTTAAAAGAATTCTTTCTACACCTGCTTACAGCCTCCAAAACACACTTTAACCTGTGTGTAAATGAAGACCATAAATTCCAGGTCTTGCCCCAAAAGAGAGGTTTCTCTTTTCCTGAAGCACTGCTAGCAGCCTACGCAAGTATTCATCAGGCTTGTTGTCCAAGGCTGCTCTTTCCTCTCTCTCTACTACTGAGAAAAAGATATATTATTAAGAGATTTCATTTTTTTCTTAGTATTTAACATGATCAGTTTCTGTGTCTGGATGGTTTGAAATATGTTCTCCATTGGACAGTAAGTCTTGGGCAAATGACTGACCTTTTGAAATAATATTTATAATTTTAGAAATGTAAAACTTAACATTCTTTAGTAATCCAATATTAAAATACATTTAAGTTGATCTATTAAATGCTACGATTCAAACTTTAAAAAAAATGTGCAATAGAAAAACATTAACAACATGTGTGGTTTGGAAAAATTCATTTATACAGCAGTTTGCAATGTCATGATGTATTTTAAATAAAAGAGCTACAGACAAAGGTATTGATTTTAGAGACTTAACTAAATAAACAGTATGTAAATTCTGTCTTTTTCTATAAAATTGGATCAGGACGCACATATTACAGTGTCTTTTTCTGAGGGAATGACAGCGATTGAATTTGGCAGACATTGGAATTTGGTTAAAGAGTTAAAGACCTTTGCTCTTTGGTTTGCAGCGAAGGCGAGCGCTGGGAAAGGACGGCGGCGTGGGGGGCACGGCCACTGCGGAGGGGCAGCTGCCCACGGGAGGTGGCACTGCCACCGCCTCTGCCACTGTCACTGCCTCTGC